>CM062820.1:1343749339-1344324817 GCA_031772625.1 Pinus tabuliformis
CAAGCTTGTTATAATATGAGCCACTTATAGGGCAACATAATTTCAAATATTTCATCATAAGGAAGGAAAAATGTAGGGTACACAAATATCTAAAGGGGTCACTAGAACATTGGCAAAAGGATTTTATTCAATAATACTTGTCTTAAAATGTTAAAATGGGGGTTTTCATAATTTTTTGGGAATATTCATAGATTCATCATCTAACTTGCAATGAAATATTTATCTAAAAAGGCTTACAAATTTAAGGACCAATGTCTAACAAGAACTATCAAGGGTTGAATTGGGGAAATTTATATGAGGTGGAAGAATGAAAGTTATTATGTGTGGACCCTATTATTAGAGGAAGAGAAGCAAACCACTTAGAAGTTTTACAAGAGTGAAGGTTAATCTATAGTTAAGATAGGGATGAGATAAGGTGGGGAATGGAAGGAGATAATGCTTTATTAAATAAGGATGTGACTCTGATTTACAACATAAGTAATCTGTAATCAAACGCAATGTGTGATAAGTGTATAACAACAATATATAGGAAAAATATGTCAACATTCTCACACTTGGAAATATTTGTTTTTTATTAATTATATAAAATACACTTAAGAAGGGGCCTAAAGGGACCACCCCAATGCATTGATTCCTAATATCTTTCCTTCCCATGTTTGACTATGATAAGATCAATATCAGCATAAGAGTGTTATATAAGATCTTCCCTCATTTTGTAACTTATTGGTACTAATGTGAGACTTATGTTTCTATCAAGCTTCTTGAATGAGCAATATTATTATTATTATTGTTTGTTTATTTATTATTATTATTATTTTTAAATGATAAATATTGTGTAAGATTAGTTTCAACATGTATACACATATTAGGCCTCATGAATGATGATTCTTTGATATCCACAACTAGGAGGTGGCCAAAGTGTTTCATGATTTTGTAACAGCCCTAGTGAAAATTCCATGTAATAAAAGTTAATAAAGGCAAAAATAATAACCACGGTTGATGGGAAACTTATTCCAAGCTTAATGTTAGGGAAGACATCCTAGTGTGGGTGTTCATTTGGTTTATTATGGCCAAGGAAATTGGCAAAAGACAATGGATAAGGCTTGGAAAGGAAAAATGGCACTTTTGGCACATTATTTTATGAAAATAATGGAAATTAGGAGAAAAGGAAGGTGAAAGGTCACAAGTTGCATGTGAGGAGGAAAATGAAGGAAAATAATGGAAAATGAAAAAAAAAGAGGCCTAACTGATAAAAAGGCTTCTGAGAATCAGTTTGTAACCTTTTGTCAGTTCAGATTTGGAGCTCTTTCATTATTCTGTATCTGTCTCTCACTCTTGGACACTTAAAGTTTTATTGGAGCACTTTGGCTACAACAATATTCTTTGTAGGTATCGATTTGCATGTGTATTTTCCTTGATAGATTTGGTATGCATGGTATTGCATGTGGTTCTTTTGCTGTTATGACATGGGTTTTTCCAGGTGTGACAATGTTTTCATCCTAGCCTTGCCATTTCTGGATAGCCACGATGTGATGGGGTTCTCATGTTTTGGTTGAGCTGGATTGCCGGATGGATTCGAAGTTGAGTGAGGTGGATCTCTGAATGATAGAACACATGGCCTAGTAACCCCAGAACCATACTGTGGGTTGAAATAAAGCCAGATTTTGTGTTGCCTCGGTGGGCCTAGGAATCCTTGCCGGTGATTGGCAGGATATATAGTAAAGCCAAGAGGTCGATTGCTCTCTGTTGGGCCTAGTAATCCTGGGTTGGGATATGCAATAAATCCTAGAGAGTGGGGTCTCTGTTAGGGCTTAGTGATCCGGTGTGGATTGCAGTAAAGCCTGAGAGACTAGGAGACAAGAAAATTCCTCACGGTGTAGGTGGAGAAATCCGGTGGCATCCATGCTTTTTTGGCCTAGTTATTGGGTGGAGATAATGGTAAAGCCTATTATTACATGTTCATTGTGTTGGCCTAGTGATTTGGGATGGATTACGGTAAAGCTTGGTTTCTATTGATGAGGGTGAGGTGGTTTAGCCTCAGGATGCCCTGGTTGGTTCTTTTGGTTTGAGTCCCACATTCATGCTTGGAATATGGCACGGGGGTGAATGGTTGAAGAGAGATTTGGCTCAACCATTCTATGGTCAGGTGGAACGTGGTAGTCCCATATTGGGTTTGGATTTTTCATCATCAATATGAGGTTATTTCCCCTTGTAATTCTATTAGTATTATACTAGTTTATATGTGGATCATATGGTTGTGATTCCTTGGTATTTGTGTTGCTATTATGCTGGTTATGCATATGTTTTATGATAATGGCTATGTATGGCTACCATCATGTTTTTACTTGTAAATGAATGGATAATGTATTTATGACCTCATAGATGATAATGCAACAAATGATATAAGGAAACAATGTTTCTTAGTGATTCTCAGATAAATATGATATCCCTATGCTTCAATATGTTGTTTACTCCTGTAGATTACATATTTGTGATATTTTTTATGAAATGCCTGTCAAGGCTAGTAGGGGCCCATTTAAGGTCTTGTTCAAGTATTTGCATTTGCATAATTGTTTCCTTGTTATCTTTCTGTTCTGAAGGTGTCATTCAATTCTGGGCAGTGACCTGGGCTCTGGGCCTGAAAAAGTGGTTGAAATCCTGAGGACGCTGGCACAACACTGAGAAAAATAGTCCTTGGACGCTGGCATGCCTTGGCATGAGAGCGTCCAGAGCCTCATGTACGTTGCCAGGTCCATATCATGGGATCATCCAAGGGTTAAGTGGTCTAAAACCTCAGTAGGACCTAGGGGCTAGCTACCTGATAACCAGAGAGATCATAAATAATTACTGAGATTTACCAAGAGGAACAATAAGTAGCAACAAGATACATGAAAAATTCACACAATATTTAACTGGGAAAAACCCACCATAATGAAATTTCATTATCCTTGGCCAAAACCCTGGCCAACCCAGCCAAGTGAGCCTTCACCGCTGACCTCCCTGGCCTTCCTTACAATGAAGTCCTCCTAGCCTTTATAGGCTCCATTACATGTAATACCACACACAGAAAACCATGGGTACACAATACCTTGTGCCCAAAAACAACTATTGTTAGACTTGGTCAATTTGACTCTATCTCCGAGTCAAGTTTACCTAACATTCCCCCCTTAAACTTGACTTGGGGTTCCTTAACTAAATCCAGCCAACCTTGCCAAGTGATTCGGCTCAACGATGCTCACTCTGGACCTTACCCCCCTCAAAGTTTATACTGGAGTATATGTTAACCTAACATCCCCCCTATCACCTAGGTCTAACTTAGACTTTACCAGTGATTTTCCAATGGTACTCATGCCTTACCAGGCCTTACAACAGTATGCCCATTTACATGCAAATTAAAATTTGACTCCGTTATATATATTTTTGTCTATTGTTGTTGTTATTATGATCATTCCTCTCCAATCCCTTTCATTCTGATACTCTCCTCTTGTGTGTTCTCTCTCCAACGTGTTCTCTCTCCATGACCAATACACTCTTGTTGCCTTGTTTCCTTCCACGATGAAGCCCTTTAAAAACATGACCAAATGTATGCCATAGAAATCCATTGAAAACACTATGATCTCAAGCGCTGATGGCATATTTAGTACTTGTATTCCTCTAGATCTCATAGCAGTTCTCATTCTTTGCATGGCATTAACCCCATGCAACCTAAATTTTGCATACACATCATTATCCTTGGCACCTAGGAATTTGACACTGCCTAATTATCCAACTATGAACTTGCTCGAATAACACGTTTTCCATCAGCCAACTGCCTCATTCATGGAGCCAACCGGTGCACCCAACATGTCTCACATTGCATCCATGCACCTCTAAGGAGTGCTTCTCTCACATCGAGTGTGCCATAGATGTTACATCCCACACGCTCTGAAATTTCATTTTCTCAGGGTTGGTTGTATCCATCACCTTGGCCCACGTTTCATGAGGGCCACTGATTCACATAGAATCATTTTTCTCTGGATATTTGGTACCCAACCTCTCGTTTTGGTGGAATGCAGCACCATTTCACACGTTTGACTCATTATATTATGAGAATAATTGTTGATCTATCGTTGGCCTTCTGCACCTCCGATTTAGCTTCCATCTCATCACCAAGAAATCTTTGTTTATCAATACTCCGTCTTTCCTTCCACGTTCAACACATTGGTCGGACCACTTGCATTATCTCTTTCCGTCCTTTAATGTTGATGCTTGTTTGGTCAATTTAGTGATGTCTAAATTGCAACTTTTAAATGTCAACCCGGGGCTCGTAAGCTGATGAAGTGAGGTGTAATATATGTACTTAGGTAACCGTTTTCTTAGTCTTTTGTCGTTTTTAGCTTTTTTAAGTTTGTTTTCTAATGTATCTTTCCTACTGTGATATGATGGAAATGTAATAAAGCAAGTGAAATGTGGATGATTGTGGTGATCTCTAAATGATTTCTCAAAACTTAAAAAGTATTCTACAAGAAAGCTTGAACAACAACTGCAATAAAATCAACTCTTAAAGGAAAATAAAGACATCAAATAAAGGACTAATGACATCGGCCCAATATCTCTGCTGCTGAATGAAAATGAAAATGAAATATATATTAAATCCAACTAAAAGTAAGAACAACTATCTCACACTATTTCAACTCTTCAAATTAATCTTCTCTATGAAAAGATATCATGAAATGTTAAGCAATGTGAAATCTAAGTGAAACTACATAAAAGAGACTAGTCACAATACTTTAACTTTCTCTTAACCTTTTGCCTTTCAGCTGAATTTATCATGTAAGAAACAGTTATGGATAAGTCAAGTAATGTGAGTTCTAAAGCAAACTAAATCAAGCTATACTAAGTGATATTTTGGCTCCCAATAAAGTTATTTGATTATGGGAAAGGAACCATCAATAGATGAACAACTTGATATCTAAGAGCAGAAAGTAAATATGCAAGTTAAAGAAATGACAGTAAGGAAAATCAAAACTGCAAAACAATGAAGGTCAGCAACATAGACAAGATGATCACGCATGCCACTAGTTATGAAAAGAAAAGAAGGAAAACTGTCCCGGGCTTGGCTAAGAAACCTGCATAACACACTGATCAGTCATGAACATAAAAGTGCAGAAATGTAAATCAACAAAAATCAAAGTTTATGTACAGCTAATATACATGTTGAAAAGAAATAAAAACGCAGCAATTTAAAAGACATCTGTACAACTAATATACATGAAACAAGAAAAATAAATGCAAGAAATTAAAGGTTACTGTACAGGGCTTCAGCAAACAGGGGCCCTCTGCCTACTTTAGCCGGTTCAAGGAGCAGTTATACGCTTAAATGCAAAACAGTCTTCTCATGTATTGAACATCAAATGTAAAGTACAGTGGGGAGCTCAAAATTACATACAAAACGATTACAAAAAACGATTAACTCTACAGCGTTCAAGGACGCTTTATTTATAAGGAGAAAGCAAACTACTTTAACGAGATCTATGCTATTCAACCAGTTGTTTAAAAACACGTGAATCCTCTGCGTCCCCGGATCTAGGTAACTGTCATCGTGTTCATTCAATCTGGAGAGTATGGCTGTTGGATTCGTGCTTCTAGATTGTCTCCGTGGCTGAGGATGATGCCACCTAGCTTCACGTGCCCAAAAACAGAGCAACGCAGAGCCGTGCCACCGCTGAACACTTCTGTTGACCGGTATTTGCCTCTTCGTTGACCGCGAGCTTTTATGGCTGTTCTGGGTGATCTGGAGGGACACGTGCCATGTCCTTGACCCCTGGAACTTGCCCATGTGGCTCATCTTCTCAGAGGACACCTGTAACATATCGTTTAATAAAACAACTGCGGAATCCTGTGCTGGCTGCAGAAACCTAGATCAGTTGCGGAAACCTGTGTTGGCTGCGGAAACGCAGCACTCTGAACCAAAATTCTAAACCAAACAACAGTCATTAGCATAGTTAGAAAACCATGTAAAAAGTCCTAAAATACAATGATTTAATCAACTTGGTGGATGAAATGAGTGGGAAAAGGAGGCTGAGAGGTGTATGGGAAGGTACAGGTTCAAGGCTCTACATACCCCCACTGTGAAGGTGTTGCATGTCCTCATGCAACCAAAACTTAGTTCTTTTCCTCAATCCATGTGCTCTGATGCTTCTGCAAGAACATCCAGCCTTCTTCTCTTTCTCCTTGATGCCAAAATGGTCCTTGGTTTCTTGACTAGACATCTGAACTTCAAATTAATCAATGCCCTGCTCAGCTTCTTACACTTTTTCTTCAGCTTTCTATTCTTCTTTTGCCACAGTCCTAAGTGGAGCATAGTATTGTCATGGACAATCTTGTCTACCTTACTCTGTTCTTTTAATGCTTCGTTTTCTTGTTTAATATGCCTATTTAGGACTTCCAACTCAAACACTTCCTGTTTTAAAGACTGTACTTGTTCATCCAGTGGCAATATGGTGCTTGGTCCTGCAACTGATTGCTCCAAGGACTCTAGGTAGTTGTATACCTGCTGCTGGTCAGGGTCTACTTCAGGTGTTTTTCTTGGGCTATGCTCAAAATCAAAATCTGGTTGAGGTTCTGGCTGAAAAGGACTCTCATCACGTGGAGGAGTTGACTCAACACGTGGAGGGCTTGGCTCAATGTCAGGCTGAGTTGGAGGTGTTCCCTTACCCAGATCAATGAAGTGTGATTGTTTTTCTTGGGTCACTTTCTTCTTTCCTTTGAGCCTACTGCTTCTTCTCACATATGGACTAGTGCTCTCTTTCTGGGCACTCTGTTTTTCTTTTTGTTTTCTCTTTTTGATGGTAGAAGCATGAAGATGTGATAATCTATCGGCCATAGTTTGAGACTCTTCTTCTACAGATGGTTCAGGGGATGGATATGTCTCTTGAATAGTTATTTTACCTTTGTCCTTTTTCTGCTTCTTATTTCTAGCTCCCTCTTCTTCTTCCTCCTGAACAGTTTCCTGAGTGTCTACTGTAGGAAGGTCCTGGGCTGTAGCATTTCTTTCTTTCCTCCTACTTCTTTTTGGGATTTTTGGGGAACTGCTGGCAGAGGCTTCAGTCACTTCTTGGAAGTGATTTCTGATCAAAAACTTTTTCCAAGTATCGTTATTATTTTTCAATTGATCTTCAATGAGAATTTTGATGAGCCCGTGATGGTAAAGGTGGGATTCAATATGGCCTACATGTTTCTGAACAGTAGAGCTCATTTTCTTCAGGCTTGCTAACAGAAAGTAAGGTAAATTAAGGGCATGGCCTTCCATAAAATTCATCATAATCCTTGCATGATACATGTACATGGTGCCAAAACGACCCTTGCATGTAATAAACTTCTGAACAAGTAATAACAACGTAGACCATTCTTCTTTGATTACATGCACAGGAATTCATTTAGTAAATACAGAAGTATCCATACCTGGGTTTTTGAGCATGACTTTCCATCCTTGATCATCCAGACCTCTGTTTTTAAACCATCTGTCTCCCTCTTGTGGTAAACTGGTTGCTGCTGTTATTGTGGCCTCTGTTATTGTAAATTTCAAGTCCCCTACCTCCACTACGTGTCCATTAAAGGACCGAGCAAAGGTTTTAGTGACTTCCTTATTATAACCTCTGAACTTTTGAACAAATTTCAGCCACTTTGCTTTCTTCAATGACTCCTTCGTCTGCGGATACCCCTCCAGGTATTTTGGGCCCTCAGGTTCAACTCTGAGTAACTTTCCCATTCTCGGCTTTCAACCCCGACTGAAAATTTTACTGTGTGTGGACGTTCAAGGGAAAAACGAGCTGATTACGGGATTCTTAAGGTAAGTGGAGTGGCCGTAATCGAAATGCAAAGCGTATGCAGTGACTGTAATCAGGGTTTAGAGCAAAGCTATGGAGGTTGCAGTGGAAATGGAGAGTAGGAAATAGTATGAGTACAAGGGAGTAAAGGATAAATAACAGAAACGAGTTCAATGCATGCGGGAGTGGAGTGATAATGGCAGAATAACGGCTGAGTCCTTTTGGGATCGGATGACTTACGCCACGTCTCAACGTTGGCTGCGGAAATTATGGTGGAGGAGAGCCGTAGTACAGTAGGTCACTTCTTCCATGTACGACCAATAAATGAAAGAGCAGCCCCATTTCGAGTTTGAATTAATAGTGATTATGGGACCGTTAGAAAGGAATGAGGTGGATGGATTATCATCGTGGAAGATGAGTGATATGGATCTTGCCGTATCAAATCATTGTATTTAGTGGAATTTCCATGATCTAATAACTATGCATACAATGACATTAAATTGTTATTTGGTAGAGATTTTGATCATACCTTTGGAAGTTTTCCATTTGTTGATTAAGGCTTCTGACCCATTATTGATCTTTGATCTTGCAGATGCCTCATATCTTTGTTGCCTTTGGTGATGATGATGCTAACCTTTGACTGTGATTTTTTTTTTTTTTTTTAAACAGAGTGATGCTGGTTGCGGAAATCGTTTCTGGCTGCGGAAACTGGTGCTAGCTGCGGAAACGGTTTCCAGCTGCGGAAACTAAGACAACACCCATTTAACTGCACAAAGATAGTTAGAAAAAAGAACTAACTGAATGAAAATAGTCCTGAAGGGGACTTTTATTGATGGAATGAAATGAAATGAGTGGAATGAGATGGAAATGAAATGGAGTGAAGTGGAATGGAGATGAAAATGAGATGGAGGTGAAGTGGAATGACAAGTGAGGTGAAGATGGAAAGAAATAGAGATTTTTTTTTGGAAAATATAGAGTGTCAGGTACCCTTGATTTTCACTCTACATTTTCTGTATAAGACTGCCAATCTATGATTGGTTTTCAGGCTTATACAAAAGATTATTATTATTATTATTTTTTTTTAACTGAAAGAAACAAAGACTAGGCTGATGGAGGAGAAGGACTCTTCCCCACCAGCCTCATTGCAGAATTTTCTTGAAACATTTTGACAAAGTCCTCTTTTGAGAGTGGCTTATGATAAATTTTCAATCGGTGGCCATTCACAATGAGAGGAGTTTGAAACTCATCAATAGTCTTGACTCGAACTGCTCCATTGCTAAAGACTTCATCAATCTCATATGGTCCAAGCCAATGAGTCTGAAATTTCCCTTTGAGGTCTTTAAACTTGGAATCAAACAGTACTAACGCCCAATCTCCCTTTTGAAACTTTTTCTCTTTGATATATCTGTCATGCCACTTAGTTCTTTGGTGCTGAACTAGATCAGTCCTTAAAATTGCATCTTGTCTTATTTCATCTAGCTTATTCAGCTGCTCCATTCTATGCTTTTGGGCTTCTGATAGATTCATCCCCAACTGAACTGCCATCTTGAAGGTCTTGACTTGAAACTCAATGGGGAGCAAGACTTCTTTCCCATAAACAAGTTCATAGGGAGAATGTCCTGTTGTGTTCCTCCATGTAGTTCTATAGGCCCATAAGGCTTCATGAAGCCTTTCTGCCCAATCTCTTCTATGGAGATGAACAATTTTGGTGATGATGCTCTCAAGAACTTTGTTTGTAGATTCCACTTGACCATTTGCTTGCGGATGGTATGGAGTATATTTTCTGTGCTTGATTTTGTATTCTTCCATCAGCTTCTCCATCAAGTTAGATGTAAATTGACTTCCCTGATCTGTCACAATTTCTCTTGGCACACCAAAACGAGTAAAAATATCCTCAAAAAGAAATTGAACAACTGAATTTTCAGTGGCAGAAGGCAATGCCTTGGCTTCTACCCACTTAGTAACATAATCAGTGCAAACCAATATATACTTCTTTTGTCTAGATGGTGGATTAATAGGTCCAATGAAATCTAAAGCCCATTTTTCAAAGGGTTCGATGAGTACCTGTGGCTGTAATGGCATTTCATTTGAAAGAGTTGGTCTCTGAACTCTTTGGCAGCTGTCACACCTTCTAACATATTGTTTTGCATCTTTGAAGGGAGAAGGCCAAAAATATCCTAAAGAAAGGATTTTATAGGCTGTCCTCTTGTCAGCAAAGTGTCCACCGCACGGTTCATCATGACATGCCTTAAGGATGTCAGGCATTTCATCTTCCCGAACACATCTTCTGATCACACAATCTAGCCCTGTTTTGAACAATTCATTAGAAATCCATGAATACTTTGAACTCTCCTGAATGATTTTCCTTTTCTCATTAGGAAATAAGTGTGGAGGTAGCTTCCCTGTAACCAAATAGTTAGCAATATCTGCATACCAAGGAGTTTTAGTAGTTACTGCAAACAAATATTCATCTGGAAACTTATCCTCTACAGGAGAATCTTTGTTAGTATTTTGGATTCTAGACAAGAAATCAGCTACCGTATTTTGTTTCCCTGGTCTATCTAACACAGTAATATTGAATTCTTGTAAAAGTAAAAGCCATCTTGTAACTCTGCCATTAGTAACAGTTTTGTTCATGATATATCTAATTGCAGAATGATCAGTATGGACAAAAGTTTCATAGCCTGTTATATAATGTCTAAACTTGTTGATTGCATGCACAACAGCTAAGAACTCTTTTTCAGTCACAGTATAATTTAACTCAGTGGGAGTCAAATTTTTACTGGTGTAGTAAATGGCATAAGGAACTAAATCCTTTTGACCCAACACAGCTCCTAGAGCTGTATCTGAAGCATCTATAGAAATATGGAAAGGAAGTTTCCAATTTGGCCCTCTCAAAATGGGTGCTTCAGATATTCTTGTTTTTAAAGTTTCAAATGCAGATTGACAGTCAGGATCCCAATTGAATTCACAGTCTTTTGTAAGTAATTTGAAGAGCGGAGATGCTATCTTGGTGAAGTTTTCAATAAATCTTCTATAATATTCAGTAAATCCAAGAAAACTTCTAACATCTTTTTGACAATTTGGAATAGGTAACTTGGAGATGACTTCAACTTTTGATCTATCAACTTTAATTCCATCTCCTGAAATATGATGTCCTAAAACAATCCCTTAAGTAAACATCATAAAACAATTTTCATGACTTAATGAAAGATTTGTTTCTTTACATCCTATAAGGACTTTTTCCAAATTTTCTAATGCCTCTTCAAATGAATTACCATAAACTGTAAAATCATCCATATAGACCTCTACACAATCATGAATTAGATAAGAAAAGATTCCAAGTACCGCCCTTTGAAATGTTGTGGGTGCATTACATAATCCAAAAGGAAGTACTCGGTAAGCAAAAGTTCCCCATGGACAGGTAAATGTGGTCTTGTCCTGATCTTCAGGTGCTACCTGAATCTGATTGTAACCACTAAAACCATCCAAAAATGAGAAATACTTTTTGCCTGCTAGAGTATCTTATACTTGATCAATAAAGGGCAAAGGAAAGTGATCCTTCAAAGTTGCTTTGTTCAATTCCCTGTAATCAATGCAAACCCTCAATTTACCATTTTTTTTAGGTACTATAACCAAAGGAGAAACCCATCGGCTATCTGAAATTGGATAAATGAAGTTTACATTAAGTAACTTTTGGAGCTCTTCTTTCACTATCTCCCTAAGGTTTGGATTCATCCTTCTTTGAGGTTGTCTGATTGGTCTACTATTTTCCTCAATGTAGATGTGATGAATGCAAGTCTTAGGGTCAATACCTTTCATATCAGTATACTCCCATGCAAATGCAGTAGAATGTTTTTGCAAGATTTTGGTTAGCTCCCCCTGTTGTGATTTTTCCAAGTTTTTGTTGATATTCAATGTTTTTCCTGGAAAAATCTCAATGGCAGAACTACCAAACTCTTCCATAGAGAAAAGAGACATTTGTCTAGATGATAGACACTCAATGTCAGAATCCAACTGAAATTGTGTGTGGTCATATTCTGAAGATGGTTCAAAGTTTTCTAATGTGTTGAGAATTTGACTATCTTCACTAATCTCATAAATGGTAAAGACAGGTTGTATAGTATCTTCATCATCAACCCACTCATTATCTCCTATTTCTGTAATTGCTTTTGCTGGAGGATACAGATTGAACTTCTTTGTCGAATTACCATAAGAAATATACATATCCCCAGACCTACAACTTATGAAAGCATCAACTGTGGCTAGCCAAGGTCTACCTAAAATAAGAGGATGTCCTCCTAGATTACTCTTGGGAGTTAAAATCATGAAATCCACTGGATATTCCCAAGAGTCTAAGGAGACTGGAATGTCTTCTAATACACCATCTGGTTTAATAATTGATCGATCTGTAAGTTGCAATAAGGTAGGTGTAAAAAGAAGATTAGGAAGTTTTAGCTGTTCCATAGTCTGTCTACTCATGATGTTGATAGCAGCCCCTAAATCAATCAAAGTATTTGGTATTTCTACCCCATTGATATGTGTTTTAACAATTGGGCTACCGGGATCTACATATTTCTGCATAGTAATTTTTCCCATCATGATATCTGCAATTTTCCCTACCAGGTGGATCCTTCTGGTATCTCTTGGTTTCCTTCCTGGTCTTTTAAGACTCAACTCCTTTATTGTTTTTGCTAGAATAGGAATCTATTTAATGGCTTGTAACAAGGGAATCTTGATACAGACATTCTTCAATTCATCTAGAAAATTATAGTCAGGCAACCAAATTTGTTTTTCCACTCATTTGTCAATTTGTAATATTTCAGGAAAAGAAGGTGTGGATAAAGATGCAGGTTGCTCAACTATGGGAGTTGTGTGGGTTAATTCTTTTTCTTTTTCTTTTTGAGTGTTTGGGTTTTGAAGAGATGCTTCAGAACCCTTATTGGCTTCAAGAGACTCTTCCTCAAAAATGCTTTGCTTTTGAGCATTTATAGAAGGTTTATCTAGGACTCTACCTGATCTGAGTTGTACTTCATTAAGAGGAACAATCATATGGGTAGGAAATTGTTGACCTTCCATCATGTAAGCATTTTGAGGGTTTTTATTATTGGGGTTTGGCAATGGCTGAGAAGGAAGTTGATTTGACTTTTTTTGGAATGGAAGCAAGAGTTGAGAATTCGGATTCTGTTGAGAGGGTTTTTGTTGTTGTTGTTGTGGAAATGGCAATGATAGTTGTGGATTTTGATTTGGAAGTTGTGGAGCTTGTTGGTTTTGAAAAGATGGAGGATATTGGTAAAATTGAGCAAATCTCCCATAAGGATTTTGCATACCTTGTACCCATGATTGAAAAGGATTTTGAGGTTGGGACCAAGGTTGTTGCCAAGGATTCCAATTTGGTGGGGGTTGAAAATTCATAGAGTTGCTAAACCCTTGATTTTGTTGCCCCTGCCAAGGTCTCCTTGCAACAAAACAAAGAGATTCGATTGTATTTGGATCTTCTTGAAAGACAGCTTTGAGCCCAGAAATTGAAGGACAATCCTTGGTCTCATGATTCTCTGAACAAATTACACATGTTTCTACAACTTTTGCATCCAAGGGACATTCCCTTAGAGCATGTTTCTTCCTACACTTTGGGCAAAAGATGGCCAAAGCCTCAACTTCTGCTTCCTGCTTATTGTGAACCTTAAGGGTGTCTAGTTGCTCACTAAGACTCCCTAAGATATCAGTTTTGAATTCATCAAGCATGTTGCCAATCTCAGCCCTACTTACCGATCCAGTTGCAGATTTATTTGCTCTGATGAGAGAAGGATCTCTAGGCCCTTTTTGAGTTTTAGATTTCCCCCTTGAGAGATGGACACATAATTCTGCTATATCAGAAAGTGGAAGTTGAGATATATCTCATTTTCCCATCATGTTCAAAATATCTATCCATTCATCTCTAATGGCTTTTAATAAAAGGGCTTTCAAGGTCTCCTCATCCAAGTTATTCATTTTTGCTCTTTTCAGGTTGTATTGAAATCTTTCAAGTAAATCCTCCAAGTTTTCATCTTCTCTTTGCATCATTTTGAATACCTCATCCTTGTGATTGGTGGGCATACAATAGTCCAGGTACCTATCCAAAAATGTTTGTTTCATATCATTCCAAGACCTAATGGATTGAGTGAGTAATCCCATGAACCATTTCAAGGCTGCTCCTTTCAATGTTGAAGGAAACAATTTGAGTTTTTGAGAGTCTTCCAGATAATCATAAGTTCGACACACGACTTCAAACTCAAATAGAAATGTTTCAGGGTCCTCATTCCTTAACCCATGGAAGTTTGGGAGGACAGATGGTGAGATGTTTTTCATGGTGGCTCGGGAGTCCTCATCGACTATAGGAAATCCAAATGAGTTATCTCCATCCCTATTTCCCCCAATGTTACCTCTACCTCCTCCATTGTTTCCTCCTCCTCCTCTACCTCTACCTCTACCAAATCCAGTTGATCCTTCCTCTGTCATGATAGTTTCCCTGGAGACTTCAGAGTCTTCTGGTTCTTCTACTAAGGGTGAATGAGAAGGAATTTCTCCCTCTTCTTCAGATGATTCTACTTCTTCAATTACAATTTGTCTCTCTGTAGAAGGAAGGAAAGGATCTCTTTCTAGTTCAGATTCGATGGAAGGTGTGGGAGAGTCGACTCCTGCCTCTTGAATTCCAGGAATCCTAGGGCTAGGAGTGTAAGTTGGAGATGATGGAGGTGTCTCTTGTCTATTCCTTGAAGTAGATGGACTTGTAAAGATCGAACTCTTTGCAGTTCTAAAAACCTTCCCCTAGAATCTCTTGCTCTATGCATGTCATTTTTTTTATTTTTCTTCAAGTCGGGCTAATAATTCTCTTTCTGATCTTCCAGGTCACTCTAGGTGCAAGAAGAGAGCATACTCAAGAAACTATTAAACCAATAACTTTGTCTTTTCTGATCCTCCAGATCACTCTAGGTACAAGAGGAGAGCATACTTTGAGAGGTTATCAATTTTCCTTCCTTGAAATTTCCTTATTTTTTTTTTTAGAAATTGGCTACCTAATTTCACTTCCCTGGCAACGGCGCCAAAATGTTTGGTCAATTTAGTGATGTCTAAATTGCAACTTTTAAATGTCAACCCGGGGCTCGTAAGCTGATGAAGTGAGGTGTACTATATGTACTTAGGTAACCGTTTTCTTAGTCTTTTGTCGTTTTTAGCTTTTTTAAGTTTGTTTTCGAATGTATCTTTCCTACTGTGATGTGATGGAAATGTAATAAAGCAAGTGAAATGTGGATGATTGTGGTGATCTCTAAATGATTTCTCAAAACTTAAAAAGTATTCTACAAGAAAGCTTGAACAACAACTGCAATAAAATCAACTCTTAAAGGAAAATAAAGACATCAAATAAAGGACTAATGACATCGGCCCAGTATCTCTGCTGCTGAATGAAAATGAAAATGAAATCTATATTAAATCCAACTAAAAGTAAGAACAACTATCTCACACTATTTCAACTCTTCAACTTAATCTTCTCTATGAAAAGATATCATGAAATGTTAAGCAATGTGAAATCTAAGTGAAACTACATAAAAGAGACTAGTCACAATACTTTAACTTTCTCTTAACCTTTTTTTCTTTTAGCTGAATTTATCATGTAAGAAACAGTTATGGATAAGTCAAGTAATGTGAGTTCTAAAGCAAACTAAATCAAGCTATACTAAGTGATATTTTGGCTCCCAATAAAGTTATTTGATTATGGGAAAGGAACCATCAATAGATGAACAACTTGATATCTAAGAGCAGAAAGTAAATATGCAAGTTAAAGAAATGACAGTAAGGAAAATCAAAACTGCAAAACAATGAAGGTCAGCAACATAGACAAGATGATCACGCATGCCACTAGTTATGAAAAGAAAAGAAGGAAAATTGTCCCGGGCTTGGCTAAGAAACCTGCATAACACACTGATCAGTCATGAACATAAAAGTGCAGAAATGTAAATCAACAGAAATCAAAGTTTATGTACAGCTAATATACATGTTGAAAAGAAATAAAAGTGCAGCAATTTAAAAGACATCTGTACAACTAATATACATGAAACAAGAAAAATAAATGCAAGAAATTAAAGGTTACTGTACAGGGCTTCAGAAAACAGGGGCCCTCTGCCTACTTCAGCCGGTTCAAGGAGCAGTTATACGCTTAAATGCAAAACAGTCTTCTCATGTATTGAACATCAAATGTAAAGTACAGTGGGGAGCTCAAAATTACATACAAAACGATTACAAAAAACGATTAACTCTACAGCGTTCAAGGACGCTTTATTTATAAGGAGAAAGCAAACTACTTTAACGAGATCTATGCTATTCAACCAGTTGTTTAAAAACACGTGAATCCTCTACGTCCCCGGATCTAGGTAACTGTCATCGTGTTCATTCAATATGGAGAGTATGGCTGTTGGATTCGTGCTTCTAGATTGTCTCCCTGGCTGAGGATGATGCCACCTAGCTTCACGTGCCCAAAAACAGAGCAACGCATAGCCGTGCCACCGCTGAACACTTCTGTTGACCGGTATTTGCCTCTTCGTTGACCGCAGGCTTTTATGGCTGTTATGGGTGATCTGGAGGGACATGTGCCATGTCCTTGACCCCTGGAACTTGCCCATGTGGCTCATCTTCTCAGAGGACACCTGTAACATATCGTTTAATAAAACAGCTGTGGAATCCTGTGCTGGCTGCAGAAACCTGGATCAGCTGCAGAAACCTGTGTTGGCTGCGGAAATGTAGCACTCTGAACCAAAATTCTAAACCAAACAACAGTCATTAGCATAGTTAGAAAACCATGTAAAAAGCCCTAAAATACAATGATTTAATCAACTTGGTGGATGAAATGAGTGGGAAAAGGAGGCTGAGAGGTGTATGGGAAGGTACAGGTTCAAGGCTCTACATACCCCCACTGTGAAGGTGTTGCATGTCCTCATGCAACCAAAACTTTAGTTCTTTTCCTCAATCCATGTGCTCTGATGCTTCTGCAAGAACATCCAGCCTTCTTCTCTTTCTCCTTGATGCCAAAATGGTCTTGGTTTCTTGACTAGACATCTGAACTTCAAATTAATCAATGCCCTGCTCAGCTTCTTACACTTTTTCTTCAGCTTTCTATTCTTCTTTTGCCACAGTCCTAAGTGGAGCATAGTATTGTCATGGACAATCTTGTCTACCTTACTCTGTTCTTTTAATGCTTCGTTTTCTTGTTTAATATGCGTATTTAGGACTTCCAACTCAAACACTTCCTGTTTTAAAGACTGTACTTGTTCATCCAGTGGCAATATGGTGCTTGGTCCTGCAACTGATTGCTCCAAGGACTCTAGGTAGTTGTATACCTGCTGTTGGTCAGGGTCTACTTCAGGTGTTTTTATTGGACTATGCTCAAAATCAAAATCTGGTTGAGGTTCTGGCTGAAAAGGACTCTCATCACGTGGAGGAGTTGACTCAACACGTGGAGGGCTTGACTCAATGTCAGGCTGAGTTGGAGGTGTTCCCTTACCTAGATCAATGAAGTGTGATTGTTTTTCTTGGGTCACTTTCTTCTTTCCTTTGAGCCTGCTGCTTCTTCTCACATATGGACTAGTGCTCTCTTTCTCGGCACTCTGTTTTTCTTTTTGTTTTCTCTTTTTGATGGCAGCAGCATGAAGATGTGCTAATCTATCGGCCAAAGTTTGAGACTCTTCTTTTACATATGGTTCAGGGGATGGATATGTCTCTTGAATAGTTATTTTACCTTTGTCCTTTTTCTGCTTCTTATTTCTAGCTCCCTCTTCTTCTTCCTCCTGAACAGTTTCGTGAGTGTCTACTGTAGGAAGGTCCTGGGCTGTAACATTTCTTTCTTTCCTCCTACTTCTTTTTGGGATTTTTGGGGAACTGCTGGCAAAGGCTTCAGTCACTTCTTGGAAGTGATTTCTGATCAAAAACTTTTCCCAAGTATCGTTATTATTTTTCAATTGATCTTCAATGAGAATTCTGATGAGCTCGTGATGGTAAAGGTGGGATTCAATATGGCCTACATGTTTCTGAACAGTAGAGCTCATTTTCTTCAGGCTTGCTAACAGAAAGTAAGGTAAATTAAGGGCATGGCCTTCCATAAAATTCATCATAATCCTTGCATGATACATGTACATGGTGCCAAAACGACACTCGCATGTAATAAACTTCTGAACAAGTAATAACAGCGTAGACCATTCTTCTTTGATTACATGCACAGGAATTCCTTTAGTAAATATAGAAGTATCCATACCTGGGTTTTTGAGCATGACTTTCCATCCTTGATCATCCAGACCTCTGTTTTTAAACCATATGTCTCCCTCTTGTGGTAAACTGGTTGCTGCTGCTATTGTGGCCTCTGTTATTGTAAATTTCAAGTCCCATACCTCCACTACGTGTCCATTAAAGGACCGAGCAAAGGTTTTAGTGACTTCCTTATTATAACCTCTGAACTTTTGAATAAATTTCAGCCACTTTGCTTTCTTCAATGACTCCTTCGTCTGCGGATACCCCTCCAGGTATTTTGGGCCCTTAGGTTCTGCTTTGAGTAACTTTCCCATTCTCGGCTTTCAACCCCGGCTGAAAATTTTACTGTGTGGACGTTCAAGGGAAAAACGAGCTGATTACGGGATTCTTAAGGTAACTGGAGTGGCCGTAATCGAAATGCAAAGCGTATGCAGTGACTGTAATCAGGGTTTAGAGCAAAGCTATGGAGGTTGCAGCGGAAATGGAGAGTAGGAAATAGTATGAGCACAAGGGAGTAAAGGATAAATAATAGAAACGAGTTCAATGCATGCGGGAGTGGAGTGATAATGGCAGAATAACGGTTGAGTCCTTTTGGGATCGGATGACTTACGCCACGTCTCAACGTTGGCTGCGGAAGTTATGGTGGAGGAGAGTCGTAGTACAGTAGGTCACTTCTTCCATGTACGGCCAATAAATGAAAGATCAGCCCCATTTCGAGTTTGAATTAATAGTGATTATGGGACCGTTAGAAAGGAATGAGGTGGATGGATTATCATCGTGGAAGAGGAGTGATATGGATCTTGCCGTATCAAATCATTGTATTTAGTGGAATTTCCATGATCTAATAACTATGCATACAATGACATTAAATTGTTATTTGGTAGAGATTTTGATCATACCTTTGGAAGTTTTCCATTTGTTGATTAAGGCTTCTGACCCATTATTGCTCTTTGATCTTGCAGATGCCTCATATCTTTGTTGCATTTGGTGATGATGATGCTAACCTTTGACTGTGATTTTTTTTATTTATTTTTAAACAGATTGATGCTGGCTATAGAGACAGAGTGATGCTGGTTGCGGAAATCGTTTCTGGCTGCGGAAACTGGTGCTAGCTGCGGAAACTAAGACAACACCCCTTTAACTGCACAAAGATATTTAGAAAAAAGAACTAACTGAATGAAAATAGTCCTGAAGGGGACTTTTATTGATGGAATGAAATGAAATGAGTGGAATGAGATGGAAATGAAATGGAGTGAAGTGGAATGGAGATGAAAATGAGATGGAGGTGAAGTGGAATGACAAGTGAGGTGAAGATGGAAAGAAAGAGAGATTTTTTTTTTGGAAAATATAGAGTGTCAGGTACCCCTGATTTTCACTCTACATTTTCTGTATAAGACTACCAATCTATGATTGGTTTTCAGGCTTATACAAAAGATTATTATTATTATTTTTTTTTAACTGAAAGAAACAAAGACTAGGCTGATGGAGGAGAAGGACTCTTCCCCACCAGAAATCAGCTACTGTATTTTGTTTCCCTGGTCTATCTAAAACAGTAATATTGAATTCTTGTAAAAGTAAAAGCCATCTTGTAACTCTGCCATTAGTAACAGGTTTGTTCATGAGATATCGAATTGTAGAATGATCAGTATGGACAAAAGTTTCATAGCCTGTTATATAATGTCTAAACTTGTTGATTGCATGCACAACAGCTAAGAACTCTTTTTCAGTCACAGTATAATTTAACTCAGTGGGAGTCAAATTTTTACTGGTGTAGTAAATGGCATAAGGAACTAAATCCTTTTGACCCAACACAGCTCCTAGAGCTGTATCTGAAGCATCTATAGAAATATGGAAAGGAAGTTTCCAATTTGGCCCTCTCAAAATGGGTGCTTCAGATATTCTTGTTTTTAAAGTTTCAAATGCAGATTGACAGTCAGGATCCCAATTGAATTCACAGTCTTTTGTAAGTAATTTGAAGAGCGGAGATGCTATCTTGGTGAAGTTTTCAATAAATCTTCTATAATATCCAGTAAATCCAAGAAAACTTCTAACATCTTTTTGACAATTTGGAATAGGTAACTTGGAGATGACTTCAACTTTTGATCTATCAACTTTAATTCCATCTCCTGAAATATGATGTCCTAAAACAATCCCTTCAGTAAACATCATAAAACATTTTTCATGACTTAATGAAAGATTTGTTTCTTTACATCTTATAAGGACTTTTTCCAAATTTTCTAATGCCTCTTCAAATGAATTACCATAAACTGTAAAATCATCCATATAGACCTCTACACAATCATGAATTAGATCAGAAAAGATTCCTAGTACTGCCCTTTGAAATGTTGCGGGTGCATTACATAATCCAAAAGGAAGTACTCGGTAAGCAAAAGTTCCCCATGGACAGGTAAATGTGGTCTTATCTTGATCTTCAGGTGCTACCTGAATCTGATTGTAACCACTAAAACCATCCAAAAATGAGAAATACTTTTTGCCTGCTAAAGTATCTAATACTTGATCAATAAAGGGCAAAGGAAAGTGATCCTTCAAAGTTGCTTTGTTCAATTCCCTGTAATCAATGCAAACCCTCCATTTACCATTTTTTTTAGGTACTATAACCAAAGGAGAAACCCATCGGCTATCTGAAATTGGATAAATGAAGTTTACATTAAGTAACTTTTGGAGCTCTTCTTTCACTATCTCCCTAAGGTTTGGATTCATCCTTCTTTGAGGTTGTCTGATTTGTCTACTATTTTCCTCAATGTAGATGTGATGAATGCAAGTCTTAGGGTCAATACCTTTCATATCAGTATACTCCCATGCAAATGCAGTAGAATGTTTTTGCAAGATTTTGGTTAGCTCCCCCTGTTGTGATTTTTCCAAGTTTCTGTTGATATTCAATGTTTTTCCTGGAAAAATCTCAATGGCAGAACTACCAAACTCTTCCATAGAGAAAAGAGACATTTGTCTAGATGATAGACACTCAATGTCAGAATCCAACTGAAATTGTGTGTGGTCATATTCTGAAGATGGTTCAAAGTTTTCTAATGTGTTGAGAATTTGACTATCTTCACTAATCTCAGAAATGGTAAAGACAGGTTGTATAGTATCTTCATCATCAACCTACTCATTATCTCCTATTTCTGTAATTGCTTTTGCTGGAGGATACAGATTGAACTTCTTTGTCGAATTACCATCAGAAATATACATATCCCCAGACCTACAACTTATGAAAGCATCAGCTGTGGCTAGCCAAGGTCTACCTAAAATAAGAGGATGTCCTCCTAGATTACTCTTGGGAGTTAAAATCATGAAATCCACTGGATATTCCCAAGAGTCTAAGGAGACTAGGATGTCTTCTAATACACCATCTGGTTTAATAATTGATCGATCTGCAAGTTGCAATAAGGTAGGTGTAAAAAGAAGATTAGGAAGTTTTAGCTGTTCCATAGTCTGTCTACTCATGATGTTGATAGCAGCCCCTAAATCAATGAAAGTATTTGGTATTTCTACCCCATTGATATGTGTTTTAACAATTGGGCTACCGGGATCTACATATTTCTGCATAGTAATTTTTCCCATCATGATATCTGCAATTTTCCCTACCAGGTGGATCCTTCTGGTATCTCTTGGTTTCCTTCCTGGTCTTTTAAGACTCAACTCCTTTATTGTTTTTGCTAGAATAGGAATCTCTTTAATGGCTTGTAACAAGGGAATCTTGATACAGAAATTCTTCAATTCATCTAGAAAATTATAGTCAGGCAACCAAATTTGTTTTTCCACTCCTTTGTCAATTTGTAATCTTTCAGGAAAAGGAGGTGTGGATAAAGATGCAGGTTGCTCAACTATGGGAGTTGTGGGGGTTAATTCTTTTTCTTTTTCTTTTTGAGTGTTTGGGTTTTGAAGAGATGCGTCAGAACCCTTATTGGCTTCAAGAGACTCTTCCTCAAAAATGCTTTGCTTTTGAGCATTTATAGAAGGTTTATCTAGGACTCTACCTGATCTGAGTTGTACTTCATTAAGAGGAACAATCATATAGGTAGGAAATTGTTGACCTTCCATCATGTAAGCATTTTGAGGGTTTTTATTATTGGGGTTTGGCAATGGCTGAGAAGGAAGTTGATCTGACTTCTGTTGGAATGGAAGCAAGAGTTGAGAATTTGGATTCTGTTGAGAAGGTTGTTGTTGCTGTTGTTGTGGAAATGGCAATGATAGTTGTGGATTTTGATTTAGAAGTTGTGGAGCTTGTTGGTTTTGAAAAGATGGAGGATATTGGTAAAATTGAGCAAATCTCCCATAAGGATTTTGCATACCTTGTACCCATGATTGAAGAGGATTTTAAGGTTGGGACCAAGGTTGTTGCCAAGGATTCCAATTTGGTGGGGGTTGAAAATTCATAGAGTTGCTAAACCCTTGATTTTGTTGCCCTTGCCAAGGTCTCCTTGCAACAAAACAGAGAGATTCGATTGTATTTGGATCTTCTTGAAAGACAGCTTTGAGCCCAGGAATTGAAGGACAATCCTTGGTCTCATGATTCTCTGAACAAATTACACATGTTTCTACAACTTTTGCATCCAAGGGACATTCCCTTAGAGCATGTTTCTTCCTACACTTTGGGCAAAAGATGGCCAAAGCCTCAGCTTCTGCTTTCTGCTTATTGTGAATCTTAAGGGTGTCTAGTTGCTCACTAAGACTCCCTAAGATATTAGTTTTGAATTCATCAAGCATGTTGCCAATCTCAGCCCTACTTACCGATCCAGTTGCAGATTTATTTTCTCTGATGAGAGATGGATCTCTAGGCCCTTTTTGAGTTTTAGATTTCCCCCTTGAGAGATGGACACATAATTCTGCTATATCAGAAAGTGGAAGTTGAGATATATCTCCTTTTCCCATCATGTTCAAAATATCTATCCATTCATCTCTAATGGATTTTAATAAAAGGGCTTTCAAGGTCTCCTCATCCAAGTTACTCATTTTTTCTCTTTTCAGGTTGTATTGAAATCTTTCAAGTAAATCCTCCAAGTTTTCATCTTCTCTTTGCATCATTTTGAATACCTCATCCTTGTGATTGGTGGGCATACAATAGTCCAGGTACCTATCCAAAAATGTTTGTTTCATATCATTCCAAGACCTAATGGATTGAGTGAGTAATCCCATGAACCATTTCAAGGCTGCTCCTTTCAATGTTGAAGGAAACAGTTTGAGTTTTTGAGAGTCTTCCAGATAATCATAAGTTCGACACACGACTTCAAACTCAAATAGAAATGTTTCAGGGTCCTCATTCCTTAACCCATGGAAGTTTGGGAGGACAGATGGTGAGATGTTTTTCATGGTGGCTCGGGAGTCCTCATCGACTATAGGAAATCCAAATGAGTTATCTCCATCCCTATTTCCCCCAATGTTACCTCTACCTCCTCCATTGTTTCCTCTTCCTCCTCTACCTCTACCTCTACCAAATCCAGTTGATCCTTCCTCTGTCATGATAGTTTCCCTGGAGACTTCAGAGTCTTCTGGTTCTTCTACTAAGGGTGAATGAGAAGGAATTTCTCCCTCTTCTTCAGATGATTCTACTTCTTCAATTACAATTTGTCTCTCTGTAGAAGGAAGGAAAGGATCTCTTTCTAGTTCAGATTCGATGGAAGGTGTGGGAGAGTCGACTCCGGCCTCTTGAATTCAAGGAATCCTAGGGCTAGGAGTGTAAGTTGGAGATGATGGAGGTGTCTCTTGTCTATTCCTTGAAGTAGATGGACTTGTAAAAATCAAACTCTTGGCTCTATCTAAAAACCGTCCCCTAGAATCTCTTGTTCTATGCATGTCATTTTTTTTTATTTTTCTTCAAGTTGGGTTAATAATTCTCTTTCTGATCTTCCAGGTCACTCTAGGTGCAAGAAGAGAGCATACTCAAGAAACTATTAAACCAATAACTTTCTCTTTTTTGATCCTCCAGATCACTCTAGGTGCAAGAGGAGAGCATACTTTGAGAGGTTATCAATTTTCCTTCCTTGAAATTTCCTTATTTTTTTTTTAGAAATTGGCTACCTAATTTCACTTCCCCGGCAACGGTGCCAAAATGTTTGGTCAATTTAGTTATGTCTAAATTGCAACTTTTAAATGTCAACCCGGGGCTCGTAAGCTGATGAAGTGAGGTGTACTATATGTACTTAGGTAACCGTTTTCTTAGTCTTTTGTCGTTTTTAGCTTTTTTAAGTTTGTTTTCGAATGTATCTTTCCTACTGTGATGTGATGGAAATGTAATAAAGCAAGTGAAATGTGGATGATTGTGGTGATCTCTAAATAATTTCTCAAAACTTAAAAAGTATTCTACAAGAAAGCTTGAACAACAACTGCAATAAAATCAACTCTTAAAGGAAAATAAAGACATCAAATAAAGGACTAATGACATCGGCCCAATATCTCTGCTGCTGAATGAAAATGAAAATGAAATCTATATTAAATCCAACTAAAAGTAAGAACAACTATCTCACACTATTTCAACTCTTCAACTTAATCTTCTCTATGAAAAGATACCATGAAATGTTAAGCAATGTGAAATCTAAGTGAAACTACATAAAAGAGACTAGTCACAATACTTTAACTTTCTCTTAACCTTTTGTCTTTCAGCTGAATTTATCATGTAAGAAACAGTTATGGATATGTCAAGTAATGTGAGTTCTAAAGCAAACTAAATCAAGCTATACTAAGTGATATTTTGGCTCCCAATAAAGTTATTTGATTATGGGAAAGGAACCATCAATATATGAACAACTTGATATCTAAGAGCAGAAAGTAAATATGCAAGTTAAAGAAATGACAGTAAGGAAAATCAAAACTGCAAAACAATGAAGGTCAGCAACATAGACAAGATGATCACGCATGCCACTAGTTATGAAAAGAAAAGAAGAAAAACTGTCCCGGGCTAGGCTAAGAAACCTGCATAACACACTGATCAGTCATGAACATAAAAGTGCAGAAATGGAAATCAACAGAAATCAAAATTTATGTACAGCTAATATACATGTTGAAAAGAAATAAAAACGCAGCAATTTAAAAGACATCTGTACAGCTAATATACATGAAACAAGAAAAATAAATGCAAGAAATTAAAGGTTACTGTACAGGGCTTCAGCAAACAGGGGCCCTCTGCCTACTTCAGCCGGTTCAAGGAGCAGTTATACGCTTAAATGCAAAACAGTCTTCTCATGTATTGAACATCAAATGTAAAGTACAGTGGGGAGCTCAAAATTACATACAAAACGATTACAAAAAACGATTAACTCTATAGCGTTCAAGGACACTTTATTTATAAGGAGAAAGCAAACTACTTTAACGAGATCTATGCTATTCAACCAGTTGTTTAAAAACACGTGAATCCTCTGCGTCCCCGGATCTAGGTAACTGTCATCGTGTTCATTCAATATGGAGAGTATGGCTGTTGGATTCGTGCTTCTAGATTGTCTCCCTGGCTGAGGATGATGCCACCTAGATTTACGTGCCCAAAAACAGAGCAATGCAGAGCCGTGCCACCGCTGAACACTTCTGTTGACCGGTATTTGCCTCTTCATTGACCGCGTGCTTTTATGACTGTTCTGGGTGATCTGGAGGGACACGTGCCATGTCCTTGACCCCTGGAACTTGCCCATGTGGCTCATCTTCTCAGAGGACACCTGTAACATATCGTTTAATAAAACAGCTGTGGAATCCTGTGCTGGCTGCAGAAACCTGGATCAGCTGCCGAAACCTGTGTTGGCTGCGGAAATGTAGCACTCTGAACCAAAATTCTAAACCAAACAAAAGTCATTAGCATAGTTAGAAAACCATGTAAAAAGTCCTAAAATACAATGATTTAATCAACTTGGTGGATGAAATGAGTGGGAAAAGGAGGCTGAGAGGTGTATGGGAAGGTACAGGTTCAAGGCTCTACATACCCCCACTGTGAAGGTGTTGCATGTCCTCATGCAACCAAAACTTAGTTCTTTTCCTCAATCCATGTGCTCTGATGCTTCTGCAAGAACATCCAGCCTTCTTCTCTTTCTCCTTGATGCCAAAATGGTCCTTGGTTTCTTGACTAGACATCTGAACTTCAAATTAATCAATGCCCTGCTCAGCTTCTTACACTTTTTCTTCAACTTTCTATTCTTCTTTTGCCACAGTCCTAAGTGGAGCATAGTATTGTCATGGACAATCTTGTCTACCTTACTCTGTTCTTTTAATGCTTCGTTTTCTTGTTTAATATGCCTATTTAGGACTTCCAACTCAAACACTTCCTGTTTTAAAGACTGTACTTGTTCATCCAGTGGCAATATGGTGCTTGGTCCTGCAACTGATTGCTCCAAGGACTCTAGGTAGTTGTATACCTGCTGCTGGTCAGGGTCTACTTCAGGTGTTTTTCTTGGGCTATGCTCAAAATCAAAATCTGGTTGAGGTTCTGGCTGAAAAGGACTCTCATCACGTGGAGGAGTTGACTCAACACGTGGAGGGCTTGACTCAATGTCAGGCTGAGTTGGAGGTGTTCCCTTACCTAGATCAATGAAGTGTGATTGTTTTTCTTGGGTCACTTTCTTCTTTCCTTTGAGCCTACTGCTTCTTCTCACATATGGACTAGTGCTCTCTTTCTGGGCACTCTGTTTTTCTTTTTGTTTTCTCTTTTTGATGGCAGCAGCATGAAGATGTGCTAATCTATCGGCCAGAGTTTGAGACTCTTCTTCTACAGATGGTTCAGGGGATGGATATGTCTCTTGAATAGTTATTTTACCTTTGTCCTTTTTCTGCTTCTTATTTCTAGCTCCCTCTTCTTCTTCCTCCTGAACAGTTTCGTGAGTGTCTACTGTAGGAAGGTCCTGGGCTGTAACATTTCTTTCTTTCCTCCTACTTCTTTTTGGGATTTTTGGGGAACTGCTGGCAGAGGCTTCAGTCACTTCTTGGAAGTGATTTCTGATCAAAAACTTTTCCCAAGTATCGTTATTATTTTTCAATTGATCTTCAATGAGAATTATGATGAGCCCGTGATGGTAAAGGTGGGATTCAATATGGCCTACATGTTTCTAAACAGTAGAGCTCATTTTCTTCAGGCTTGCTAACAGAAAGTAAGGTAAATTAAGGGCATGGCCTTCCATAAAATTCATCATAATCCTTGCATGATACATGTACATGGTGCCAAAACGACCCTCGCATGTAATAAACTTCTGAACAAGTAATAACAGCATAGACCATTCTTCCTTGATTACATGCACAGGAATTCCTTTAGTAAATATAGAAGTATCCATACCTGGGTTTTTGAGCATGACTTTCCATCCTTGATCATCCAGACCTCTGTTTTTAAACCATCTGTCTCCCTCTTGTGGTAAACTGGTTGTTGCTGCTATTGTGGCCTCTGTTATTGTAAATTTCAAGTCCCCTACCTCCACTACGTGTCCATTAAAGGACCGAGCAAAGGTTTTAGTGACTTCCTTATTATAACCTCTGAACTTTTGAATAAATTTCAGCCACTTTGCTTTCTTCAATGACTCCTTCGTCTGCGGATACCCCTCCAGGTATTTTGGGCCCTCAGGTTCAGCTCTGAGTAACTTTCCCATTCTCGGCTTTCAACCCCGGCTGAAAATTTTACTGTGTGTGGACGTTCAAGGGAAAAACGAGCTGATTACGGGATTCTTAAGGTAAGTGGAGTGGCCGTAATCGAAATGCAAAGCGTATGCAGTGACTGTAATCAGGGTTTAGAGCAAAGCTATGGAGGTTGCAGCGGAAATGGAGAGTAGGAAATAGTATGAGGACAAGGGAGTAAAGGATAAATAACAGAAACGAGTTCAATGCATGCGGGAGTGGAGTGATAATGGCAGAATAACTGTTGAGTCCTTTTGGGATCGGATGACTTACGCCACGTCTCAACGTTGGCTGCGGAAATTATGGTGGAGGAGAGCCGTAGTACAGTAGGTCACTTCTTCCATGTTCGGCCAATAAATGAAAGAGCATCCCCATTTCGAGTTTGAATTAATAGTGATTATGGGACCGTTAGAAAGGAATGAGGTGGATGGATTATCATCGTGGAAGAGGAGTGATATGGATCTTGCCGTATCAAATCATTGTATTTAGTGGAATTTCCATGATCTAATAACTATGCATACAATGACATTAAATTGTTATTTGGTAGAGATTTTGATCATACCTTTGGAAGTTTTCCATTTGTTGATTAAGGCTTCTGACCCATTATTTCTCTTTGATCTTGCAGATGCCTCATATCTTTGTTGCCTTTGGTGATGATGATGCTATCCTTTGACTGTGATTTTTTTTTTTTTTTAAAACAGAGTGATGCTGGCTATAGAGACAGAGTGATGCTGGTTGCGGAAATCGTTTCTGGCTGCGGAAACTGGTGCTAGCTGCGGAAACTAAGACAACACCCCTTTAACTGCACAAAAATAGTTAGAAAAAAGAACTAACTGAATGAAAATAGTCCTGAAGGGGACTTTTATTGATGGAATGAAATGAAATGAGTGGAATGAGATGGAAATGAAATGGAGTGAAGTGGAATGGAGATGAAAATGAGATGGAGGTGAAGTGGAATGACAAGTGAGGTGAAGATGGAAAGAAAGAGAGATTTTTTTTTTTGGAAAATATAGTGTCAGGTACCCCTGATTTTCACTCTACATTTTCTGTATAAGACTGCCAATCTATGATTGGTTTTCAGGCTTATACAAAAGATTATTATTATTATTATTATTTTTTTAACTGAAAGAAACAAAGACTAGGCTGATGGAGGAGAAGGACTCTTCCCCACCAGCCTCATTGCAGAATTTTCTTGAAACATTTTGACAAAGTCCTATTTTGAGAGTGGCTTATGATAAATTTTCAATCGGTGGCCATTCACGATGAGAGGAGTTTGAAACTCATCAATAGTCTTGACTCGAACTGCTCCATTGCTAAAGACTTCATCAATCTCATATGGTCCAAGCCAATGAGTCTGAAATTTCCCTTTGAAGTCTTTAAACTTGGAATCAAACAGTAACGCCTGAAACTTTTTCTCTTTGATATATCTGTCATGCCACTTAGTTCTTTGGTGCTGAACTAGATCAGTCCTTAAAATTGCATCTTGTCTCATTTCATCTAGCTCATTCAGCTGCTCCATTCTGTGCTTTTGGGCTTCTGATAGATTCATCCCCAACTGAACTGCCATCTTGAAGGTCTTGACTTGAAACTCAATGGGGAGCAAGACTTCTTTCCCATAAACAAGTTCATAGGGAGAATGTCCTGTTGTGTTCCTCCATGTAGTTCTATAGGCCCATAAGGCTTCAGGAAGCCTTTCTACCCAATCTCTTCTGTGGAGATGAACAGTTTTGGTGATGATGCTCTCAAGAACTTTGTTTGTAGATTCCACTTGACCATTTGCTTGCGGATGGTATGGAGTAGATTTTTTGTGCTTGATTTTGTATTCTTCCATCAGCTTCTCCATCAAGTTAGATGTAAATTGACTTCCCTAATCTATCACAATTTCTCTTGGGACACCAAAACTAGTAAAAATATCCTCAAAAAATAAATTGAACAATCGAATTTTCAGTGGCAGAAGGCAATGCCTTGGCTTCTACCCATTTAGTAACATAATCAGTGCAAACCAATATATACTTCTTTTGTCTAGATGGTGGATTAATAGGTCCAATGAAATCTAAAGCCCATTTTTCAAAGGGTTCGATGAGTACCTGTGGCTGTAATGGCATTTCATTTGAAAGAGTTGGTCTCCCAACTCTTTGGCAGCTGTCACACCTTCTAACATATTGTTTTGCATCTTTGAAGAGAGAAGGCCAAAAATATCCTAAAGAAAGGATTTTATAGGCCGTCCTCTTGTCAGCAAAGTGTCCACTGCACGGTTCATCATGACATGCCTTAAGGATGTCAGGCATTTCATCTTCCCGAACACATCTTCTGATCACACAATCTAGCCCTGTTTTGAACAATTCATTAGAAATCCATGAATACTTTGAACTCTCCTGAATGATTTTCCTTTTCTCATTAGGAAATAAGTGTGGAGGTAGCTTCCCTGTAACCAAATAGTTAGCAATATCTGCATACCAAGGAGTTTTAGTAGTTACTGCAAACAAATATTCATCTGGAAACTTATCCTCTACAAGATAATCTTCGTTAGTATTTTGGATTCTAGACAAGAAATCAGCTACTGTATTTTGTTTCCCTGGTCTATCTAACACAGTAATATTGAATTCTTGTAAAAGTAAAAGCCATCTTGTAACTCTGCCATTAGTAACAGGTTTGTTCATGAGATATCTAATTGCAGAATGATCAGTATGGACAAAAGTTTCATAGCCTGTTATATAATGTCTAAACTTGTTGATTGCATGCACAACAGCTAAGAATTCTTTTTCAGTCACAGTATAATTTAACTCAGTGGGAGTCAAATTTTTACTGGTGTAGTAAATGGCATAAGGAACTAAATCCTTTTGACCCAACACAGCTCCTAGAGCTGTATCTGAAGCATCTGTAGAAATATGGAAAGGAAGTTTCCAATTTGGCCCTCTCAAAATGGGTGCTTCAGATATTCTTGTTTTTAAAGTTTCAAATGCAGATTGACAGTCAGGATCCCAATTGAATTCACAGTCTTTTGTAAGTAATTTGAAGAGCGGAGATGCTATCTTGGTGAAGTTTACAATAAATCTTCTATAATATCCAGTAAATCCAAGAAAACTTCTAACATCTTTTTGACAATTTGGAATAGGTAACTTGGAGATGACTTCAACTTTTGATCTATCAACTTTAATTCCATCTCCTGAAATATGATGTCCTAAAACAATCCCTTCAGTAAACATCATACAAGGACTTTTTCCAAATTTTCTAATGCCTCTTCAAATGAATTACCATAAACTGTAAAATCATCCATATAGACTTCTACACAATCATGAATTAGATCAGAAAAGATTCCTAGTACTGCCCTTTGAAATGTTGCGGGTGCATTACATAATCCAAAAGGAAGTACTCGATAAGCAAAAGTTCCCCATGGACAGGTAAATGTGGTCTTGTCCTGATCTTCAGGTGCTACCTGAATCTGATTGTAACCACTAAAACCATCCAAAAATGAAAAATACTTTTTGCCTGCTAAAATATCTAATACTTGATCAATAAAGGGCAAAGGAAAGTGATCCGTCAAAGTTGCTTTGTTCAATTCCCTGTAATCAATGCAAACCCTCCATTTACCATTTTTTTTAGGTACTATAACCAAAGGAGAAACCCATCGGCTATCTGAAATTGGATAAATGAAGTTTACATTAAGTAACTTTTTGAGCTCTTCTTTCACTATCTCCCTAAGGTTTGGATTCATCCTTCTTTGAGGTTGTCTGATTGGTCTACTATTTTCCTCAATGTAGATGTGATGAATGCAAGTCTTAGGGTCAATACCTTTCATATCAGTATACTCCCATGCAAATGCAGTAGAATGTTTTTGCAAGATTTTGGTTAGCTCCCCCTGTTGTGATTTTTCCAAGTTTCTGTTGATATTCAATGTTTTTCCTGGAAAAATCTCAATGGTAGAACTACTAAACTCTTCCATAGAGAAAAGAGACATTTGTCTAGATGATAGACACTCAATGTCAGAATCCAACTGAAATTGTGTGTGGTCATATTCTGAAGATGGTTCAAAGTTTTCTAATGTGTTGAGAATTTGACTATCTTCACTAATCTCAGAAATGGTAAAGACAGGTTGTATAGTATCTTCATCATCAACCCACTCATTATCTCCTATTTCTGTAATTGCTTTTGCTGGAGGATATAGATTGAACCTCTTTGTCGAATTACCATCAGAAATATACATATCCCCAGACCTACAACTTATGAAAGCATCAGCTGTGGCTAGCCAAGGTCTACCTAAAATAAGAGGATGTCCTCCTAGATTACTCTTGGGAGTTAAAATCATGAAATCCACTAGATATTCCCAAGAGTCTAAGGAGACTGGAATGTCTTCTAATACACCATCTGGTTTAATAATTGATCGATCTGCAAGTTGCAATAAGGTAGGTGTAAAAAGAAGATTAGGAAGTTTTAGCTGTTCCATAGTCTGTCTACTCATGATGTTGATAGCAGCCCCTAAATCAATCAAAGTATTTGGTATTTCTACCCCATTGATATGTGTTTTAACAATTGGGCTACCGAGATCTACATATTTCTGCATAGTAATTTTTCCCATCATGATATCTGCAATTTTCCCTACCAGGTGGATCCTTCTGGTATCTCTTGGTTTCCTTCCTGGTCTTTTAAGACTCAACTCCTTTATTGTTTTTGCTAGAATAGGAATCTCTTTAATGGCTTGTAACAAGGGAATCTTGATACATAAATTCTTCAATTCAGCTAGAAAATTATAGTCAGGCAACCAAATTTGTTTTTCCACTCCTTTGTCAATTTGTAATCTTTCAGGAAAAGGAGGTGTGGATAAAGATGCAGGTTGCTCAACTATGGGAGTTGTGGGGGTTAATTCTTTTTCTTTTTCTTTTTGAGTGTTTGGGTTTTGAAGAGATGCTTCAGAACCCTTATTGGCTTCAAGAGACTCTTCCTCAAAAATGCTTTGCTTTTGAGCACTTATAGAAGGTTTATCTAGGACCCTACCTGATCTGAGTTGTACTTCATTAAGAGGAACAATCATATAGGTAGGAAATTGTTGACCTTCCATCATGTAAGCATTTTGAGGGTTTTTATTATTGGGGTTTGGCAATGGCTGAGAAGGAAGTTGATTTGACTTCTGTTGGAATGGAAGCAAGAGTTGAGAATTTGGATTCTGTTGAGAAGGTTGTTGTTGTTGTTGTTGTGGAAATGGCAATGATAGTTGTGGATTTTGATTTGGAAGTTGTGGAGCTTGTTGGTTTTGAAAATATGGAGGATATTGGTAAAATTGAGCAAATCTCCCATAAGGATTTTGCATACCTTGTACCCATGATTGAAAAGGATTTTGAGGTTGGGACCAAGGTTGTTGCCAAGGATTCCAATTTGGTGGGGGTTGAAAATTCATAGAGTTGCTAAACCCTTGATTTTGTTGCCCCTGCCAAGGTCTCCTTGCAACAAAACAGAGAGATTCGATTGTATTTGGATCTTCTTGAAAGACATCTTTGAGCCCAGGAATTGAAGGACAATCCTTGGTCTCATGATTCTCTGAACAAATTACACATGTTTCTACAACTTTTGCATCCAAGGGACATTCCCTTAGAGCATGTTTCTTCCTACACTATGGGCAAAATATGGCCAAAGCCTCAGCTTCTGCTTATTGTGAATCTTAAGGGTGTCTAGTTGCTCACTAAGACTCCCTAAGATATCAGTTTTGAATTCATCAAGCATGTTGCCAATCTCAGCCCTACTTACCGATCCAGTTGCAGATTTATTTGCTCTGATGAGAGAAGGATCTCTAGGCCCTTTTTGAGTTTTAGATTTCCCCCTTGAGAGATGGACACATAATTCTGCTATATCAGAAAGTGGAAGTTGAGATATATCTCCTTTTCCCATCATGTTCAAAATATCTATCCATTCATCTCTAATGGCTTTTAATAAAAGGGCTTTCAAGGTCTCCTCATCCAAGTTACTCATTTTTTCTCTTTTTAGGTTGTATTGAAATCTTTCAAGTAAATCCTCCAAGTTTTCATCTTCTCTTTGCATCATTTTGAATACCTCATCCTTGTGATTGGTGGGCATACAATAGTCCAGGTACCTATCCAAAAATGTTTGTTTCATATCATTCCAAGACCTAATGGATTGAGTGAGTAATCCCATGAACCATTTCAAGGCTGCTCCTTTCAATGTTGAAGGAAACAGTTTGAGTTTTTGAGAGTCTTCCAGATAATCATAAGTTCGACACACGACTTCAAACTCAAATAGAAATGTTTCAGGGTCCTCATTCCTTAACCCATGGAAGTTTGGGAGGACAGATGGTGAGATGTTTTTCATGGTGGCTCGGGAGTCCTCATCGACTATAGGAAATCCAAATGAGTTATCTCCATCCCTATTTCCCCTAATGTTACCTCTACCTCCTCCATTGTTTCCTCCTCCTCCTCTACCTCTACCTCTACCAAATCCAGTTGATCCTTCCTCTGTCATGATAGTTTCCCTGGAGACTTCAGAGTCTTCTGGTTCTTCTACTAAGGGTGAATGAGAAGGAATTTCTCCCTCTTCTTTAGATGATTCTACTTCTTCAATTACAATTTGTCTCTCTGTAGAAGGAAGGAAAGGATCTCTTTCTAGTTCAGATTCGATGGAAGGTGTGGGAGAGTCGACTCCTGCCTCTTGAATTCAAGGAATCCTAGGGCTAGGAGTGTAAGTTGGAGATGATGGAGGTGTCTCTTGTTTATTCCTTGAAGTAGATGGACTTGTAAAAATCGAACTCTTGGCTCTATCTAAAAACCTTCCCCTAGAATCTCTTGCTCTATGCATGTCATTTTTTTTATTTTTCTTCAAGTCGGGTTAATAATTCTCTTTTTGATCTTCCAGGTCACTCTAGGTGCAAGAAGAGAGCATACTCAAGAAACTATTAAACCAATAACTTTCTCTTTTCTGATCCTCCAGATCACTCTAGGTGCAAGAGGAGAGCATACTTTGAGAGGTTATCAATTTTCCTTCCTTGAAATTTCCTTATTTTTTTTTTTAGAAATTGGCTACCTAATTTTACTTCCCCGGCAACGACGCCAAAATGTTTGGTCAATTTAGTGATGTCTAAATTGCAACTTTTAAATGTCAACCCGGGGCTCGTAAGCTGATGAGGTGAGGTGTACTATATGTACTTAGGTAACCATTTTCTTAGTCTTTTGTCATTTTTAGCTTTTTTAAGTTTGTTTTTGAATGTATCTTTCCTACTGTGATGTGATGGAAATGTAATAAAGCAAGTGAAATGTGGATGATTGTGGTGATCTCTAAATGATTTCTCAAAACTTAAAAAGTATTCTACAAGAAATCTTGAACAACAACTGCAATAAAATCAACTCTTAAAAGAAAATAAAGACATCAAATAAAGGACTAATGACATCGGCCCAGTATCTCTGCTGCTGAATGAAAATGAAAATGAAATCTATATTAAATCCAACTAAAAGTAAGAACAACTATCTCACACTATTTCAACTCTTCAACTTAATCTTCTCTATGAAAAGATATCATGAAATGTTAAGCAATGTGAAATCTAAGTGAAACTACATAAAAGAGACTAGTCACAATACTTTAACTTTCTCTTAACCTTTTGCCTTTCAGCTGAATTTATCATGTAAGAAACAGTTATGGATAAGTCAAGTAATGTGAGTTCTAAAGCAAACTAAATCAAGCTATACTAAGTGATATTTTGGCTCCCAATAAAGTTATTTGATTATGGGAAAGGAACCATCAATAGATGAACAACTTGATATCTAAGAGCAGAAAGTAAATATGCAAGTTAAAGAAATGACAGTAAGGAAAATCAAAACTGCAAAACAATGAAGGTCAGCAACATAGACAAGATGATCATGCATGCCACTAGTTATGAAAAGAAAAGAAGGAAAACTGTCTCGGGCTTGGCTAAGAAACCTGCATAACACACTGATCAGTCATGAACATAAAAGTGCAGAAATGTAAATCAACAGAAATCAAAGTTTATGTACAGCTAATATACATGTTGAAAAAAAATAAAAATGCAGCAATTTAAAAGACATCTGTACAGCTAATATACATGAAACAAGAAAAAGAAATGCAAGAAATTAAAGGTTACTGTACAGGGCTTCAGCAAACAGGGGCCCTCTGCCTACTTCAGCCGGTTCAAGGAGCAGTTATACGCTTAAATGCAAAACAGTCTTCTCATGTATTGAACATCAAATGTAAAGTACAGTGGGGAGCTCAAAATTACATACAAAACGATTACAAAAAACGATTAACTCTACAGCGTTCAAGGACGCTTTATTTATAAGGAGAAAGCAAACTACTTTAACGAGATCTATGCTATTCAACCAGCTGTTTAAAAACACGTGAATCCTCTGCGTCCCGGATCTAGGTAGCTGTCATCGTGTTCATTCAATCTAGAGAGTATGGTTGTTGGATTCGTGCTTCTAGATTGTCTCCATGGCTTAGGATGATGCCACCTAGCTTCACGTGCCCAAAAACAGAGCAATGCAGAGCCGTGCCACCGCTGAACACTTCTGTTGACCGGTATTTGCCTCTTCGTTGACCGCGGGCTTTTATGGCTGTTCTGGGTGATCTGGAGGGACACGTGCCATGTCCTTGACCCCTGGAACTTGCCCATGTGGCTCATATTCTCAAAGGACACCTGTAACATATCGTTTAATAAAACAGATGCGGAATCCTGTGATGGCTGCAGAAACCTGGATCGGCTGCGGAAACCTGTGTTGGCTGCGGAAACGCAACACTCTGAACCAAAATTCTAAACCAAACAACAGTCATTAGCATAGTTAGAAAACCATGTAAAAAGTCCTAAAATACAATGATTTAATCAACTTGGTGGATGAAATGAGTGGGAAAAGGAGGCTGAGAGGTGTATGGGAAGGTACAGGTTCAAGGCTCTACAATGCCCATTATGGATCTCCTTCTCCACAATTTCTATAGACTCTCCTCACTAACTTCCATCAGCTACTTCATGATCGCCACATGACATGCCTCCCTTTGTCCATTCTCAATCACGTCGACAACCATCTGATCGATCTATGACGCATTCAGATCTCATGCCTTGACACCTTCATTTTCCCATCGATCCTGCACTATAATCGCAACTTCCTTTGTGGCTCATGTTGCCTGTGTAGTCGTCATACTAGAATCTAAAATGAATTCACATCCATCTTTTCTTGTTATGGACCACAGTCTAATGTATCCATGTAGCCTTCAATGCAACCACCGCCTCACTCATTCTCCAATGATGGCATAATGAACCCTCTGAGTGCCTCTGGAACCTTGATTTTGTTGTGCACAGCTAAGAATTTTCCATCGGGGCTAGGTTGACTAACCTGAAATTCAATACATAGACTATTCACCTTTGCCATCAACTTGGACTCGATTCAAAAATCATATCAAGCAACAATTCTAGTGTAGGTAGCTTTAAACCTTTCTCTCACACAAGATCTGAGTAGATCCATCTGATTCTCCTCATCTGTGTGTTATCACCAATAGGTCCACCATGAAATCCTTGATGGTCGCTATACACTTTGCAACGAACTTCCATGCTTCACATCGCTTGAGACTTCACCACCTTCCTGTTGTGATCCTTTTACTACGTAAAAGGATCTAGTAAATCCCTTCTTGATCCTAGATCGAGATGAAATGATCCTATATCTGCAATCTTTCGAGCTTTATTCATTAGACTGTAAACCTTTGGCGACATAAGCGTCCCTCTGAAACAAACCCTTGGCTCTGATACCAAATGAAGAAAATTCAACTAGAGAGATAATAAATAATTACTGAGATTTACGTAGAAGAACAATAACTAGCAACAACACACATGAACAATTCACACAATATTTAACCGGGGAAAACCCCAACTCCGGGGAAAAACCACCATAATGAAATTGCATTATCATTGGCCAAAACCCTGGCCAACCCGACCAAGTGAGCCTTCACCGCTCACCTCCCTAGCTTGCCTTATAATGAAGTCCTCCCAACCTTTTATAGGCTTCATTACATATAATACCATGGGTACACAATAACTTGTGCCCAAAAACAACTACTGTTAGACTTGGTCAATTTGGCTCTATCTCCGAGTCAAGTTTACCTAAAACCTTAGTGGTTTGGATGGTTCCTGGAGTCCTGTAGCTGATGTTGAAAGCCTATATGTTGTGTTTCTGTTGATTCCAATTCCTTGAGGTCACATAGGAGGTTGAATCCAATCATGGTAGCCTCTCTTAACATGTTTACCTCGGTTGTTCGGTTACTTGGGTAGATGTGGGAGGAGGGTGTTACAGAGTGGTATTAGAGCATGGTTCACCCCACGAACATGATGGGTGGTGTGTTGGTCATGCATTCATTTTGTTTGTACATGTGTTAATCATTATTGTGGTCTATGTGCTTACTGCATATGCATGGTGCCAATCACGGTTTTAGTAATGTCACCACGTGAAAGAGGATGTTGTTGTTATGAAGTATGTCATCATGAGTGTATGATTGGTTACATATTGTTTATGCTTGCATATTGTCAATGAATGTTGGTATGGTTTTTGTTGTCATGCATGAGGTCATGGTATGTGTAGTTGACATGGTCATGTGCATTGATGACTGGACTCTAGCTAGACTGATTGTTACATGGTTATGTGCTTATGTATTATATGTCTATATATTGTTATGATTATGTTGCACATGTATTACGTTGATTTGATGATCTTGAAGATGAGATATCCTCCCCGAATTTGCTAAGGCACGTTGGTTTTTTGTGATTTGGTTTAGCTGACATAGTATGCCTTGCAGGAAAGAGATCAAATGACTAGCAAGATGGTAGAATATAAAGACTCTCCCTATGAATCAGATGAGCAGCGTGGTGTTGGGCACTCTTTTGATTTGGCTAACACATTGAGAAGCTTGAAGGAATAAATAAGGAGTTGTAAGGCAAACAATGACAAAATTATACATGCACGAGAGAAACAAGCAGAGGTTAATGTTAAACTCCTTCAGAGTTCATCAGAATTGCAGCGACAACTGCCACTTCAGATCAACCCTGGACATGAGGACATAACTAATGGGACATATGGTAGTAGGTCTCATGATGTTCACAATTCGGATAGAGATGACATGGTTAGAGATGGCATATTGTTGGATACTTCAGATAGGAGAGGTGATGGATGCAGGTATTATTCTAGTTCTCATTCCGATAGGCATCATGATTGTCATCGTTATCATCCTTACAAGAGGAGTGATAGGGGATACTTGTAGATGAGTTTAAGAAAGCAAAGCCACCTGATATTGATGGAGATGTGAAGAAACTAGAAGATGCAGAGGCTTGGATACTTGGGATGAAGAAGTTCTTTGAGTTACATGAATACATAGATAATATGAAGGCCATTATAGCTATCTTCAACCTGAGAAGTAAAGCAGACATCTGGTGGGAAGATGTGAAGTGAGTTAGAGACATTAGGATAAATGACTTGAATTGGCACGAGTTCAAGAGGATTTTCAGGAAGAAGTACTTATCAAAAAGGTACTACGACAGTAAGGCCAAAGAATTCTATGATCTAAGGATGGGATCAATGACAGATGAAGAGTACACCACTAAGTTCCTGGAGCTATTGAGGTATGTACTGTATCTTAAAGATGTGAAGGCTAAAGTTCAACAATTTGTCAGTGTATCTCCATTAGCATTTAGAGATCGGATTGAGTATGATGAGCCTCGGTCACTTGAGGAAGTTATTGGGAAATTAAATCATTGCTATGAACAGTCAAAGTGTAAGAATGAATCTCAGCAAGGATGGAAAGGCAAAGACAAAGGTAAAGGTAAATGGAAGCCGAAAAGAGAAAGGACCGAAAATGCAAACAAGAAAGAGAACGTGGCACAACAAAAGAGGTTCAATGCATCTAGGCAGGGACATGGGTCACATTAGAAGCATAGAGGTGAGGGTACTGGTCGGTTGGAGTGTTGGACACACGGTAAGGAGGACCTTAAGATAGATTGTCCACAAAATCAGGGTGGTAGGCCTCAGATATATAATGCACAAGAAGTACACACTTCTGGGGATGTTGATCAGAGCGTTCCTCGTATCTATGCAACATTGGATAACAAACAGGTATACCATTAGGCATCTATCATTGAGATGTACAATAAAATTTATGATCAAGTTATTTCTATTTTGATTGACCCTGGATCTAATTATAGTTATGTTAGTCTTGACTTGGTGGATAAGTGTGGTCTGAGTAAATAATTGCATGAAGAATCTAGGTTAGTGCAGTTGGCTACAGGTACAAAGAAGCAAGTTCATCATTGGGTAAGAGCTTGTGCATTTGATTTGAACGATATGCCTACTGCAACACATTTGAATGTATTAACGTTGGGATCATACAGTTTGTTGTTGGCCATGGATTTTTTGTATCTTCATAGGACCAAGGTGGATTTTTATGACAAATCCATTGAGTGTGTGGATGACAATGGGGAACCAAGAGGGCTTACAGGGGAAGAAGAAATCCACATCAGTTAGGATGGTGGCAGTTATGCAAGCAAAGAGCAGTCGTAGGAAAGGGTGTATGTTATTCGCAGAGCAAATTTCTAGAGACAAAGGTAAGGAACCTTACAGGATGAGCACACCTAAGTTTGCAAAGTTGAAGTTGCAGTTGAAGGAAATGTTGGACAAGAGATACATTAGGCCAAGTGTATCACCTTGGGGTGCACTGGTATTGTTTGTGAAGAAGAAGGATGGTATTCTCAAATTATGCATTAACTAGAGGCAGTTGAAAAAAGTGACCATCAAGAACAGGTATCCGTTACCGAAGATTGATGACTTGTTTGATTGGCTGAAGGGAGGAACAATGTTCTCGAAGATTGATTTGAGATCTAGATATCATCAGGTACGCATCAAAGAGGAGGACATTTACAAGATAACTTTCTGAACCAGGTACAGGCATTATGAGTTTGTTGTAGTTCCATTCAATTTGACTAATTCTCCAGCAACATTTATGTGCTTGATGAATAGTGTGTTGTGACTGTATTTGGATAAGTTTGTTATTGTGTTCATTGATGATATATTGGTATATTCTAAAAATGAGGAAGAGCATGTTGAGCATTTAGCAACAGTCTTGAGGTTCTTGAGAGAGAATCAGTTGTATGTTAAGCTCAACAAGTGCAGTTTCTTTCAGACTGAGGTACACTACTTAGGACATGTTGTCTCCAAGGAGGGCATTGCAATAGATCCTCAAAAGATAAGGGCCATCATGGAGTGGGTAGCTCCTAGAAATGTGGATGAGGTGAGATATTTCATGGGGTTAGCAGGTTATTATAGGAGGTTCATTATGAAATTCTCGCAGATTTCTTATCCTATTACATCATTGCAGAGGAAAGGTAAGAAATTTGAATGGACAGAGGAGTGTGAGGCCAGTTTTGAGCAGCCGTTGACACATGCCCCTATGTCACAGATTGCAGATTCGGACAAAGGGTTTGTAGTATGTACAGATGCTTGCAAGAGAGGACTTGGTGGAGTCCTTATTCAGGATGTACAGGTGGTATGCTATGAGTCACGAAAACTAAACGAGCACGCAAAGAACTACTCGACACATGATATGGAGTTAGCAGTGATCATACGTGCATTAAAGATGTGGAGGCATTATCTTCTTGGCAGGAGGTTTGTGATGATGAGTGATCACATTGGGTTGAGGTATCTGTTTGACCAACCGAATCTAAACACCTGACAAGCTAGATGGTTGGCCATGATCAGTGAGTTTGACTATGAGATCAAGTACATAAAAGGAAAGGAGAATAGGGTATCAGATGCTCTTAGTAGGCAGGCATAGGTAAATCACTTAGCATTTATCAACTCCTATGGGACAAACTTACCTGATAGGATCTTGCAGGCAGGTCAGGAAGATGCTAGGTATATTGAGATTGTGCACAGGTTGTAGTAGAGCACAAGTATAAGTAGTAGTAGAAGTACATGTACAGGTAGTAGTACAAGTACAATTACAGGTGCATGTGCATTGGATGTGGACTATTGTCTTACAGCAGATGGATTGGTTAGATTTAGGGACAAGATATATGTGCCAGACAACAGTGAGCTCAAGAAGGTGATATTGAGGGAGTTTCATGCGAAACCATATTCAAGTCACCCAGGCTATCAGAAGACATTGACCGCAGTGAAGAAATTTTATTATTGGTCGAATTTGAAGAAGGATGTAGCAGAGTTTGTGGCTAGGTGTTTCGATTGTCAGCGTGTGAAGGCAGAGTGTAAGCATCCAAGTGGACTGCTACAACCGATTTTGATTCCAGAATGGAAATGGGAGGTATTTCAATGGAATTTGTCACAAGTTTTTCGAGGATAGTGAGACAACATGGTTCCATCATGGTTGTTGTGGATAGGTTGACAAAGGTTGCACACTTCATTCCAGTGAAGTCTACAATACCAACTAGCGGTGTAGCACATGTATTCATCAGAGATGTGGTCAGATTTCATGGTGTTACAAAGAATATTGTGTCAGATAGGGATGCAAAGTGCACTTCCAAGTTTTGGAAGGAGTTATTTGCAGGTTTGGGCACAGAATAGGCCTTCCGTACAACTTATAATCCGCAGAAAGATGGACAGTCTGAGAGGGTCAACAGGATATTGGAGGACATGTTGAGGATATACGTGATGCATCAACAACAAAAGTGGGAAGAGTATATTCCACTGGTAGAGTTTGCTTACAACAATGGGTATCAAGAATCTTTGAAGATGAGTCTATTTGAGGCATTGTATGGGCGGATTTGCAATACTCCCATCAGTTGGAGTGATCTAGTTAGTAGGGTGTTGATTGGACCAGACATGTTGGCGGTAATGGAACAAGAAATGTAGGTTATAAAGAAGAATTTAAAGGCAACACATGATAGGTAGAAGAGCTATGCAGATCAGAACAAGTCGTTCAAGGAGTTCCAGGTTGGGGAACATGTGTACTTGCGCATCAAACCAAATAAGAGCTCCTTACAGATTGGATCATGTGCCAACCTGGCACCACGGTTTTGTGGACCCTTCAGTATTATTGAGAGGATTGGGTCAGTAGCCTATCGACTTGCACTACCTTTGATAGTGAAATTCCATGATGTTTTCCATGTATCATTGCTTAAGAAATATGTTAAATATGTTGATCATGTGATTGACTAGTTTGTATTACAGGTGGAACCAGATGGAGAATTCCAGTCGGAGCCTTAGTGTATATTGCAGAAAAAGGTGCTCATGCTCTGGAACCGAATAATCGAGCAGGTTAAAGTGCAGTGGAAGCACTTTGGCCCGATGAAGCTACATGGCAGATGGCGGATCAGATGCGGGCTATATATTTTTCATTATTTGCCGGTTGAGGCAAAACAATTTTGGTATGGTGTTTTGGTACATGTTTGGTGATGTGTTGGTATATGTACACCTGTATATGGATGTAAATACTGCCATGAGCTATGTTATAAATCTTCAATAAGTGGTATGGGTGCCATGTCATTATGATGTTATGCTTGTTACGTTGTCATGTTGGATTTATTTTCAACGGGGTGATCATTGTAAATACTGCATCGAGCTATGGTATAAAGCTCCATGGGCAGTATGTTTTATTTTCAACGGTTTTGCACCCTGAGGGTTTTGTAACAACCCTGGTGAAAATTCGATTTAATAAAAGTTAATAAAGGAAAAAATAATAACCACGGTTGATGGGACACTTATTACAAGTTGGATGTTGGGAAAGACATCCTAATGTGGGATGTTGGGAAAGACATCCTAGTGTGGGTGTTCATATGGTTTATTATGGCTAAGGAAATTGGAAAAAGGAAATGAATAAGGCTTGGAAAGGAAAAATGGAATTTTTGGCACATTTATTTATGAAAATAATGGAAATTAGGAAAAAAGGAAGGTGAAAGGTCACAGGTTGCATGTGAGGAGGAAAATGAAGGAAAATAATCGAAAATGAAGAAAATAGATGCCTAATTGATAAAAAGGCTTTTGAGGATCAGTTTGTAACATTTTTTTCAATTCAGTTTTGGATTTCTCTCATTATTCTCTCTCTCTCACACTCACTCTTGGACACTTAGAGATTTATTGGAGCACTCTGGCATTGGATCAAGAAAGGAAAAGAAGGCAAGAGGAAGAAAGGAAGAGCATGATCAAGCAACTACAACAATATTATTTGCAAGTGTCTATTTACATGTGTATTTTCCTTGCTAGATTTGGCATGCATGGTATTGCATGTGGTTCTTTTGTTGTTATGGCATGGGTTTTTCTAGGTGTGATAGTGTTTTTAGCCTAGCCTTGCCATTTCCAGATAGCCATGGTGTGATGGGATTCTCATGTTTTGGTTGAGCTGGATTACCAGATGGATTTGAAGCTGAGTAAAGTGGATCTCCAAATGATAGAACACATGTCCTAGTAACCCATGAACCAAATTGTGGGCAGCGGTAAAGCCAGATTTTTTGTTGCCTCGATGGGCCTAGGAATCCTTGCCGGTGTTTGGCAGGAGATACGGTAGATCAAAGAGGTGGATTGCTCTCCATTTGGCGTAGTAATCCTGGGTTGGGATATGTGGTAAATCCTGAAGAGTGGGTCTCAGTTTAGGGCCTAGTGATCCGGTGTGGATTGCAGTAAAGCCAGAGATACTAGGAGACAGGAAAATTCCTCGCAGTGTAGGTGGAGAAATCTGGTAGCATCCATGATTTTTTGGCTTAGTGATGGGGTGGAGATCATGGTAAATATTGTTATTAGATGTTCATTGTGTTGGCCTAGTGATCCGGGATGGATTACAGTAAAGTTTGGTTTCTATTAATGAGGGTGAGGTGGTTTAGCCCTGGGATGCCCTGGTTGGTTTTTTTGGTTTGAGTTCCACATTCATGCTTAGAATATGGCACGAGGGTGAATGACTGAAGAGATATTTGGCTCAACCATTCTATGGTCGGGTGGAACGTGGTAGTCCCATCTCGTGTTTGGATTTTGCATCATCAATATGAGGTTATTTCCCTGTGTAATTATATGAGTATTATACTAGTTTATATGTGGATCATATGGTTGTGATTTATGTTTCTATTATGTTGGTTATGTATATGTTTTATGAAAATGGATATGCACAGCTCTCATCATGTTCTTACTTGTAAATAGGTGTATAATGTATCTATGACCTAATAGATGATAATGTAGTAAATGATATAAGGGAACAATTTCTTAGTGATTCTCAGATAAGTATGAGATCTGTTGTTTACACCTGTAGATTACATATTTGTGATATGTTTGACGAAATGCCTGCGATGGCTAGTAGGGGCCTGTTTAAGGGATTGTTCAAGTATTTGCATTTGCATCATTGTTTCCTTGTTATCTTTCTGTTCTGAAGGTGTCATTTAATTCTAGGCAGTGACCTGGGCTATGGGCCTGAAAAAGTGGCTCAAATCCCGGGGACGCTGGCACAACACTGAGAAGAATAGTCCCTAGATGTTGTCATGCCTTGTCATGAGAACATCCAGAGCCTCCTGGATAATGTCAAGTCCATATCATGGGAGCTTCCAGGGGTTAAGTGGTCTAAAACCTTAGTGGGACCTAGGGGCTAGCTACCTGAGTGGTTGGGATGGTTCCTGGGAGTCCTGTAGTTGATGTGGAAGGTATGTATGTTGTGTTTCCGCCAATTCCACTTCCTTAAGGTCACATAGGAAGTTGAATCCAGTCATAGTAGCCTCTCATCACATGTTTACCCCGGTTGGTCGGTTACTTGGGTAGATTTACGATGAGGGTGTTACAATTTTCAATACATGCATGGTAGTGTTCTGTAATATCCCTCCCCTTAATAATAAATAATAAATAATAATAAATAATAAATAATAAATACTACAAAATAGTAAATAATAATAAAAAATAAAAAAATAAAAAATGTTAAATGTTAAATAATAAATAATATTAAAAATATATACAAGAAAATAAATAAAAAATAATAATAAAAAAATAGTAATAACCATACTAAAGCTCTAAATAAGAATAAATAGAAATAAAACAAGAAAACTATCAAAAATAAGAAAATAAAACAAGAAAGCTAAAAATCAAAAGAAAAGTAAAGAAATAAAACAAGAAAGCTAAAGATCAAAAGAAATTTGCATGTAGACACATGGACTTTGTACATGTGGTTTCCCAGCCAATATTTGTTCTATTTATGAGATGGTGAGGAGGATGGGAGGCATTCCATCATTCCGAGATTCTATCTTTCATTCTCTTGGGAGAATGGTGTTCTAAGACATAGGAGTCACTAGCAATAGTACATTGATTGAGGGCTCAGGGATGGCCAGTTGTAGCAAATCCTTGCGCAATTGAGCCTACGGTTGGGTGGAGAGTCGTCCCCAAAACCTTGCTGCGGTAAGCCTACTTCTACCACAGGTAAGCACTATTCATAGTTTGAATTTAGTTCATTAATTACATGTTTATTTGGCTAAGGTAAGTGCCACTTTGATTTAAATTTAATGTTAATTAGAAAGTTAATTAGATATTTATTTTGGGCTGTTACAGAGTATGTAATATCCCTCCCCTTAATAATAAATAATAAATAATAATAAATAAATCACTTAATAATAAATAATAAATCATAAATGTTAAATAATAAACGATATTAAAAATATATACAAGAAAATAAATAAATAATAATAAAAATAAAAATAGTAATAACCATACTAAAGCTCTAAATAAGAATAAATAGAAATAAAACAAGAAAACTATAAAAAATAAGAAAATAAAACAAGAAAGCTAAAAATAAAAAGAAAGTTGCATGTAGACACATGGAGTGTGTACATGTGATTTCCCATCCAATGTTTGTTCTATTTATGAGATGGTGAGGAGGATGGGAGGCATTCCATCATTTTTAGATTCTATCTTTCATTCTCTTGGGAGAATGGTGTTTTAAGACATAGGAGTCACTGGGAGTAGTACGTTGGTTGAGGGCTCAGGGATAGCTAGTTGTAGCAAATCCTTGCGCAATTGAGCCTATGGTTGGGTGGAGAGTCGTCCCCAAAACCTTGTTGCGGCAAGCCTACTTCTACCACAGGTAAGCACTATTCAAAGTTTGAATTTAGTTTATTAATTACATGTTTATGTGGCTAAGGTAAGTGCCACTCTGATTTAAATTTAATGTTAATTAAAAAGTTAATTAGATATTTATTTTGGGCTGTTACATGTTCTAACATAGATAAAAAGTCAATCCAAAGGACATGTCCATCCTATGATGCATATTCATACAAAAAATCATTTGTGACATCCATCATATGAGGAATATTTAAGCAAGCATCATTTTTTGAGAATGTACATAAGTCATGGTAGTAGTGATATCCAAGATTGCATTAAGTAAAACTCCACATTGAATCTCCATAACTGAAGACAACACCAATCTAAGGGAATTGTGATTGTATACCCAATTGTTTTGTTACATTGGGATCATTTAATAAACTAGAAATATAGAGTGATGAAACCATTGAGTTTTGTAACCAACCTAAATCACAAGAACACCTAAACAAACTAGCATGTAGAGGATTAATTCCCTCGATTCGAAACAAACTAAGAGTTTCAGATCCTTAATAATTCTCTAATGTTGCTAAAAACAAAGAACATTTCAAGATAGAGAGAAGACACTGATAATTAGAATTGAACCAATTTTAAAGGCTTGGATAAAAGGCATGTAGTTGAGTGCCAAAAGTCAACAAAGAACAATGACAACTACTACAAACCTTGTAATAAATATAAAAGGATGAAACTTCTCAAATATAACCCTTAGGCCTTGTTTTAGTTCAAAAAGAGAAATGACATTGTTAACAATAAATAATAACATACTTTGCATGGAAAAATGGATCTAAAGGACATCCATGAAATCATAGTTATTTCAATATATATATATATATATATATATATATATATATATATATATATATATATATATATATATATAGATATATATATATATATATATATATATATATATTTTCATGTTCCATGTTTTACATACTTAGTTCATATGATATTCTTCTTATTGCCAAAGTGGTTGTACATAGCATTGAGATAGATCTTAGTGTATTTAATATCAATGTAATAACATAAGTTTCATAGGACCCAAGCCAACTTAATTACATGGACATGTGGACACTCATGGATGCATGAACATACATAGACATAAGGATACATAGACACACATGGACAAAATCCATACAACACTTTATGTTCTAAATACATCAAATAATATGGCAAGGAGCTAGATTAAAATGAGAAAACAAAAACCTTAAGAAAAGGAAGCAAGGACATGAAAAATACATCTATTAACTTGAAATAAGGTATGTCTTCCAAAACTAGCTAAAGGATAGATAATAAGATTGGCATGTTTAAATAAAATCTTGGAAAATTAGCAATAGAAGTTTTTGAGGATTTGTTAGGATAGAAGGCACATACAAGCCACACTAATCAAACAAATATGTTCAAAGAATTTCTCGCAAGGAAAGATGTACATAGGGTAGAACACTATCTAAAATGTTCAAATCTATGGAATACCATGGGAAAAGGGAAGGATCTTGTTCAACAACATTTATTTTAGGAAGTGAAAAATGGAGTGTTGATACTTTTTTGAGAAGATATTAGGAATCATCATCAACCTTGCAAGCAAATTTTTATATCAGATGGTTGGATCAAAGTTAAGGACTAGAAGCGTACAAAAAGGATTAGTGGTAGACTTAGAGGTTCCAATGAGAGAATGGGAAAAGAAAAATTGGTCTCAAATCCTCATACAAGAGAAGTAAAAAAACTAAGGAGTTTTACAATAATGGATGTTAATATATAGTGACAATAAGAATTAATAAATGGTGACTGGTACTTTGTTAACTAGGGATACAATTTTTACATGATAATGAATTTATAATCAAAAGAAAGCTATGGGTATAGTGTATAACAAGAAGATATGGCCATATATTTTGATCTTGTTGAAGAAAAAACAAATGCTAATACAAGAAACATTTAAGAAGAGCTTCAAAGTACCATACCAATGCACTAATCACTCTCAAGAAGAGGAGATTTAAGATCATTTTTCAAGTGGTACAAATTATCTTAGAAAAAAGCATGTGGAGTTGCATAGTATCAACTAAACCATTCAAGGGAGTTTGCAAAGAACTAATCAACAATGATAGAGAATAACTGAAAAATCAATCTATTTTGGGAATTAGGATTGATTTTTAATCACTATATCATTTTAAACGCAAAGGAACTAAAGAAATTTTAAAGGCCGTGTAATTTAACTTGTTAACTTTGGTTAAAAATTGAGGATGCCTCGAAGGAAGTAGAATGGTCTAACTCAATAACATAAAATTTTCAAGTTTTAGAGAAGAATGAATCTACGAAGAAACAAGGATAAAGAGAGATGAAATGGCAACTCTGACATCCCCTATAGGTTAATTCCCTTGTAAATATAGAAAATAATTCTTTGAAATTATGTGACCATAAATTAAAATGGTGGAGATAAAGAGACACGGATTCGTTGTTTGAAGAATTAGTTACTTTAAATATCAATGATGGGTTGGATGAGTGGTTTTAAATGAGTTGATTATGTAATAAATTATCTAAAAAATAAAAGACAAACTTATGTTGAAGAATGTAACTATGTTCAGTGTTTATAATCCTTGATGTATTTATAATACTATGTAAAAATACGAAAGAAAATTAAATTTTGAATTAGAAAAAAAAATAATAAAGGAAAGGAAATCAACCAAACCACTTAAAATTGAGAACTTTGAAAATAGCTCATACTCACGTAAATAACATATTTACATGTTTACCATTAGTTACTACCCACCATAATTTAAGCAAGTATTTGCATAAAAGACGGAATACGAACAAGATGTAAATAAATATACTTACCAGCTATTATTTACGTGATCTTCAACACTTTAAAAAATATGAGTAAAAATGTAAATGTGCATATTTACTAGAATTTAATTTACAAATAGACATGATTTAATTTAAGAGACATGTCTCTTAGGTATAAAACACACTTGAACTTTTTCATTTTATATACACACCTAGCACTCACATATCTCTCTCTCACACATATTGTGATATATACTTTCTTTTCATGGTTATTCGTTAAGGATGATTGCTTGATGAATATAAAATTAAAAAAAAAAACTATAATATATATTCACAAGTAATTACCATAGTTCATAAATAAAGTATTTGTATCAATAGTACTGAACAATCAACAACCCATGTGTATTTTGGGCACAATCGCAAGCAATAAAAAACAAGAAAATGAAGGAAATGAATGGTTGCACTATCCAAGAAGGATGGGTTGCATGGATCCTCGAAAAAGATGAAAGATTATCTTGTCCAAGTGCGTAGGCAGGAGGGGAGATTAGGGATTCACGACCGAGAATTAACGGAATCATCTGAAGGAATAGGAAAAAAGGGAGGTCGAGAGGCTCTTGAGGATAAAGTTTATTCACTAAGAGGGTAGAGAAGTATATCATGATCGAGAGAATTTAGGAAGAGGAGAAGCTCTAATGATAGTCCAGCTGAGAAACCCAAAAGACTTGCTGGATGATAATCATTGAGCAGCAGTTGTGCCTTATAGGGCTAATAAATCTACTGGAGATTGTGTTGGTTAACAACTTTTGAGAGGTGGAGGCAAACAACACTGGTGGGATGATAACGCCTGATGGTAGTTCCACAAGGTTGGGATGAGAACATAGGTGGAAGTTCCACTGAGAAGCTCTTAGAAAGTGCACTCTAATTCCTTCATAGGTAATGCAACTTATAAAACCTCCTTATCATTAACTATATATATCTCTCTCTCCACATCTTAATTGAGACTCTTTGTGTCTAAATCCCCAGAGATGATGCGATGTTGTATTATAATTCACTCTGTATAACATGAAGAGTTCCTTGCCTTACGTGAAATTGTTGTATAACTGGTGGATGAAGGCAATGTAGCCTTGAGACACCTTGTTTCAGTTGATGATATTGATTTAATTTCTTGAGTGGATGATGGTTGTATGCAAGTGAAATGGTTCACTATATTATTTTATTAATTTGATAGTTGGTGGGTGAAGGCAGTGCAACCTTGGAACACCATGTTCAACGAATATCATCAATTTGTTGCTCTTAAATCACTCCTCCTTGAGCACTGGAATCTGGTTCGCGGGTGACAACTACAAGTAAATGTGGTTGTAGACTGTCTAAGGTTGGGTGGAGAGTTGCAGTCCTAGACTCAGTTTCCAAATATAATATAAGATAAGTATATGTCATGTTTAATGATGCAGGAGCATCCGGACTTAGCCAGCAATGTGAAAGATTGTTCACATGTTGTGGCTAAACAAGTGAATTTCATTGACCTGATGGGTAAAAATTCAGTTTTACTAAGAGGGTTTGATCTCTCAAGAAATGAGTTGTATTTCATTATTGTAATAAGTTAGAAATTGTCTTATTTTAGGCTTAAAGATGAGTTGTTAGCATAGGTGTGAGATAGAGCTAGGAATTAGAAGATTTGCTGTTAGATTTATCAAAAATAGGGATTGATTTGTTAGATATAGTTAGAGTGGTATCCGACTTATAAAAAGGAGGAAAAATGTAATGAAACAGAGAGAGGATTGAGGAGTGGATTTAGTAGAGCAAAAGAAAGTGTGTGGATTGTAATTTGAGACAGAGGTCTTCATTTGTGTAATCAGGCCCAAGGCCGAGACTCTGTAATTTTATTATGAATGAATTGATGTTGTGTGCATAATTATATATATGCAGCCCGTGGAGATCCTCGAATGATAGTTTTCTTTGTATTTGGTTGATATTGATGCTTGCTCTGCTTTCCATGCTTTAGAATAGATAAACCTTGAGTTAAAAGAGTAATCAGTGAGTTAAATGCATCGTTTTGGTTCCGCAAGCGGAAAACCCAAAAGACACTAGAAATTGTCGCAAAAAGCTTTCGGATTTAGAACCCGGACTTCAAATTTTATAGACGGAGGTTTTTAAGGTTATCGGGGTTGTAGAACCCAATCGCATCGCTTAAGTGGAGAGGAATGGCTTGTTGAATCACCGAACTCTGACTTGCGATACAACCGGATCTGAAAAGTTATAGAACAGAGTTGATAGTTTATTGGGTCCGCAAAGGGTTATCACATCGGCATATTGAAGCATAAGGAGTCTGGCCTATTGAACTTCACGATTGCGATTGTGTGATTTAATCGCAGCCATTGGATCGCGGTCGATCGCAACTGTTGGATTGCAAGTGTCTTTCGCTACCGCGGATGGTATTTCGAGCATATAAAAGGCGGTAAGTTGTTTTGAAGGCCCGACCTCCGATTCCATTGAGGAGGTGCCACGTAGCAAGGCGGAATATAACGAAACCATATATTGGGTGGTTAAACCCAGATATATTGAACCACCCGAAATCTTTGACAATCGTCAGGTCTCGCGGTTCCAGTTCGACGACCATCAGCGCTCGGTGCATTGACTTTCATGTATGGTAAGTGCGCCATTACAAAAAGGTAAAAATCAATGTTTTTGCGGGGTTTTTCAATGTATTTCAATTTAAAAGGCAAACAGTCGGGTTTAGCTTAAAAGGGGATCCACGAGGTGATTTTGGGGTTTTTGTAATCCCGCTTCCACGCTGCGTCATTTAATATGTGCAATGCGTTAAATGATTACATTACTAAGCTAATTGCATACAAGTTGAATATATGAAGCACATTTCTTACATGGTTGGAAGGTCGATGTCGAGTAGTAAACAGGGTCTTTTTCACCTCTATTTACCCTACATTAATTTTCAATCCAGGTACGACTTGTTATCTCAAAGAGTGTACTCAGTCTGAGGCGGTCACTTGTTAAGAGAAATGCTAATAGTATAGTGCTTTTACAAGAGTAAATAAATGTTGGAAACAAACTCTAAATGTAATGGCAAGAAATGGAAATGCTTTGTAACTAAATCATTCATTTAAGAAACTATAGCACTTCATCAGTCAAGGGTGCAGTAATGATAACTCTTCTCTTTGTAAACTTATGCAAATGAAAAGCAATCAGAGAGAAGATCTCCAATCTGGGAACCAGACGACAATAGTCAATTTTCACTACAGTTGCAGACCGTTCTGTTCACACCAAAGCAATTACTTGAAATGATAATGCAATTAATAGAAAAGGGAACAAAAACTGATCTATTGAAAAGATTGAACAACAAGCTTTAATTTATGGAAAGAAATTAAACAACAATTGTAATCTAAAGGAATTAAGCAGCAATCTTTTAACTCAGAAATGGTTGGAACAGCAAACCAAGAATGGAATAGAAAACTAAAGTAAGTATACTTAATGTTGAACAACAACTGAATCAAAGGTAAACACACAGCAAACTAAATCAAATATTAACACATAGCGAAGTTATAATAATGGAATCAATAATCTAAGACTTTAGTATAATAAGTGTTAACCATTGTGATAAAGAAACAACAATTGCGGTTACCATGGAACGGTAGTCCAAATGAACAACAATCACACTTAAAGGTAAACCATAGCTAAATAAACAATAATACCAATTTGTAAATGCATAGCACCGAACAGTAATGTTAATCTGTAAAGGAATAGCAATGTTACACAGTAATGCCAATCTGTAAGGGAACAACAACGCGATACGATTTCAGAATGGACAGCATAACATTTTAGTTGCAGAAGATAACCTTACTATTCAAATATGAATGAAATATGATAGAGCCAGTACATGAAATGATAAGGAACAACAGATTACTGAATGAAGCAAGTAAAAGAAATCAAACCACATGTCTAGTCAATTTAACGTCTTAAATTGCTCTACATAAATTATCAATCCGGGTATCGTAAACTGATGAAGTGTGGTGCACTATATGTGCTTAGTTAACCTTTCTCTTACTTCGTTGTTTTATAGTTTATGTTGTTTTTGGGGTTTTGTTCTTGTTGGTTTTCTAAAGTGTTTAATGCAAATGGAAATCATATTCTAAGGTCTTAAGAATACTTTTAAAGGACAAGTATGGATAAAGATTTCAAGACAAGGCCTATGTCTCTAATGGTAACTTCCAAAACTTAGCACTTCAAAAGAACTTAAAACATGTTATTGATGGAGTTAGTATTTAAACAAAAGTGTGAATATACAACTAGTTCAATCAAAATAAAATCCAATAACCAAATAATGAGCTAATGACTATGAGACCCAGTATCCTCGCTGCTTCAGCAAAAGGACAAAATGATTCTATCATGTCATTAGTTCAATCAAAATAAAATGCAATAACCAAATAATGAGCTAGTGACTATGAGACCCAGTATCCTTGCTGCTTCAGCAAAAGGACAAGATGATTCTATCATGTCATTAGTCATTAAAAGGCTATGTGCATCACTAATCTATAATCAACTTGAAAGCAATTTATGTACAGCTAATATACATAAGCACAACAAAATTAAATGCAAAATTAAATGACAACTATACAAAGTAGGGGCCCTCTGCCACCTATGAAATCAAAGCAAAATTGAACACACTTGCATGAATTAAAATTGCATGAATGAAAAATCTAATCTATCAAACTTGAAAGCAATCAAATCAAATCAAAGCAATATTTACAAAATGAAATCTATTCTACGTTACATTCTACAAAGCAATATTTACAAAATGAAATCTACTCTACCTTACATCCTAATATGCTCCATGACATTTACTTCACATCTCCTTCCATGTTGAGAACATCAAAGCTTTATTCAATTTCTTCAAAAGTACAAAGTACAACAAAGTCCTCCAAGGCTTTCAAAAGCCATCAAGGAAGAACTACAAACTTAAGAACTAGGGACTAAAAGACTAAAAAGGACTAACAAATGAAGGAGAGAGATCTCCTATTTATACAAAAAGATGAGAGCCATCTCATTAATGAGAATCCATGAATCTCTCTCTCTACCTCTAGAGTCCTAATCAAAATAGGAACTGATAAGACACATGTCTTCTTAGAGTTACAATACAATTAGGAGATGTGACACATATCCTCATGATCCCATGATTCTTTCCACTCAAATTCGAATTTGGCCTTGGGGTGCCACATAAGGGTTTTCTAGAAGCCTCCTTTCAACCTACACATGTCCACAATCTCAACCCATTTGTTAGGTATAAGCATATGCACATTATTTTCTAATGTTTAACCACAAATTCACTTAAAAGGCTTAGAAATAATAAAGATTGGAAAAACATAAAGGTGGCCCAATGATAATGAAAGTGGGATGAATGTGGTGACATAGTAGTGAAATGGAGATGAAATGGAGGTGATATAATGGACATAATAGTGAAAGTGTAATGGAAATGAATGACATTTTCAAGACTCAACATACCCCCCAACTGAAGCTATTGCATGTCCTCATGCAATATATATTACATTAACTCTTTTGATCCTTGAGCTTTGGCTTAACTTTGCATGATATCATTTGATAACTTCATATTTCTGCAAAGTGTTTCACTTGAATTGCAACATGGTTGGTTCTTGTGTTACAACCATTTTTTTTTTTTTTTGCCTTCTATTTTGATCTTTGAACTTTGCATAATGATATTTTGATTATTGTTGCAAAGTATATCTTTATTGGATTGCATGATGGTTGGTTCTTGTGTGACAACCATGATTTTGTTTGTATCCAATTTATCCTTTAATCACTTTTTTTTCAAAAGCCATTGTATGCTCATAATAACAATGTAATAATTAATATATGTTGGAAGTATGTGAGCTCTTGAATATGATATGGACATGGCAAGATATGAATATGAATGTATTCCCCCCCCCCTCAACTGATGGTATTGGAAATTTTATGAAATGAGGAAGAGAAATGTTTTTCCAACAATTATCATTCTAGCTTTTTATGGAATTCTATGGTCAAAAGTTAGAAAATGACGTACCTTTACTTACCCTTTGGAATGGATGAGTTGTATTTGTGTGGCTGAAAACTTCTGATCATATTCTTCTTCAAGTGGCTGAACAAGAGGAGTCATGGATAGAGAGATAAGATGACTTTTTATTGCTTCTACTAAAACTTGCTGAATCTGCTCCAAAATGATGAAAATAATAGTCTTCATGTCTTCAAAATTCATTGGCACAATTCCTACTATGTGAAAAGATGTTCTGATGTCGAACATAGTAGGAAATTGTTGGCTTAGTGGCCATTAATGGATGCCACTGGTCAACACGAGAACTCTCACCATTGATGACAATGAGAGTCAAGATGCCCAAACACATCTTGCTAGGTACGAATGAATTTGCTGATGTCGAGTCACCTAGAAGATCTAACGAACAAGGGACATTAATGTATTCCCATTGTTTGTCAGCATGAGGACTTGCCATTAAGGCATGCAAGCCTCAAGGTGTTTTTACAAAGAAATTAGACTCAAAGGACTATGGACTCAATAATTTGCATTGAAGCAGGGCTTATTTGCGGAATGAAAATGACAAGGAATGGAAAATGAAAATGGAAGATGGCAATGGAGAGTAGAAATGGCAATGGGAAATAAGCATATGAATGAGCCTCTTGCTTTTATTTGTGGGTTATGAATGGACAAAAAGAGATGGAAAGTGTATGTGAATGTAAGTGGAAAGTATGGAGTGGAATAAGGTGAATGGTTTATTATGAAGTATGGATGTGATGGAGACAATAGTATCTGAAAGTTTTTCAAGTGTTTGGATCTGATTTTGCATCAGCATATTTCCTCTTTGTTGTTGATCATCCTCTTATGAAACAAATTGGTCTCTTAGAGAGACACCATTCTCTTGTAGTCATTTGTCCTTCCTCTTAGAACCTGCAAAAAAAACTAATACTTCTTCTGCAATGGAATGTAAGATTATCAAAGGAGAGAGGTGATCAATCTCTCTAGCTATGATATTTACACACAAAACTAAGAATTTGTATTAATGAAACAAGTTCTCAAAGGAAAAATCAAAATAATTTATACCTGCTTTGAAATTGGTGCCCAAGTTGAATGTTGCTTCTTTCCAGCAATTTATTTCATTATTTGCCATTTCAAACTCTAATGATAGATTTCTCATTGTATAGACCTTGTTGAGATATTTCCAATGCTAGTTAAATCATCAAAACCTGATTTTGTATGAGAAAGATAGGCTGATTTGAACAATGAGGTTTTTCTGGCTGCGGAATTGGAGAACAGTTGCGGAATGTGCACAATTCTGTAGCTAAAAATCTTGGATACAAAGTTAGTCATTCATCTTTCATCATCAATCCAAAATTAATCAATACCTTCAGAAAAGTGAGAAAATAACTTGTTCATTTCATTGATTCAAAATTATTATTTTTTCTTGACATGCAGCGACTCAGTGTGGCGACTTTGTGATAACACTCAACTTGACTTCCCTTTGACTGGAGTCTTTTTCATTAAATTTGACCGAATGAATAGGTCACCATCCATGTACTGACATTCCCCCAACTACCCATGTGGCTTGTTTTACTTGATGGCACCTGCAACCTAGAGTTTAACAAAACAGCTGCGGAAAGTTGGGCCAGCTGCGGAAAGTTGGGCTAGCTGCAGAAAGTTGGGCTAGCTGCGGAAAGTGGCTAAAACAGTCAACTGAATTTTTTTATTGTCTACATTTAGGAACTCTGTGAATGGAGAAAAACAGTTTTATTGATGGACTTATAATTTGACAAACAGCCTATAACCATGATCATAACTATTTGGCCCTTTCGGTTCTGCCCTTAATAACCGACCCATCCTTTCCTCTGTTTAAAATTCAAACTGGAATTCAACTGCGTGTGATGGTTTAACAGAGGTAAGATGACTATGTTGCAAGGTTTATGGAAGAATAATGACTAAAAATGGAAGATGGATAGGGGTACGGGAGTGTTCAGGAGCTGTAAGCAAAAACAGAGGATGAACAGCTGAGATGAATTCACATAATGAAATGGAGACGTAGCGAACAAGGTGCAGCTTTAACACAATGGTATGGTAGGGAAGTGGAGTTGGATTTTTTTTTTGAACTGAACGGCTGTGTGAGAAACGTTTACACGTTGATGAAATGGTTGCACAAAATACGGTGGAGAGGAGCCGTATGAGTTTTAAACACCTCTTGCTTGGCGGAGTTTTATGGACACGTCATTGCTGTGAAGAGCCGTATGTAATGGAGTTAGATAGTGCCGTGTTCAATTCGGACTGTTGCTAAACAGGTATTATTGATTTGCAAACGGGTGGCATAAGGGCAGAAGACGTGGTAGCAAAGGGTGGAAGACGTGGTGGTGCCAGCATACAGCCGAATTAAATCACTGTCCGCTCATTTAATTGAAAGTTCTGTTTTTTTTCACGCGCGGCAGTCAAAAATGGGCTTCAAAGAACCGAAGATTTCTCCTAGACCGCCACAAATTTCTTCAAACGGTTTCTGGGTTATCTAATTAACCCACCTGGAAAAAAAACCCATGTTTTAGTTTTTAAAATTCGTCTCCATTTGGGAAAATCGAACGTTTAAAATATGACGTTTTTCTGTGTTTACGGCTTTTTCCTGAGTTAATTTTTCTTTCTATACTGTTCTGCGTTCGGCCTGTGAAATTTTGGAATTAGTGGTAAGACAATACGCCATTGTTTGATGGTGGTAGTTTCACACTATTGATCCTTATCAGAGATCTATGTGGGAGACAAGAAATTCCAATCCAACCACAAGAAAGACACACCAATAAAGAACACACTATTTGAAGATTCACGAAGCCATTTCATAAAGAAGAGTGAGGAATCGCTGAAAAAAACATGACTGAGTGCATTCAAGAATGGATTTTCCAGGAATTGGGTGGTCTCCCTTGTTATGATCATTAGATTTCTGCTGATTTTTGTCTACACAACAAACAAACCAAAAAAACGCATGCACAGGGATAAACAGTACGCAATGTTGTTGCATACCGCTGCTCTCTCTCTAATTTCAGAGCCTACACAGAGATGAAAGAATTGATTTGATGTTGTTGTTTACAAGAGACATGAAAACAACTAAAGGAGACGTAATGCTTTTGCAGGTTCGTTTTAAGGCCAAAGCTTGATCAGGGAGGCAGATTTTTTTTATTGAAGCCACAGCGAAAACTAGGAATGGAGATAGCCATAGATTGTTTTTTTTTTCTCTTTTTTTCTCTGAAATTGTGAATTTTTATATTGCTTAGTCATACCTGCATTTTCATTTTATTGCACTAACATCTTGACTGTAAATTTGAAAAACAGAGTGGTGGCTGCGGAAACTGATTACAGCTGCGGAAACTGATTCCAGCTGCGGAAACTTGGCACAACAACCACTTAGCTAAATAGAGATAGTTAGGCAATCTTAATGGAAATGATCATGGGGAAATAAATTTTATTGATGAAATGGATGGTATGGAGTGAAAATGGAAATGAAATGAAGTTTATTTTGTCTCTTCTTTTTTTTTCTTGAATCAATTGAAGTGATGAAGTTTATTTTGTCTCCTATTTTTTTTCTTTTTTTACATAATAATTCTTTTTCTGATCCTCCAGATCACACAAAGTGCAAGAGGAGAGCATACTCAAGAATTATTAACTTTTTTTTTTTACATAACAATCATTTTTCTGATCCTCCAGATCACACAAAGTGCAGGAGGAGAGCATACTCAAGAATTGTTAATTTTTTTTTCAGATGTAAGAAATAAGGTCTCCTAATTACACTTCCCCGGCAACGGCGCCAAAATGTCTAGTCAATTTAACGTCTTAAATTGCTCTACATAAATTATCAATCTGGGTATCGTAAACTGATGAAGTGTGGTGCACTATATGTGCTTAGTTAACCTTTCTCTTACTTCGTTGTTTTATAGTTTATGTTGTTTTTGGGGTTTTGTTCTTGTTGGTTTTCTAAAGTGTTTAATGCAAATGGAAATCCTATTCTAAGGTCTTAAGAATACTTTTAAAGGACAAGTATGGATAAAGATTTCAAGACAAGGCCTATGTCTCTAATGGTAACTTCCAAAACTTAGCACTTCAAAAGAACTTAAAACATGTTATTGATGGAGTTAGTATTTAAACAAAAGTGTGAATATACAACTAGTTCAATCAAAATAAAATGCAATAACCAAATAATGAGCTAATGACTATGAGACCCAGTATCCTCGCTGCTTCAGCAAAAGGACAAAATGATTCTATCATGTCATTAGTTCAATCAAAATAAAATGCAATAACCAAATAATGAGCTAGTGACTATGAGACCCAGTGTCCTTGCTGCTTCAGCAAAAGGACAAGATGATTCTATCATGTCATTAGTCATTAAAAGGCTATGTGCATCACTAATCTATAATCAACTTGAAAGCAATTTATGTACAGCTAATATACATAAGCACAACAAAATTAAATGCAAAATTAAATGACAACTATACAAGGCAGGGGCCCTCTGCCACCTATGAAATCAAAGCAAAATTGAACACACTTGCATGAATTAAAATTACATGAATGAAAAATCTAATCTATCAAACTTGAAAGCAATCAAATCAAATCAAAGCAATATTTACAAAATGAAATCTATTCTACCTTACATTCTACAAAGCAATATTTACAAAATGAAATCTACTCTACCTTACATCCTAATATGCTCCATGACATTTACTTCACATCTCCTTCCATGTTGATAACATCAAAGCTTTATTCAATTTCTTCAAAAGTACAAAGTACAACAAAGTCCTCCAAGGCTTTCAAAAGCCATCAAGGAAGAACTACAAACTTAAGAACTAGGGACTAAAAGACTAAAAAGGACTAACAAATGAAGGAGAGAGATCTCCTATTTATACAAAAAGATGAGAGCCATCTCATTAATGAGAATCCATGAATCTCTCCCTCTACCTCTAGAGTCCTAATCAAAATAGGAACTGATAAGACACATGTCTTCTTAGAGTTACAATACAATTAGGAGATGTGACACATATCCTCATGATCCCATGATTCTTTCCACTCAAATTCGAATTTGGCCTTGGGGTGCCACATAAGGGTTTTCTAGAAGCCTCCTTTCAACCTACACATGTCAACAATCTCAACCCATTTGTTAGGTATAAGCATATGCACATTAATGTTTAACCACAAATTCACTTAAAAGGCTTAGAAATAATAAAGATTGGAAAAACATAAAGGTGGCCCAATGATAATGAAAGTGGGATGAATGTGGTGACATAGTAGTGAAATGGAGGTGAAATGGAGGTGATATAATGGACATAATAGTGAAAGTGTAATGGAAATGAATGACATTTTCAAGACTCAACACCACACATGACTTGGAATTGGAAAATAATGGTACAAGAAGCAAGTGATCGACTAGGGCCGGGCCCTTAGCCTCCTGTGACACACTACTGCAGTTACTCCAGAATCAAGGACGGAACAACAACGAAGTTTATATATTAATCATGAAAATAGAGTTACAGTAATCGCTCTTTAAAGAGAGTCGATGATCAAAGTTTTGTTTGCGATAGAAAATTCTATGAAAACAACAATAATCCCCCTTGGGCTAGCAACATTGTCCCTTTTTATAGCGGCCAAGCAGAAATATCAAAGATACAGATATTCTTAAGGTAGCGATCCCTTAGGATCAAAGGATCCTGAGGGATTCACCATATCGTTATCTTTCATTTATCTCTTTGTCCTCTTGCGCTGATTTGGCGTTTCTTCTTCCTTTTTCTGGCTTATGCGCTCTGATCTGGATTGCCTCGTCTGGATGCGGTTCCCTGTCAAAGGGACAGTAGTTGGTTTCACCTTGTCTTTTCCTTTGAAATGGCGATCTTCCATTTTCTTCATTTTCTGCATAGAAAAAGGTAATAATTAGTTATTCCACGTTACTCACAAATCTCTTAAACTTTATCATAATCCTTCATCATATGCTTGTTTCATAATGTAAAGAAGTTATGAATTAAAGGAAAAAGATAACAAAATAAGTGGCAATCACATACCTTTTCTAATGCTCAACACACCCCCCTACTTACCCTTTTTCATGCCCTCATGAAAACATTGTAATTGACATGCAAGGAAGTTAGGGAATAGGCTGGAGAAGGGTTCTCAGTCAATGGTCTACAACCATGATTCCTAGCTAAGAATTCAAAAATATGCCATGTCTGACCTTCAGGCAATTCATATAAGGCTCTATATCCTGGTGCAGGATACCAAATGACTGGACTTTGGAACCTACAGCCTAACCAAGATGGTCCTTCTCTCAAAATGAGGTCACCGTAGATACCCAAGTGGTCAGCAGCTAGCTTAAAATTCTCATAATTGAATGGTTCTCTGTTTTAGATATTTTGATTAGAAGTCTGATATCGGAATTTGGTTGCTGCTATGGCAAGGTATTTGATGGCAAAGAAGTATTCTACCCCTTGTCAGATGACTGTTGTGTGAATAGGTCTCAATGTTTGGATCACACCCTGAGTTCTCATTAGGCTCCTATGTTTTTTCCATAATTGCAATGGGTCTTTAGGTTCACCCCTCACTCATAGATCTAATCCATTCTCCTGTCTTTGAAAGACATTGTAGGCTTTAAGCCACTTTATCTGATTAACACCAAAAGAAATAAATGCCTGAAGTTGGACATCACCCACAAAAGGGCTAGGGTTCTGTATAATACAAGATTGTGCAAATAAAATTCACATAAAAATCGTTGAAATTTCACCCCATAATGCTTACAACAGTTTATGAAATCATCAATGCTTTTTATCTCTATAGGTACTCCTGCCTTGACAGCCTTAATTTTCAATTGTAAATATCTTTCCATAAAAAACAAAGCATAGTTTCTGGTGGGTGCCCTACACGCTAGAACATCAGTATACAGAGAACATAAGGTATCCATTTGATTTATGATTGTGTCTAGTCTATGGGTTACCTTTTTTACTCTTTCCTCTGCCTTTCGCCATCCTTCAAAGGCCTGGCTTTCCGATGCATTGATGTTCTTCAGCTGTTGTTGTAACTTCTGGTATTTTTCTTGAGGAACAGTTTCCTCTATGAGTTTCTCTATTGTTTGTTGGGCTTGTGCCAAATCTTTTCGCAGAGTTACTATCCTCGGGTCATTATCCATCATGATAATTTTGGGCTGGAGATCTACTTGGATCTCCTTATTGCGACATCTAGTCTTTATGGTCTGAGTTCCCTTCTCACTAGAGGACAGTGCCTCTGTCTGAATTTCCTTATCACAGGTTGGTGCGTTTTCCGTTTGTGCTTTTGCATTTGCAACAACCAAATGTTGTTCCTTGCGATTCTAAATAATAGGTTGGACTTGAGTCATCTTGGTATTTTTCTTATGGGGTTTTGCCTGGGTGGTTTCACGCTTTACCCCAGAGGTTCCTTTTGAGTTCTTCCCCATTTTTAAGACTCTTATTTGTTGTCAAAGTTGCTTAATTACATTAAGCAATCTCTGCTGTTCCTTCCACAATCTTTTAATTTCTTCTGTTTTCTTAGAAGGAACAGCCATTTGTTTTCTCAGGCCTGGGCTTTGTACCCCAGGCATTTTACCTTCGTCTTGTCCAATTTCCATGTTTCCTTTTTGGAACACTTCTTCAGTGTTCTGCTGATCGGGATTTTCAGGGGTAGAAACCCTGGTTTGTTCTGCTGTCTCCTGGGAAGCTTCTTCCTCTACCTTTTCTTCATCATGCAATTCTTCGAGTGTATTCTGACTAGAAACAGATTGTTCTTCTTCCTCATCCTCATCATTCTTTTCCCCAGATACACTCTTATCATGAGCAGAGTGATCCTCTTCTTCTTCCTCTTCATCACACATTTCCTCGGATGTGCTTTTATCATGAGCAGAGTGCTCCTGCGGTTCTTCTTCGGTATGGGGGTTGAGTGGGCTATGAGGTTGGACATACTCGCCCATATTGGCCAAAATTTGGACAAATTCATCTTCTTGTAGAGGGTTTTGCGGTGGACTTTCACTACGCTGCCCTGTTTCCTCCCCTTCTTCCTGACCGGATTGTTCAGTCTCCTCCTCCGGTTCTTCTTCCTCATTTTCTTCGAATTCTTCTTCATTCTCCCCACCCTCCAATTGTGGGGGTTGTTCATCTTCTGAATCATGTATTTCCACAGGCTGGCTAATGTTTCCCTGGGAATCTCCCAGCATTCCTCTGCTCCTCGCCAATCTAACTGATTGTCTTCGTTTCAATGGTCTGCTCGATGTGCTGGCGATATGTTTTTGTTTTGCCAGTCCCCCATCTATCGAGAAAATAAATTCTTCCCAACTACTCTGTTGTTGGGCAAGACTGTAACTGACTATCAGTGGAATTAACCCATGGTGGCTTACTACTGACTCTACATGGCAAGATTTCCTCATGCTTCGGGCAACATCATGTAATAAACAATTTAAGAATGCAGGCAAATTCACAACACATTTTTGCTTTAACACGGCTAAAAGTTTGAGATGGCGTGGTCTTACCACGTCTTTTCTGCCATCGCAAGTGATGTAGCTTTGGATAATTCTCGCCAATTCTGCCCATGGCTCACCTAGGGTTGCTGGCAGGACTCCTTTCCCTTTGACAGTAAGGTTCTACCCTTCATCCTGGAAGATGGTGATGGCGTTTCGTAGTCTCACCTTTTTTAGAGTCCACACAGGTCAAGCAGCTGGCAGTCCCAAAACTTCAGCAATTATGTCATCTGTGACTGCTATTTGTCTCCCTCTCACCATGGAGTAATTTTCTTTCAAGTTCTGCAGAAACTCGATTGCCACTGTCTCGTTGGATTGCTGTAGACGGTTAAGGTAAGCTATCCATCCTACCCTTGCTAGGATTTCTTGTGTAGCATCAGAGACCATTAACACATGTGGCTCACTGCGAATTTATCTTCCTCCCATGCTTAGCACACTGTAAAAACACAGAGACGACGATGGAACAAGAGGCTATTCAAATTTTTATCTCACTGTTCAAATTTGAATAGCAAGTTGTTCAAATTTCTAACTGACTGCTAATTTTTGCAGAGCAAAACACAAAAATGGCGTCAGAACAACAAGCCATGCATATTGGGAAATAAAATACCGTTAGGATTTCTATTCCCGAGTCATAATACCTCCGAATAATGAGCTGACACGTATGCCAGCGAATTATGAGATCACCCGCGCCCCCCTGTAATGTGATAGGCCGTCCTCGGTCGTCAAATAAAGGAGCAGCATGCTGAACTGCCATCGTACAGTGGAATAAAGGAACAACGTATAGATTTATGACATGTTTACAAAAATAAGGGGATTACCGAAATCGAGGCGTATTATAGAATTGCTAATAAATATGGAAATGCCATGATATGATGCGAAAAATGGAGGATAGGACAGTTGACGTGAATAAAAGTTCTTATGCGGTCATTATCGACTTTTACCGTCATGATTGATTTGTAAATGATTTTCATGTATCAAAGGTTTGGAAGGGTTATATACATAATCTCATTTGAAACCATTTATAAAGATATAAGAAGAAGGGTTTTATGATGACTATTAGTGTATAAGAAATATCACTTCAATTAACCTTTTTCTTTACCATTCAGATTATGAGACACAGGTGATATAGTAAACATGAAAACTGTAAAACATAATATATAAGGGACTTATTGATCCGGAGGTTGATTCAAGAATTCTGTGATAAGTCCTCTGCTTCAATTCTTCATCCAGTAGGTCCAACAATAGTTGATTCTAACAGCTCTTTATTCCAAAGTTTCAATATTACAGCAGAGTCTAAGAAATCTACACACACCCAACCTCTTCAAAACTCTAATGAAGGGGGTATTTATACAACAAAATATGTACAACAGATATCTCATCAAAGTTGTGAGATAATATCTAGATTTTAACCTAAAGTAATTTACAAGTAACATAGAAGCGGCTAACTTACGCTGTGTTGGAGGTAGGCCTTTAGGGTTTGGCCAGCAGCTGTCTTCTGTAGTAGCTCTGTGCCGACTACCTGTATTAACTGCGCTCTTCAATTCTGATCTGTTTCGCCTTTAATTCTCTGATACACTTTGACTTGTGATCTGATTTGCCTTTAATTCTGCACTGATACACTTTAATGCTCGAACTGATACTCTTTATCGCTGATCTGATCCCTGCTCACCGCTTTTCTGGAAAAAATAAGACTGCAACATGTCTTCTCACCGCCTTTCCTCTGCAAATCATGTTTCTGAAGGTTTCCACTGGCTAGGGTAGCAAAATATCCCTGTATATCTTCATTTCTTTCTTCTGTAAGCTCAAAAGTCCCTCTGTTTACTTTCCACTATGTTAAAAGAGGAAGAAAACTGAAAAATAGCTGGATGGGGGAGGCTGCGAGCTCGTTGCTAGAACCTTTCTTAGTCTGGAGGCGGTCGAGAATATACTGTGAACATTAGTAGATATTGTGCCTCGAGCGTTGTTCGCAGCGAAATATATCAAAAATGACCTTTTTCCCTTTTAATTGACAAAAATAAATTTTGGCGGGAAATTTTGACTCGAAGGACGGATGACATAAGCATGACGTTAGTGGGGGGTACATAACAGATGACGTGGTGGGTGATGTCAGCAAAGGACAGCTGATGTCAGCGAATGACGTCAGCAGGGGGAGGGCGGTAAATGGTTTTTCCCGCATTGCTTTTGGGCTTGGGCAGTTTCGGGCGGAGGGCTAGCGAGCAAACGAGATGAGCGACGCGTGTCTTTGTACGGGTAGCAATACCACCGGTTCCCCGGGAGTTAAATAGCGGCAAATGAGGGCGTCGCGAAATGATCATCAACCGTTGGATGTGGAGCAGTTGATCGAACGATGGACACACTACAGAGATGGCGGGAAGTTTAACATATGCGGGCCCGGCATAATATAGTGTGTTTTTAATGGTATCGGGCGGATTTTGATTGGTTCGGGGGGGTTGGTTATTAATTAACCAGGGATTAATTAATCCCTGTTTAAGCAATGATATGGTCGTAATTGACCGGGGGCGGGAAATATATTAACAATCGGGGTTTTTTATGTTATATATACATAATATGGGTAGGGCAACATTTACAAGGCAGTTATATAATAAACACGTTAGAAATTAATATGTTATATGAAATGGAAAGCGCTAAGCCATAATGTTTAAAAACTTAGGCTAAAGGGGCAAAAAAGAGTTTATACAAGAAATATGGCTAATCCCTAAGTAAAACAGATTCTTACTTAGGCAATCATTTTGAAACGGAATGAGTGGTTCCTGGATATGAAGCAGATCTTAATACCTTTGGGGAAGTTAGTGAATGTTTTTAGGGAAAGTATGAAGGGGAGTTAGTTATGAATCTTGTTTGAGCTACTCCAAGTCTGATGTCCGCCATGGCACTTGTGATAGAGATAAGATTAACACATTTTTAGAGACAAAACCTATCACACGTCTCATTCTGCAACAGCAATCTACTTACCCAGCCTACTTTGCCTAGCATTTTTTCTTCTCTTTTTTGGGTGTACTTAGACTGGCAAACCCTTTTCAACTTTTCTCTCTCTTTTTTTACATGGTAATCCTACCTAAGTTTGCACTTATTACTTCCAAGGGCTCAGATCAAATTGTTGAGCTCCTTTGCTTCTCTACCTATCTACTTATTCGCCAAGATTAAACAGTTTGGAAAGATTTTATTCTCTATCTCTAAAACATGAAATTCAAACATGAACTAGCCAAGATTAAGTTGTTTGGCCATTCATCAATTGTGGCATAGAGTTCAAAAGGCTGCACACAATGCTTTATTTACAACAAATGAAAAAGTAGTGGCATTTGAACTTGCACATTTTCCTGGTCTTTTTTGTTTGGGGTTTATTTCTTCTCATTTTTTCTATTCTTTTTTACCATTTTATTCTTTTTACCCTTTGATTTTTCGTTTAGGGCATACCCTCTTTACATTTTTTAATTTTTTTGATTTTTTGGTAATATGGAAACCTTTGCAACAAGGAAAGGTGTGAACATATTACAGATCTCAACCAGTCAATCATGAAATATGACACCTATAACTATAGGAGTATAACACTGGCTCCACTTGGGGATGGCTTTCCCTTATGGAAAGTCAAAAACAGCAGGTCAGATGGCCTTATGAATGATTTGGACTTTGCTCTGAAATCTTACTTTGCTGGTTGCTTTATTTGTATGTATGATAGCACACTTGTGAAGTTTAGGGCCTTCTCTTCGGGTTTCAACTGCAACAAGTTGCTATCCAATCCAAACTGTGATATTATCAACGATATAGTATGTACATGGTAGAGTCAGAATACTTCAAAAAACTGGACCAAAGTAATATTTCAGCATTCGGCCATTTACTAGTCCTTTTTCTGTTCCTGTGCCATCCAGGCTCTTGAGAAAGTAAGTATTGTTCCCTTGCAATTCCTGGATGATAAATGGCCTTTTCCACAGGAAGTCAAACTTCCCATTTTTTCCTTTGTTTTCTCTCCTTGATTCCCACCTTAGAACTTGGTCACTTGGGTAGGACTTTTAGCCTTGGTCCTTTTGATCAAAATCTTTTCAACTTTTTCCTGCACAATTTGAGATCTGACCTAAAACAAAGGTGCTGCAATCTTCAAACCAAATTAGTAAATCATCAAAATCTTTAGGGCCTTTTGATTGGATTCAAACATTTAAGGATTTATTTTCTAACTTACTGAAAACTGAATTTTAACAAACTGAAATCCTACCTACTTTACTCTAATCAGCTTTCTCACTGTTGGTTAGGTAAAATGAAACAACCAATGGAACCACTCAAGCAATATATACATTAGTGACATTTGTTGCTTGTGCTTGTTGGTGTTTAAAATTGAGATCTTGCAGTCAAATTTGGCTTTGTTAATCTTTGAGAAGATAAGGAAATTCTTGATCTCCTTTGCTGAATCTAGAAACTGTACAAAAGGATCTTCCAAATATATACATAATTTCTAAACATATTCAAACAACGACTGTACAAATGTCATGGATAGCTTTCATGCCATGAAACTGAAATATCACCTTTGTCTTTGTCACCCTACATGTTTTCAACTTCTCTTGGTGATGATATTTCTACTGATTGCAATGTTTGTCTTGTAAAACCATTATCATCTTGATTTTGACTCTCATATTCTTTTAATGGAGAAAAATTCTGATTACTTTCATCATCCAACCTATCAACTATTGGATCATAAAGAACTTGGAAGGATTGTTGCAACTCATTACATATATGTTGAAATGGAACTTCATTGGTTTCTACAAGCTACTCTTCCTTTACTTTAAAAGTTTCACATGTTTCAAAACAAAGAGGCAGGGAATCAACTTGGATCATTTGATCATCCGTTCCAGCTTCCAGGTTTTCTTCTACACCCTGACATTGAATGGCATTTTGGGGCTGCAAATCTAGATATGATAAATCTTGAACAAATATTTGATTGCCCTCTAGATGGTTACTATCAAGACTTGTTGACATTTGATTTTTAATTGTCTGATAGTTATCTCTAATAAACTGAAAAGAATCAAAACAAAATGGTAAAGTTCCTTCACTGATTTCAAAATTTTATGTACTTTCCTCCTCATTCTCATTGCTGAAATGAACAAGCTGATCACTTCTTTCAAGCTGTTGATCCTGAATTTTGTTATTCCCCAAATTAGCTTATGATTGATCTGCAAGGTTAATTTGGATTTGAGAAACATAATCATTATCATATTGATCATATTTGGGTGAATCACCAAAAGAAGCAATGTTATCAAATGCACACATTAGATCAGGAGATTGCTCCTCCACCTATTGTTCTATGAATCTATCTTCTGATCTATGGAAGGTCGAGTTGGTAGGAATTTGTTCATGAATATCAACCTTTTCCTTTTGTGAAACAAATTTGTCATGGTGATCTTGAATAATATATTCAACTTTCATTGTGATCTTCTCCATCATTTCCTCTGCTTTCTTTATCAAAATGTCAAGTTTTTCCTCTTTCTTTGTTTTCAGCTTTTCTTTTCTAATTTTCAGATTAACCTCTACATCCACTGCCATGTTCTGTATCTGTTCCATAGTGGAGGGGTTTCTTTCTCTCAGATGAAACTCTATCTCTGAATCAAATGCTCTTGGGTAATGTAGTAGAGCTGAATCAGGGGGAGGTTTTACATTTAATGGTATCGAATGACAGATCTGATTAAATCTGCCTGAAAATTGTTGTACTGTTTCATCTAGATGTCTTTTTAACCGATTATAGTCTTCTATGATCATGAGAAGATTGAATTTGATTATCCATCTATCAAGGAAGAGTTTGAGAAACTGCTCAAGATTTGAGATGCTTGCTTCAGGCAGGATTTTGAACCAACTCCTGACTTTGCCTTGCAAATAAAGAGCAAAAAGCCTAATATTAACATCCTCTTCATCCACTTCAAATAAGCTAAAATAATCTTCAACAACTTGGATATGTTTTTGGGCAGTGACACCATTCTCTCCATCAAATCTAGGGAGATACTTGGGATAATCGTTAGGGAAAGCATGTAAAATGAGTGGTTTATACCTATCAGGAACTTTATGAGGTACCGGAATATGTTCAGGGATTGGATGATTGGTCTTGATTTTTGGATTCTCCTTAATTGAAAAATGATCTTTATAGGAATTAGAAGAATGTGGTTCAAATATGTAAGGAGACTTTTCATCTACATTTTTGGAAGGAAAATAATAAAAATTTAATCTGAAGTCATCTCTAAAATACAATATACATTGAAAAATATTATCAATGAGATAGAACATAATGTCTTGGATAACAATCCAAATCAAAAGCCTGATCTTTTCATACAGTTCTTTCAGGTTCATTTCTTCAGTGGAGTCTTGATTGTGAAATTGATGTGGAGTCGCCAGGTGGATGATTTTAACCTTTGTGTGTCTGATCCCTGTCCACCATCACAGATCAGATCTAAACCTGTAAAACAGTTCTGAGGAAATGGTTTAGTTCTCCATGAAACCAAAAAAAATTTGAGCTTTTATGATTTTTTGATTTTTTGTGATTTTTCAAAACAACTTTTATGATTTCTTTAAGATGCTTGAGATATGAGATTTAAACTTTCTTAAAGATTTATTTGACAAGAGGAACTGACCAAGTATTTGAAACCAACTGTTCAATACATAAACTAGACTGGAGATAGACTAAAGCAACATTTATTTACTTCTGCAATTGCAAAGCAAAATCAGTTTCAAAGGCTACCTGGCTAACTTCAGGCTCCATCTGTAGCTTATGAAATAAACAATAGTAACAGACAATTATTCAGGTCCCCAGTAGCTTATACAGAAAACAGTAGAAACAAACGATTATTCAGGTCCCCAGCGGAGTCGCCAATGATGTTATCACTCAGGTTGTTCCCAAAAGTTGTAAGAAAGGGAATACGACCGAGGTAACCACAGACCAATCTTTTAGATACAAAATCTAGCCAATATATATCCAGAGAGGGCTCTCTCTTTATGATTTAGCTTTGTTTTTTAAAGGTGTTAGGCTAGTTATGAAGTTCAAGGGTTTTGTTTTGAGTTTGGATGGTGAGATTCAATAGAACAACGAGGTAAGACATAACAGTTTAGTCCATTGGGCATGATGGAGTCAAAGAGAAAGGCTTTCTGGATTTGGTTTCTTAACAGAGGATGGCATCACAGAGCAAGGTAGTCAAACAGGGAACAATTCAAGAGCTGAAAACAGTTGGAATGGGGTCAAATGGGTGAAGGGAAGTTAAGAATCCTTCAACATATTGAAAAGAGGGAAAGTGGATGATTACTGATAAGGAGCAGTTAAGAATTCCTTAGAAAATAAACAACATGAAATAATCAGGAAACATGAGCAATTAAGAATTCATTGTTTATACTAATTCTGAAGAAAACACAGAGAATAATAAAGACTGAAAACAGAGTGCAGTTAAGCAAATTCTGAATTAACCTTTTTCTTTACCATTCAGATTATGAGACACAGGTGATATAGTAAACATGAAAACTGTAAAACATAATATATAAGGGACTTATTGATTCATCCAGTAGGTCCAACAACAGTTGATTCTAACAACTCTTTATTCCAAAGTTTCAATATTACAGCAGAGTCTAAGAAATCTACACACACCCAACCTCTTCAAAACTCTAATGAAGGGGGTATTTATACAACAAAATATGTACAACAGATATCTCATCAAAGCTGTGAGATAATATCTAGATTTTAACCTAAAGTAATTTACAAGTAACATAGAAGCGACTAACTTATGCTGTGTTGGAGGTAGGCCTTTAGGGTTCGGCCGACAGTTGTCTTATGTAGTAGCTCTACGCCGACTGCCTATATTAACTGCGCTCTTCAATTCCGATCTGTTTCACCTTTAATTCTATGATACACTTTGACTTGTGATTTGATTTTCCTTTAATTCCGCACTGATACACTTTAATGCTTGAACTAATACTCGTTATCGCTGATTTGACCCCTGCTCACCGCTTTTCTGGCAAAAATAAGACTACAACATGTCTTCTCATCGCCTTTCCTCTGCAAATCATGTTTCTGAAGGTTTCCACTGGCTAGGGTAGCAAAATATACCTGTATATCTTCATTTCTTTCTTCTGTAAGCTCAAAAGACCCTCTGTTTACTTTCCATTGTGTTAAAAGAGGAAGAAAACTGAAAAATAGCCGGTTGGGGGAGACTATGAGCTCGTTGTTGGAGCCTTTCTTAGTCTAGAGGCAGCCGAGAATAAAATATGAACATCGGTAGATATTGTGCCTGGAGTGTTGTTCGCAGTGAAATATATCAAAAATGACCTTTTTCCCTTTTAATTGACAAAAATAAATTTTGGCGGGAAATTTTGACTCGAAGGATGGATGATGTAAGCATGATGTCAGCGGGGGGTACAGAACAGATGATGTGGCGGGTGATGTCAGCAAAGGAAAGCTGACGTCAGCGGGGGGAGGGCGGTAAATGGCTTTGCCCGCACCGCTTTTGGGCTTGGGCGGTTTCAGGCGGAGGGCTAGCGAGCAAACAGGATGAGTGACACGTGTCTTTGTACGGGCGGCAATACCACCAGTTCCCCGGGAGTTAAACAACGGCAGATGAGGGGGTCGCGAAATGATCGTCAACCATTGGATGTGGAGCGGTTGATCGAACGGTGGACGCACTGCGGAGATGGCGGGAAGTTTAACTTATGTGGGCCCGGCATAATATAGTGTGTTTTTAATGGTATCGGGCAGGTTTTGATTCGTTCGGGGGGGGGGGTTAGTTATTAATTAACCGGGGGTTAATTAATCCCTGTTTAAGCAGTGATATGGTCGTAATCGACCGGGGGCAGGAAATATATTAACAATCAGGGTTTTTTATGTTATATATACATAATATGGGTAGGGCAACATTTATAAGGGAGTTATATAATAAACACGTTAAAAATTAATATGTTTTAAGAAATGGAAAGTGCTAAGCCATAATGTTTAAAAACTTAGGCTAAAGGGGCAAAAAAGAGTTTATACAAGAAATATGGCTAATCCCTAAGTAAAACAGATTCTTACTTAGGCAATCATTTTGAAACGAAATGAGTGGTTCCTGGATATTAAGTAGATCTTAATACCTTTGGGGAAGTTAGTGAATGTTTTTAGGGAAAGTATGAAGGGGAGTTAGTTATGAATCTTACTTGAGCTGCTCCAAGTCTGATGTCTGCCATGGCACTTGTGATAGAGATAAGATTATCACATTTTTAGAGACAAAACCTATCACAAGTCTCATTCTGCAACAGCAATCTACTTACCCAGCCTACTTTGCCTAGCATTTTTTCTTCTCTTTTTTGGGTGCACTTAGATTGGCAAACCCTTTTCAACTTTTCTCTCTCTTTTTTTACATGGTAAGCCTACCTAAGTCTGCATTTATTACTTCCAAGGTCTCAAATTAAACTGTTGAGCTCCTTTGCTTCTCTACCTATCTACTTATCTGCCAAGATTAAACAGTTTGGAAAGATTTTATTCTCTATCTCTAAAACATGAAATTCAAACATGAACTAGCCAAGATTAAGCTGTTTGGCCATTCATCAATTGTGGCATAGAGTTCAACAAGTTGCACATAATGCTTTATTTACAGGAAATGAAAAAGTAGTGGCATTTGGACTTGCACACTTTCCTGGTCTTTTTTGTTTGGGGTTTATTTCTTCTCATTTTTTCTTTTCTTTTTGACCATTTTATTCTTTTTACCCTTTGTTTTTCTTTTAGGGCATACCCTCTTTACATTTTTTTATTTTTTGGTAATATGGAAACCTTTGCGACAAGGAAAGGTGTGAACATATTACAGAGCTCAACCAATCAATCATGAAATATGACACCTATAACTATAGGAGTATAACATCTCCAATAACTGTGTTTTGAAGCATCTGATGAAATTTGAAATGGCAGGTCCCAATTTGGACCTTTGAGCACTGGGACTGTTGACACAAGCTTTTTTCATATCCTCAAAAGCACGGTCACATTTATCTGTCCAGACAAAATCATCATTCCTTGTTAGTGCATATAGAGGTGCAGCTATTTGAGAAAAATGTTCTATAAATCTCCTATAATAACCAAAAAATCGAAGAAAATGGCTTACCTCTGTCTATGTGGTAGGAGTAGGTATTAACAAAATTATCTAAATTTTGGTCGGGTCTACCTGTATTCCAGCTACTGAGATATAAGGACCTAGGATGAGTCCTCCAGTCATCATCATATAACACTTTTCATGGCTCAAGCAGAGCCTGGTGGCGATACATCGTTGCAGCACCTTTTCCAATGTGTCTAGTGCTGGGTTGAAATCATCTCCATATGGTGTGAAATCATCCATGTATACTTCAAGCCCTTCATTTATTAAATCTGAAAAGATGTTGAGGATAGCCTTTTGAAATGTGGCAGGGGCATTGCATAGGCCAAAGGGTAAGACTCTGTAGGCAAACATTCCCTAAGGACAGGTAAAAGTGGTTTTGTCCTGGTCTTCAGGGGCAATCTGAATCTGGTTGTATCCACTAAAGCCATCCAAGAAAGAAAATAATTTCTTTCCTGCTAATGTGTCTAATACTTGATCAATGAATGGAAGGGGGAAATGCTCTTTCTGGGTGGCTTTGTTTAATTCTCTATAATCTACACAAATCCTCCACTTTCCATTCTTCTTTGGTACCACTACTAGTGGAGAGACCCATTTGCTATCGGAGATTGGATAGATAAAGTTTACATCCAAAAGTTTTTGTAATTCAGCTTTCACTATGTCTTTCAGGTGAGGATTGAGTCTCTATTGGGGTTGGCAAACAAGTCTCGCATCTTTTTCTGTATAAATGTGGTGTGTACAAAGCTAGGGATCGATTCCTTTCATGTCTAGATAATCCCATGCAAAAGCTTCCTTATATTTTCTCAGTAGTTGGATCAGCTTCTCTTCTTGTTCAGGAGTTAGGTTATTATTGATGTTTAAGGTTTTTCCTGGCTCAATCTCTATAGTTTTGCTGTTTGAAACAAAGGTAGTGGGTATTGTTTGATCATGGGTGTCTTTCAGAGAATCTTCTTCTAGTTCATTGTCAAATGTTGCCTCTATCATATGACATTGTACGTGGGATCTAGATTCATCTTGGTTAATAAAGTTGTTAATAACTTCATCCTCTATTTGATCTTTGAAATCGAGGGCATCTTCTATAGTTAATGGGGATCTAATGTTTTCGATAAGGTAAGATACAGGATGTTTGTTAGTTTTTACTATTGTTACACTTGGCTGGGATGGAAGGTATAAGTCTAGGTTCTTGATGTTACTCCCTCTAGTTATGGTCATCCTGCCTTGTCGGCAGCTAATGTAAGCATCAGCAGTCGCAAGCCAAGGTCTGCCTAAAATCAACGGGTGTCCATCAAGTCGGTTTTTGGGGTTTATTATCAGAAAGTTGGCATGATATTCCCAGGAATAAACAGAGACCATGACATCATGTAGTGTACCTTCTGGCCTAGCCACTGATCGGTCAGCCAATTCTAATAAGGTGGAGGTTGGTTCTACTGATGTAATGCCCAGTTTTTGACAAGTGGTGGTTGTTAAAATATGAATTGCAACCCCTAAATCAACTAAGGCATTTGAAAAGCTTTGTCCATTGATTTGCACTGTCACTATTGCATTTCCTAGGTCTTCATATTTGACAGGTGCTTCTCTCTCTGATAATAGATAAGATAGGGTGCCGATTACTTGGACTATTGGATTATTTGTTATTCTCCTCCTTGGTTTTTTTATACAGAGTTCTTTAATGGTTTTTGCATATATTGGGATATCTTGGATAGCTTGGAGGAGTGGGATTTTTATGTACAATATTTTTAGTTCTCCCAGAATATCAAAGTCAGGATGTTCTATAGGGCGTGGTATGATTAATCATTCTGGGAATGGGGGAGAAGATGTGGTTGTTTGATTATGAGTCTGTTGTCCGATCACATCTTCTTCTTGTAATGGTTGTTCTACAAGTAACTGATTTTCAACTTGGGTCTGTTTATCTCCTTCGGTTTCTATAATATGCCCAAATCTTAATTGAAGGTTGTTGCACTCCCTTAGATTGGTTTCTAGTTCTGGTGTTTCGATTATTTGAATAGATTGAACCTGTCTGTTATTTGGGTTTGGATTGGGTTGGGCTGGGAGTTGCGGTATTAAGTTGGACTGGGGGTTTTGTTGTAGTGTTGGCAGTGTAGGTTGAGGGAGTGGAATGGTTCCTACTGGCTGATTCATCGGTCTTTGCTAGTTTTTCTGCCAGGCTTGACTCTGCGAAGTGGGAGGGGACCATTGTGTTGGATATGCATTGTTTTGCCAATATGGTGGAGCGTAGGGAAAATTAGGCCAATTAGATTGACTTGTTTGGTTCGTCCATGGAGATGATGAAGGAAATGGTTGTTGTGACCTGTTAGAGTCGGTCTAGTAGCCCTCCATCAGCGATCAAAGCTCTTTACATTTGCATAAGTATGTGTCTCATCAGTGTCATCTCATTGCATTCCAGTAGGCATGCCATAACCCTGATGGAGGAGCTGGTGTCTTTATTCCCCTCTTGGCACTGCTGGATCAAGTTGTTTCAGTCAATAAACTCTTTCAAGGTTACTTGTCTTGTCTTGAGGTCAAAAGTCCTAGGTCTAGGGTTTGGGTCCAATTTGTCTCTAAGGTCAGGTCTTCAAAGGTCAATAAGTGCCCAGCAGGCTAGAGGGATGACTATCAAAGTGTTTCTTCAAAAGATTTCATCTTGTACAACTAATTTTTACCTTGGATTTAAAAACCCTGTTTTTAAAGCCCAAGGTCATTTTCTTAAAATTTTGTAAAAATTTGTAAAAATTCAAAATTCTTTGAAAGTCAGCATGCAGTCCTGGTCCCCTTTGCCAAGATTCCTCAGAAGCTATCCCTGCAAAAATTTTCAAGAAAAACATCAGTTCAACCAATTTCAGGATAAAAGGAAATCATAAAATCAGCAGTTTTCAAATTTTAAAAATTGTCATGACAAAAACATTTGAAAGAGGGTTTGAAAGGAAATTAATTTAAATCAAAATCTATAAAGCTCCTCTCTCCCTCCCTTTAGTCTTCATTGTGCCTCAAAGAAATAGAGAGAAGCGTTTTGAAGAGAATTTGGGCGAAATTACATAGAGTACCCGCGCGTGACCCATCCAAGCTGGCACGCGACCCGTTGGGCGAGTGCGACCCGTCAGGCTGCCCATTCCAGTTCAGAAATTACATAGGCGCGACCCGTTGAGGGCGCGCGACCCGTTGGGCAGTGCGCGCGACCTGTTGGGAATTCCTCTGCCAAATTTTGCTAGTAAGCTGCTAAATCACTCCGGATTGCTTCAAGGTTGCAGCATTTCAACAATTAAACTAGCAGATTTTGAGCAGAAGTAGCAGTACATTCCAGCCACTTTGTTCTCAAAACCATGTCAGAAACCGAGACCGAATATGAGCAGAGTGATGACCGTGAGTCAACTCCGGAGGTTGAGGTACAAAGGAGACCTCACAGGGGTGGTAAGAGTGGTCACCATAAGAGAGAGGAGCCCACCTCTTTGACCGATTTGCAGGCTTGTCCAATTGCAGTCACATGTTTCTGCTATCTGTCATGTTATGAATTTTGTGAGAGGATCTCTCAAATCCAGCATCACAGGGAATTGGCCCGCTTGTTTGTTTTACATTTGCATGATGGGCATGTGAACCTTGCAGGGGTGGATTTCACATTGACACCTGAGATGATTGCCCAAGCAACGGGGATACCTAATGTTGGAGAAGTGTGGAACAAGCGAAAACTGTTGGATAGATTTCAGCATGAGTCCTACATTAAACCTGCCTTTATGAGACACATGACTGGTGTAGTTCCTTTCAGATTTTTGAGGGACGAGTATGTTCCCTTGATGAGGCTTATCATGCGCTATTTCACCTGTGAAGGCATATTTTCACGTGTGTTTTCATACCATATTCGTTTGTTGATGCATTTCACACGGGTACGGATGATGAACATCCCTGTTTTCCTGTGCCAGAATATTGAGAGGATGGTGCCCTTGGTGCAGAGAAGAAGTCCAGCACAGCAGCACAGCAGCATCTATCATTATGGTTTGATCCAACTTGTGGTCATACATCAGTTGGCTCAGCAGGGTATCCCATGGGAGGATTTTATCTCTCGGGATTTTTTCACAGCATCAGCATCATCACCCCCTGAGGTTGTTCATGAGGAGGGAGGGCCTTCACAGCAACATGATATTCCTGAGACCAGACATGTCAGCTCTCCTCCATTGGTCACATACCAGAGAGGCCACAGGGCCTTATTTGCAGCAGCTCGACGAGTATTTTCTCCACATCAGGTGGAAGGGGTCTCGCCGTCTTCATCAGCTCAGCGAGTGTTATCTCCACACCAGGTGGAAGGGGCCTCACCTCCGACAGCAGCACAGGTACCAGAGAGAGGCAAACAGCCCAAGATTGATGAGGGGCCATCAGGTGTTCCAGGCATAGAGGTTGTTGATCTTGACATCATTTCTCCTAGCCTAGAGTCAAAGGAGATCATTCAGCACCTTAGAGCTGAAAATGACTCATTGTAGCAAAGATTGGACATGGAAAATTGGACCATCACCTACTTGGAGCAGCGCAACAAGCAACTTGAGGAGGAGCACACTCTAGATGAGTTGCGGAGGATCCATGAGGACCGCAACTTGGCACGCAAGAGACCCGGTGACTTGGTACTCGTTGAGCGTGAGGCTATGCTTCTACGGGTCAACGCTCATTTGGAGAGGTTGCTGGCCAAGGCCAATAAAGATAAGGACCTGCTCCGGAACATGAAAAATCACTAATGGGCCCGAATGCATGTATGCAAGGCAAAAATGAAGGTGATTCAAGGGCGATTGACCAAAGCACTAAAACGAAGGAAAAGGCCCGATCCCCTCCACATCTTGGCTAAGGCTTCCTTAGAGGAGCATGATACTTAATAATTCACTTCCAGCACAAAGTTCTAAAAATTTTGAGCGTTTTTGGTCATTTATGATTTTTTTTGGCAAAAAACAGGTTTTTTCCACCAACGGGTCGCGTGCCGCGCGCGACCCTTTCGTTGGGCAACTCCATTTTGGGAAAACTCAGCATTTCTGGATTTGTCATGAAAAGTTACACTTTCTCAGCCATTGCCAAGAAATTTCACCCAAGTTTTGGGCCTCCAGAAAGTAAAAAAAAACAAGCAAAAAATGACTTTCTGCCACATTTTTGACACACAGGAAGCAGTCTTGGGAGATTGCAATTTTGGAGGGGCAAATGACCACCAACTTCAAAAATTCCACTTGGGTTGGAAAGTAGACATCCAGACCTTTCCAACAAGCCCACTTTTGCCTCATTTGGACACCTGGAAGTGCCTCCAAAGGCGCGCGACCCATTCAGGAATTGCGCGCGACCCATCAGGCAGTTTGCACAGGAATTCAACCTACAGCTCAGCAAAACGCAGTTTTGACTGGATTTGACTTTTTGGAGTTGATTTTCATCCTCCTTATTGTAAAAGATGTAATTTTATAATATTTTGACACTTATTTATCTCTTCTAGAAGATTCATTCATAAGATAGGCAAAAATTTAATGAATGAATTGGTTTCCTAGCTTATAGAGGCAAGTTGTTTTGATTGCCTAGTTTTCAGTGCTTAGTTTAGAATTGGTTGAAACAGCTCCTAGGATAGTGAGCTCGACCCCTAAAGGCAGGGAAAGATGTTATATGGCCTATATTATGTACTTTCTTGCTCATTTTCGTGGTGGGACTCTTAAGGGAGAAGCTCTTATTGTATTACTCACTGTATCTCTGCAATTTTTGGCAAAGGAAGACCAGGGTTTTGCAGTCCTTTTTGGGATTCTTGTGGTCACATGTGTTGATGGTGTGTTTCTCTTTGTACTTGTAAGTGTGTTATGTGAATCATTTCCTTACTTTTTCTTCTGCAAATTAGGCAAATGAAGTGTTAAAGTAGAATTCATGACTGTCATGCTCTGCTTTTAAGTTTGCTTAATATCAATGTTTTTAGCTGTTTAAGGGGAATTCAAGATTATTGTTTGCTCTCCTTAACTCCTCACCGGTCATTCTCATCCATCCACCTCTATCAAAGGCATCAATATTGTTTCCTACCTCGCCCCAAAGAACCCCCTGCAGAAACTGTGTCAAATCCCCACACCAAAATTTTCTCTTCCCCAACTTTCCACCAAAACCCTAAAAAACCCAAATTAAACCTTTTGATCAGTTTACTAGCCTAAAATCAGTGTTTCCTCATTGGCTATCTCGCCCGTTGAAGATCTTTACCGAGATAGACCGGAGAGAGCCCTCTCCAGCCCCGTAGGGCTAGCTACGAGGCTAAGTGGTTTGATGTTGCCTTGGAGTTTACCTTTTTCAGCCTGAGGTGAAATTTCAAGCGCTAACATGACCAATTTGAGAAGGGAGGTTGATTTTGCCACATTGTATTATATTGTTGAGCATGATATTGCAGAGGCTAGAAAGAAGAAGCTGGATCGGGGAACATACCTGATTGTCGCAGCTGCCATTGACGGCGCTGATTAAGTAGGTATATCAGTTCTGGTTCTTCTTCTGCTTCTTTGTATACCGCTTTCAAACCAGGAAGTGAGGGGCAGTTCTCCGTAGAGTGGTCTTTTGTACAAATAGCGCAAACTTGAACTACATCTAATGGGCACTCTTTGTGGTTGTGTTTCTTTCTGCATCTGGGACAGAATATTGCCAGATTTTGCTCTACTTCTGCTTGTTTCTGTTTTGCTTGCATAATATCGAGCTGCATTGTTAGAGTCCCCAATATATCAGTTTTGAAATTCTCCAATAAATTTCCAATTTCTGCGCGAGTTACTCCTTCTCCAGAGATCTTATTGTCCCTTGTAAACCTGTCATGTTCTGTTGGTTTTAGCCTTGTGCTGCCTCGCAAGCTCCTGATACATAAATTAATAATGTCAGCAAAATTTTCTTGATAAATATCTCCTTTTCCCATAATATTTAGTGTTTCAACCCATTGTTACTTCATGCCTTTAATTAGTGTTGTTTTTAATACATTGTCAAGTAAGGGTAATGACGCATAAGGAGATCTTTGAAGATTATACTGAAATCGTTCAACATATTCTTCTAATGTCTCATTGGGTCTAGCTACCATCTAAAATATTTCATCTTTTAACTCTCTAGACGTACAATAATCCTAATATTTCTTCAGGAAAGCACCTTTCATCTTATCCCAGTCATTTAGAACACCTCCACCCAACCCCATAAACCATCGTAAAGCAGCCCCTTTCAATGTAGAGGGAAATAATTTCAGCTTTTGGGGATCGGTGGTATAGTCATATCCTCTGCACAACACATCGAATTCAAATAAAATTGTATATGGATCTTCCAATGTTAGGCCATGGAATGTAGGGATGTGCTGGAGAGGAATGGCCTTCATAGGTGCATTAACTACAGTATCTACAATGGGATATTGCAGTGTAGAGGTTTGGGGATTTTTCTAGTTCTGGGCCATTTGGTCAAATATGTGCCAATAACCTTCCGGGATGTCTAGGAGGGTATTCCTATGCTGATTAGAAGGAGCAAGAATGACCTTAACAAGAGTGGCCTTAACAACACTTCCTTGATCTGGGATGATGAGAGTTCCTTGCTAAATTAATGTTTGGGGGGATTCTAGCTCTCCAGGTTTTTCAGCTTCGTTATGGATGATTTTTACAACACTTCCCTTATCTAGGCTGCTTAATGGCTGAACTATTCCAATAGGAGATTTTGGCTCTTCAGTTTCCCCTATTTCTCCTCTTCCCTCGCAGAGATTACTAAGGTTCCCTTCTTGCAATGATTTTGGACTAGAATTCTCAATTTCTTGAAATTCTTGCTCCTTAGTTTGGCTGTGCACCTCAGCAAAGGCTACAGATGGTGATCCTGTGGCCTGAAGGGAACTAGTAGGTTGTCTAGAAGCAGTTTTTCTAGGTCCTATTGAAGGCTGAGATTCTGCTTTTTTAAGGATTTCATCTATGAAGGTCGATCGACCAAGGGTCACCGGCCCCTTAGCTTTATCAGGCTTGGGTAGTAGTTTAGGATTCTTTTCAGGTTTTTTCTGCTTAGTCATGCACACAAATCAAACACTGATTTCCACCCAAAGCAACAGCAAATCTGCAGGAAAGCGAGCAGGGGAGCAAGGCTGTTACATGCTCCGTACGCAGGTTCTTACCTTCCGTTTTTAAAACCCAACTCTCTCCTAGCAGGTATTTACACTACTCTCAAAAGAAACAAATGGCTACACTCTTCCCCGACAACGACACCAAATTGTCGAGCAGTAAACAGGGTCTTTTTCACCTCTATTTACCCTACATTAATTGTCAATCCAGGTACGATTTGTTATCTCAAAGAGTGTACTCAGTCTGAGGCAGTCACTTGTTAAGAGCAATGCTAGTAGTATAGTGCTTTTACAAGAGTAAATAAATGTTGGAAACAAACTCTAAATGTAATGGCAAGAAATGGAAATGCTTTGTAACTAAATCATTCATTTAAGAAACTACAGCACTTCATCAATCAAGGGTGCAGTAACGATAACTCTTCCCTTTGTAAACTGATGCAAATGAAAAGCAATCAGAGAGAAGATCTCCAATCTGGGAACCAGACGGCAATAGTCAATTTTCACTACAGTTGCAGACTGTTTTGTTCACACCAAAGCAATTACTTGAAATGATAATGCAATTCACAGAAAAGGGAACAACAACTGATCTATTGAAAAGATTGAACAACAAGATTTAATTTATGGAAAGGAATTAAACAACAATCGTAATCTAAAGGAATTAAGCAGCAATCTTTTAACTCAGAAGTGGTTGGAACAAAAAACCAAGAATGGAACAACAAACTAAAGTAAGTCTACGAAATGTTGAATAGCAACTGAATCGAAGGTAAACGCACAGCAAACTAAATCAAATATTAACACACATCGAAGTTATAATAATGGAATCAGTAATATGAGCCTTCAGCATAATAAGTATTGACCATTGTGATAAAGAAACAACAATTGCGGTTACCATGGAACGGCAATCCAAATGAACATCAATCACACTTAAAGGTAAACCGTAGCTAAATAAATAATAATACCGGTCTGTAAATGCACATCACCGAACAGTAATGTTAATCTGTAAAGGAATGGCAATGTTACACAGTAATGCCAATTTGTAAGGGAACAACAACGTGATACGATTTCAGAATGGACAACATAACATTTTAGTTGCAGAAGATAATCTTACTATTCAAATATGAATGAAATATGACAGAGCCAGTACATGAAATGATAAGGAACAACATATTACTGAATGAAGCAAGTAAAAGAAATCAAACCACACACGACTTGGAATTGGAAAATAATGGTACAGGAAGCAAGTGATCCACTAGGGTTGGGCCCTTAGCCTCCAAGGACGCACTGCTGCAGTTACTCCAGAATCAAGGACGGAACAACAACAAATTTTATATATTAATCATGAAAACAGAGTTGCAGTAATCGCTCTTTAAAGAAAGTCGATGATCAAAGTTTTGTTTGCGATAGCAAATTCTATGAAAACAACAATAATCCCCATTGGGCTAGCAACGTTGTCCCTTTTTATAGTGGCCAGGCAGAAATATCAAAGATAAAGATATTCTTAAGGTAAAGATTCCTCAGGATCAAAGGATCTTGAGAGATTCACCATATTGTTATCTTTCAGTTATCTCTTTGTCCTCTTGTGCTGATTTGGTATTTCTTCTTCCTTTTCCTGGCTTATGCGCTCCGATCTGAATTGCCTCGTCTGGATGCGGTTCCCTGTCAAAGGGACAGCAGTTGGTTTCGCCTTGTCTTTTCCTTTGAAATGGCGATCTTCTATTTTCTTCATTTTCTACATAGAAAAAGGTAATAATTAGTTATTCCACGTTACTCACAAATCTCTTAAACTTTATCATAATCCTTCATCATATGCTTGTTTCATAATGTAAAGAAGTTATGAATTAAAGAAAAAATATAATGAAATAAGTGGCAATCACATAACTTTTCTAATGCTCAACAATCGATATTATAGAAATAAGTGTAATAGATTTCATGTTTAAGTTAATTGAATTGATAGGATGACATTGGATGTGCAAAGGTGTAATGGATATCATAATGGAAATTGTAATTGAAATTACTGAGTTAATGATATGCTTGGAGCATGTAAAATATTGTAATTCATATGAACAAATTGTTATTGATTTGATTATTCTCAGTATGAGAACACATGTATTGCATATGCACACCATCACAAATATATTATTAATATTGTACAATGGAAGGAGTGTCCATAATCTTATGTGTTGAAATCCAAACACAACTGTGTGAGTTTGCACACTAGGACTATTCATATCAGACAAGGAATAATAATAATGATAATGCAATTACATGGGCCCTAGAAAGTAATGGACGACGTTGGGAGGTTCAAATATGTGTATGCATGACCTCTGTGGTGGGGCTGAGTTGATATATATATGCGCGCGCGTGTGTGTATAGTGTTGAAGGGTTTCACCCTTCGTTGAGCATAGGAGGACTATTGGAAACTTGGTATAGCCCATGGTTGTTATATATATATATATATAAAAAAACCATCGGCTATAACTTATAGTCATCTCTTTTCTGGTTTATAACTCAAATTTTTGTTTTTGTTTGTTGGTATGAATAAGCTAAGTTTTTCTTCTTACAGTAGGTCAGAAATCTTTGATGCTTAGTTTCTTCCTAAAGTTACTATGTATGGCAACTTTGAATGTATTCGTTCACTTAACCCAACTAAAGGTTACTTGTTATATTTCTAACCTTGCAAGGCTTAGGATTTATGCCAAGATCATAGACCTTGATGAACTATAGACTCTTTGTTTTTATTCACACGGTTTTCCTGTAAATATAATTTTAGTTTTTATTCTCATCCTTTTCATTATAGACTTGGTATATAATCTTTCTTTGTAATAGATCTATATATATATATATATATCAACGAACATGCTTATGCAGACTATAAATGGTAAGTCCAGAGGGTTGGGCTTAAACACATAGCCCATATGACGGAGTGTTATAACCAAGCGCTAAGGGGGTGTCTCAGTCACACACACACACACACATCATCATGCGGGGGTCAAAAATTCAAAAGTCTCGTGGGAAGGGGGCCATATGACCAAGAGTTGGACTAGGGTTGGAACTGTGTAGGCATTGAAAATTCAAAATTCTTGTGGGAAGGGGGGCATATGGCCAAGAGTCGGACCAGGGGTTGGAACCTTGCACTTGATAGTGATCAACAATTGTGATGGGTTGTTGATCAGATGACTATGGTGAATTGTGGATCCCCCCCATGACATCAGCGAGGAGGAGGGGGGTCCGCAATGGACATATGTCGTTGGATTTCCACAGGGAACGAGGTACGTCAGATGAAAGGGGTGGAACTAATCTCTGGAACCAGGAACACAGATCCCCCTCCCCTCCTATGACGTGACAGGGGAGAGGGGGTTCACATTCAATCTTGACCATTGAATTGTAATCCCATCACCATTGTTTGTTGAAAAAGGGGAAAATGGAGGCCCAAAGCTCATTGGGTCATGAGGAGGTTGTTAATGGGCCAATAAGTTATGACCTGATGGTGCTCGACAGCTATTGGATGAAGTGGATCTGGATTGTTAAATCTATCGGGGTGCATCTTTGTGTTAACCCCTGCATAAGTCCAAGACTCGATGACATCATAATCGCCTGATCTGCCAATATCTACCATCAACGAAACAAGCGCTTAATTGGGGTGTAAGGGTCATACCCATAGTGGGATCCAAGTTACATGGGTGAAAGATGTGGACCAGGGGGTGATGTGGTGCCACATAGGCATGACATGTGGCACCTATACTTGGTCTTTTGGTAGGCCCAAATAAGCCAAAAATTGATGACACATGGCACTCCATAGGAGGCCATATGGCTGCAGTGATGACAACATGACATCACCCTAGGTCGGGAGGCTGGTAGTTGAGAGGTCAACGGGTTAGGGGTCAGAGCCACATGAGTGTGTGCCATTATTTTTTTTTTTGAAGGGTCGACCTCGACCTTATATCATCTTGGCGACGTGGTTAGGCTACTATGGAATGGCGGTGGAAGTTTTTGCTAAGGTGGACCCCTGGTCACCACGTGAGCATCACGTGTGTGCCACATGGCATCTTCTTGTTGCTACAGCCATAAATTAAATGATTCAACTTTGAAGGAACATAAATTTTGATTTGTAAGTCAAATTAAGGTAAATTTTATATCGTTGGAAAGGTATTGATAAGATGAATGCAATGGTGCTGTTAGTTTTGTGTTTTGAAAATGTTGAAAAAGAGAAAAAAAATTAGACCCCATTTCCATAACAAGACATTAGGAGTCGGGCCAACACAGTAACCGCCTCCTTTGGATTAGGGTAGTAAGGGAATGTGTTACAACAGCATTGATCTTTACCTATATTTGTAAAAGATAATGGAAAAGGAGACCTTATAAGATTTCTAGAAGGCACAAAGTTTATCATTTTAAAATCAATTTTTGATGAAGTTGTGGAGGATGATTGAGGGTAAGTAAAATGGTGGTTTAGTTAGAAATGCAAAAGGGAAATATATATAATGGAATTTATCAAGGGTTTTAAGAAGCCCTTAGTAATATGATATTTGGATACACCTATCTTGTGAAGCCATGAATATCTTTCAAGGACAACAAAATCTAGTTTCCTAAGACAACCATAATCAAGGGGTATTTAGAACATAAAGGTTGAAGGGGACTCCAAACTAATGATTGAAGCCTTATGAATGGTAATTTTTTAACTTAAATAGTTTGGAATTGGAGTGTTAGGTTTACTAGTGTCATATATACATGTGGGCATTAGACCCATTCATTTGTATCATTAACCTATTTGTAATCATGGATAAGGCTACAATTTATTCTTTTATTGTATTACTAGGTGTGGTTAAGGCTAACCTAGTCTAATTTGATATGTAGGATAAATAATTCTCATAGGAATGCATATTATTTATGTAAGTCCATAACCCCTCTTCATATTCCATACCCTAATTGATTTATGTATTAATGTATAACCCAAACCTCATTTATAAATCATAATCTTATATCACCAAGCTAAACCTCTCAAATGCAAGTGTTTTAAACTCACAAACACAATATCTTTGGTGTTCTCTTATTGTTACCTCTAAATATTCTCAGATTGTAAGGGAATTTTTCTCCATGGATCTTTCCCTTAGATCTATCAGAAAATGTGTGGAAAAGTGTACATGAATTCTCAAGACTTAAAGCATATGCCTACTAATCATCTCATCAAGTAAGATAGAAGATGCATACCTGAAACCCTCACAAATATATGAAGTTTGCAGACCCTGCGAACAACTTTGGAGAGTTTACTTCAACCTAAAGATATCACTCCTAATTTCTTCATGCAATCCCCTACACACGAACGCATCCAATAATATGATGTTTTTCCTGCGTATAAGGCAAGTCAACATGCACTAGAAATAATGAAAACTACATACATATAAAAAGACATGAAATATGTGGAAGATAACTCACAAATGCTTTCATTAATCAAAATAGAATAAATACATTATACCTTGGTGTATAAGTGAACACATCCTTGATCCTTGGTATGACACACAAACACATCCAACAATATGATGTTTTTCCTGCGTATAAGGCAAGTCAAGATGCACTAGCAATAATAAAAACTACATACATATAAAAAGACATGAAATATGTGGAAGATAACTCACAAATGCTTTCATTAACCAAAATGGCATAAATACATTATACCTTGGTGTATAAATGAATACATCCCCTGATTCATTGTAATATTGGACTCACCTCACATGCAACGCATCCAACAATATTATGTTTTTCCTGTGTATAAGGCAAGTCAACATGCACTAGCAATAATGAAAACTACATACATATAAAAAGACATGAAATATGTGGAAGATAACTCACAAATGCTTTCATTAATCAAAATAGCATAAATACATTATACCTTGGGGTATAAATGAATACATCCCTTGATTCATTGTAATACTGGACTCACCTCACATGCAAAGGAAGTTTTGGTAGAAATCCACCAACATAACTAAGCTCTCTCTTTTTTTTGAACTTGGGAGGATGTATCTAGACACTTAGGGGCAAGAGAATTTAGGCTTGATTCCAGGTGAATTGGGTGGATACAAGTCATAAATAGACTTGATGGCATGTGAACCAAGCAAGTACAAGTCATGCACAAGTTTCATGCTCAATTATGGGCTTTTTTGAATTCAACAAGAACCTTATTCTCAATTATGAGCCTTTTTCTTAATTATGAAATAATTATTAAATCATAATTATGAAATTGTGACAAAATAAATTACTCAATTATGTAATTTCAACCTTATAACATCTAATAACTTCCTTATAAAACCCATATAAGTAAAAAAAAAGGGTGAAAGGGGATCCATTCTAGCCAACAATTAAGATAAGTTAAACTAGGGTTTGTCTCACATAGTGGAGTTGCGAATAGAGTTCTAACAGATGCTCCCTAATGCATGAGATCAGAAGATAAACTATTTGTTGAAATGCATTATGAAAACATTTATCAAAATGTGGGTTTTATACCAAGGAATCGGATCAAAGCCACATTGATAACCAATTCTGAATCATAAGATGATCATCTCTGAGGCGAGCACACACATGCTCAACATAAAGAGAAACTAAATATTGATTGCAACCATACACTATGGATCCATGACATGAAATTCTAGTACATGCCATGAGATATACACAATGGATCCATGCGATAAAATAAAAGAACATAAACACCAACGAATACAGCGTGGATGTTAAAATTGGTAACTAGGGCCAAACTCCATGTGGGTCATCTTATTTATGGCAACTGATATTTTTCTTGGATCCCTCTCATCGAGAGGTGTAGGATTGATCTAAAGATCATCTGATTCCGATAAGTATTCATGGAGTTATGAATTTATTTGCGCTATAAGACAAGTCGCTAAGGTCGACCAACAACCAAATAAACCCCACATGTGCTCAACGTTTTAGTATAAATAGAGGTGGCCTTCAAGTCATTTCAACACACTTGGGATCTCTTCCTCTCTCTACTTGTCTTTGGGTTTTAGTAGGAAGAGAGATCCTAAGGAATAACGTTGCCCTGATCCAAAGGGAAAAAAAGCCGGAAAAGTTGGAAAAGCCGGAACTGCTGAAAAGCCGGAAAATCCAGAACTATCGGAAAAGTCAAAACTACCGGAAAATCCAAAACTGTTGGAAAAGCCGGAAAAGCTGGAATTTCCAGAAAAGCTGGAAAAGCCGAAACTGGCAGAAAATCTGAAAAAGCCAGAACTGTTGGAAAAGATGGAACTGCCGAAAAATCCAGAAAAGCCGGAACTGCCGGAAAAGCCGGAAATTCCAGAAAAGTCGGAACTTCCGGAAAGCCGGAAAAGCTGGAAAAGTCGGAAATGCCAGAACTATCGGAACTGCTAGAAAATCTGGAACTTCTGGGACTGCCAGAACTGCCAGAAAATCCGGAACTTCCAGGACTGCCGGAACTGCCAGGAACAACCGGAATTGCCGGGAATAACCGGAACTGCCAGAACTGCCGAGAACAGCCGGCACTGCCAGAACTGCAGGGAACTGCCGAAACAGCCGAAGCATCTGTCTCCAAAGGAGAGTAGCATGCAAGGGATAGCTAAATAACATTGGGACAGTTGTATGGTGCTTAGCAACAAATACCCCAAGCATGCAATGTAATAGCTAGCATGCAAGGGACAACTAGTATGCAACAACAAGCATGCTAAGGACAACAAGCATGCTAGGGACAACAAGAAAGCAAGGGACAACAAGCAAGCAAGGTACAACCAACACATAGGTTAGGATAGCAACATGGTGCAACAATGGCACATAATGCAGTACAATGATGGGTATAGTCATGATTAATGAAGCGTGATGAGATACAGCATAGTGATGATGGGTGCAGCATGGTGCAGCGCGGTGAGGTGCAACATGATGACGAAATGCAGCACAACGATAGGTGAAGGAGTCACCTTGGGGAATTAGTTTAAGCAGCATGTCTTCAACTGATCTCATGTATCATCTTCTTAGAGATGATCTATGCTCTTATCTAGATAAGTCAAAGTGTTGAATTTTATTGTAAACATACTCTCTCTCCCTCTCTCTCTGATGAACTACTAAAGAACATATAAGAAGAATTGATCAAGGGTTTCCCCACATTGGGGTTTGTCCCTGGCTAGCACCACATCTTGTGTCCTCTTATATTGGCTTGTCTTCTTCGATTTATGTTTATGTTCTATCTGCAGTTTACTTTAATGCTAATGTGATTGCTAATCTGGAAAAGATATGGAGCTAACTGTGAAAATTGAAATAAATTGTTCTAAGCATAGAACATACCTAAAATTAACATGGTATCAGAGTTAAGGTGAAGACAATGCCCAAGCAAGAGTGAAAGAGCAATCACCAAAGACAGTTGGGAAAGGACAAAAGGATCAGTGGATTCCTCATCCCTCTTCAAATTCACCAAGGGTGAAGTCAAAGCAGAGAATATTATCAGAATGGCGCAGCAGAATATGGCCTACCTAAAGATCACTTCATTGGAAGACCGGATCTCAAGGTGGAAGGAAAGGCAGATAACTAGTTTGGCCATTATGTGAAGGAGTGTCCGAATGGAAGGAACACATCAATTGATGATGATAACAATCATTCTAGGGACATCTTTAATGATCAAAGGAATGACAGGTAATGTAGGTCATCAAGGAAATGGCCGACTCTTCATGGAAAGTAAGGAACCCCAGGTATGAAGAATCAAATGTTGTTTCTGATAAGATAAAGAAGCGTTATATTGTATTGGCCCTCTCCTTCTTTGCGAATCCGGCTTATAGATTGTAGTGCTTCAAGGCACTTCATCAGATAGATGGGTGCACTCTCTGATTTGGTAGAGATGGAAACAATCGTGGGATTATACTTGGAGCCGATGCCACCTATCCTGGAAAGGGTGTAGGGAATGTTAACTCTCAATTGAATAAGGGTAACTCGATTCATTTACAAAATCTCTTTTATGTACCTGATTGCAAGAAGAACCTGGTGTCCATCTCGAAAATGGAAGTGAAAGGTTTCAAGGTGGAATTCATCGATGGAAAGGTATGTGTTAAAAAATATAATTTTCAAAGATGCTTTTTCTCATGGGTTCAGGGTTGGCAATTTGTATCAAGTTGCAGGATGGTTCATTGGGGATCATGTCAATTGACATATCGCATCTATAACACCGGAGGTCTACCTATGGGGCCCTACCTGATGTGAGTCAAATGGTGATAAGGATGTCTAAATTCAAGTAGAGCATGAAGGTACATGTCTAAGATGTACCAAAGGAAAATATTATAATGGGACCATTCCCCTCATGCAGTAGGTCCATAGGTTTGGAACAACCCGAGGAGTTTGAGATTCATGATCGGGAATCTCATGTATACAGGTGGAAGAAAGCCCTCTATGGCTTGAAGCAAAACACCCCAGGCGTAGTATGAGAGGATTGATAGTTGTTTGATGAAGCTAAGATTCACTAGGAGTGAAACAGATCCAAACCATTACCCGAAGGTTGTGGATGATAGACCTCTCATACTGGCACCTTATGAGGACGACCTATTTCTGACAGGTGCAGACCCCCTCATTTGCAGAAGTAAGAGGGAGTTGGATTCTGAATGTGGAATGATAAACTGCAAGCCTGTGACTACCTCGAGGATCTTAACTTTCAGAAGTTATATGGTAGTGATGTTGAACCAGATTTTGTAAATGCCTCTGCATTTCATAAACCCATTCACGTTGATGTTCTTGGTGAACTTTCGTCCGAACATATGTTTTGCAGTTAGCATGGTGAGCTCATATTTGGTTGAGCCTCACTAGATTGGTGCCAAGAATCTTCTAAGATATCTTCGGGGCACAATCTCTCATGGATTGAGATACACTGCCAGAAATATGAAACTGCATGATTATTCGAATGCTGACTGGGCAGGCAGTGTGGAGGATCACTAGAGCACTACTCAGTGTTGGTTCTCTTTGGATTCTGCTTCGATATCATGGATAAGCAGGAAGCAAAAGTCGGTTGCTATAAGCACTGCCGAGACCGAATACATAGCTACGAGTATGATCTCGTGTGAAGCTGCATGGTTGCAGAAGCTCTTAAGTGAGCTGTTTGTACACATGATGAATACCATTGTGATTCTCTGTGACAACCAGAGGGGGGATTTGATTATTGAGGAATCCCATATTCAATGATTGGTCCAGAAGCTAGACATCAGATACTGCCTTATCTACGATATGGTAAGTTGATGAGCGAGGAGGCTCCATTGCATTGAGACTGATGTACAGGTCGTAGACATTTTGTCAAAGCCCCGGGGAAAGGTCAAATCTGTGACTTTCCCAAACGACTTGGAGTCATTGAGAGACCTTCTTATAAGGGTCCTGCATGTTGCATGCATTGAGCTCTGGGAGCTCTAGGGGGCTTGGGGTACTTACTGGAGCAACATACGACCACAGGGCAACTCACCCTCCCCTGGTGGTGCGCTATGAACAGGATGATTAGTTCTTCTGTGGGCCAGGATGATTAGTTCTCCCGTGGCAACTGTGGAACAGGATGATTAGTTCTCCTATGGGCCAGGATGATTAGTTCTCTCGTGGCAACTGTGGAACAGGATGATTAGTTCTCCTGTGGGCCAGGATGATTTGTTCTCTGTGGTGACTATGGAACAAGATGATTGGTTATCCTATGGGCCAGGATGATTTTTTCTCTGTGGCCACTATGGAACAGGATGATTAGTTCTCCTGTGGGCCAAGATGATTAGTTCTTCGTGGCATCCATTGACAGGATGATTCGTTCTCCTGTGGACAAGATTATTAGTTCTCATGTCAAGGCATCCTACCCATGCAGTTTGGGACTCATGGGAAGTACCTCTCATCTGATCAATGAGCAGGGAAATGAGGATAGAGACCATAGTAGTACTATCGATGGACGCATCGTTGTATCTACCATACTCCCTATGCTAGGATGACCTCCATCGATCTGGGATCAATGAAACTGATATGTGATTATTATGAGTGGTTTGAGACACTCTCTTATGACATTGATCTGGGATCAATGAAACTGATCTGATATCAGTATGAGTGGTTTGAGACACTCTCTTGTGACATTGATCTAGGATAAATGAAACTGATCTGGGATCAGTATGAGTGGTTTGAGACACTCTCTTGTGATATTGATATGGGATCAATAAAATTAACTTCGGGTCAGTAAGAGTGATGTGACACACTCTCTTCAGATGAAACTGACTTCGGGTTAGTAGAGAATGGTATGAGACATTCTCAATAAATTCTTCTTCTTCATGGTTCAGTAGAGCAGAGCTCAGCAGATCAAAGCAGAGCAATGCAGGGCACTGATGGCAGAGATAGTACAGTCGGACATATGGATCAACAGATGGAGTTCTCCCTAGTTGAAAGGGAGTGTTAAAATTGGCAACTAGGGCCAAAATCCATGTGGGTCATCTTATTTATGGCAGCTGATATTTTTCTTGGATCCCTCTCATCGAGAGGTGTAGGATTAATCTAAAGATCATCCGATTCCAATAAGTATTCATGGAGTTATGAATTTATTTGTGTTATAAGACAACTCGTCAAGGTCGGCCAGCAACCAAATAAACCCCTTTGCTCAACGTTTTAGTATAAATAGAGGTGGCCTTCAAGTCATTTCAACACACTTGGGATCTCTTCCTCTCTCTACTTGTCTTTGGGTTTTAGTAAGAGGAGAGATCTTAAGGAATAACGTTGCCCTGATCCAGAGGGCAGAAAAACCGGAAAAGCTGGAAAACCCGGAACTGCTGGAAAAGCCGGAACTGCAGGAAAAGCCGGAAAATCCGGAATTGCCGAAAAAGCCAGAATTGCCAAAAAAGCCGGAACTGCTGAAAAAGCCAAAATTTCCGGAAAAGATGGAACTATCGGAAAATCGGGAACTTCTGAAAAAGCCGGAACTACCGGAAAAGACGGAAAAGCTGGAAAATATGGAACTATCGGAAAAGTCGGAACTGCCAGAAAAGTTGGAAATGTCGGAAATGTCGGAACTGCTGAAACTGCCAGAAAAGCCGAAACTACCGGGACTGTCGGAACTGCCAGGAACAACCGGAACTGTCGGAACTTTCGGGAATAGCCATAACTGCCAGAACTATCGGGAATAGCTGGAACTGCCAGAACTATTGGGAATCGCCGAAATAGCCGGAGCATCTGTCTCCGAAGGAGAGTAGCATGCAAGGGACAACTAACTAACATTGGGACAGTTGTATGGTACCTAGCAGCAAATACACCAAACATGCAATGTTACAGCTAGCATGCAAGGGACAACTAGCATGAAAAAACAAGCATGCTAAGGACAACAAGCATGTTAGGGACAAGCAAGCAAGGGAAAACAAGAAAGCAAGGTGCATCCAACACATAGGTCAGGATGGAAACATGGTGCAACAATGGCACATAATGCAGTACAATGATGGGTACAGTCATGATTAATGAAGCGTGATGAGATCCAGCATAGTGGTGATGGGTGCAACATGGTGCAGTGCGGTGAGGTGTAGCATGATGACGAAATGCAGCACAACGATAGGTGAAGGAGTCACCTTGGAGAATTAGTTGAAGCAGCATGTCTTCAACTGATCTCATGTATCATCTTCTTAGAGATGATCTGTGCTCTTATCTAGATAAGCCAAAGTGTTTACTTATGTTGTAAATGTACTATCTCTCTCTCTCTCTCTCTATTGAATTATTGAAGAACATATAAGAAGAATTGATCAATGGTTTCCCCACATTGGGGTTTTTCCCTGGCTAGCGCCACATCTTGTGTCCTCTTGTCTTGGCTTGTCTTCTGCAATTTATGTTTATGTTCTATCTGCTTTTTACTTTAACGCTGATGTGATTGCTAATCTGGAAAAGGTATGGAGCTAACTATGAAAATTAAAATAAATTGCTTAAAGCATAGAACATACCTAAAATTAACAGTGGATCTATGTGACAGTATACATTAGCATGGTTATGGACACATAGAGAACATGTGTCATAGAGTATCTCTCAAAGTACATAAAATGATACATAATTCCAACCCATCTTGGGAAGGGTGCCATATAAGAGTGAGATGTTTTTGTTCCAAGGACTTTCACTCAACCCCGATGGTACGAATCTACAACATGAGAATGAAAGAACTGATGTCAAGCATGGTGGATATTTTTTTATTATTGGTCGATGAGGTATACAAAAGAAACATGTGAGGGGACCCACCAATGATGAAAATGAACCTCAAGGTACACAACACAACCCACAAAGTGTGAATAAATGTGCTGACGTCAAACACTCGTGGATTCAACAGATCAGGAGCCAATGAGGTAAACTCATTTTCAACTACGAGGAAGCTTTCCTTTGAGGTCGACAAGCTCCAAGGTACTATTGGCTCCTAAATCAAACACACAGATAATGAGTTGAAATCAACAAGAGAACATTCATCAAAGGAGGGACTTGATTTATCCCCCATCAATCGACAAGAAATAACACTGAGAGATGATGTGAATGGATGAACTCATGAAGCGCAACTGGCACAAAAGGTCAAAAAGGATTACAAATGGTTGACTGGCATTTAGAATTTAGTTGAACATATGATGGCACTACACAAAAGTGACTTGAAAACATTGACTAATGAGCACCATGTGATATCGTAAAACAATGCAAAAGGCATTAAATTATGCTCCATAGTGACTGGAAGAGTAACCAATTTGAGGAGTACAATGACTCATATGTTTGGTACAAATCTAAGTCAAGCTAAAGCCTAGATGTAAGGAAATGATGTAAACATGTGTCGTGTTCAAGGGAAACATGACTAATGTTGTCATTTTGAATGTTATAATAAGTAAAATGATTCTCCCCTACCCCTTTTTCTCTTTGTATTTGGTTGTATCTCCTTTATATTTTAGTGAGCATGGAAGAAAAGACAAGTAAGCTCAATAGTGTCTTTTTCATTAAATGTTAATGAGCCTGAAAAAGATATGAAATGATATTTGATAAGGTGTCTTCTTCATGGTTTAATAAGCTCAAAGAAGAGTAGTAGTGTGCTCAATACAAACTGTATTTTTTCATGAGGTTTTAATGAGCCCAAAAAAGAGGTAAAAACATGCTCAATACCCTTTAGTGTTTAATGAGTGTGAGAAGGACACAAAGGAAGCTCATTCTGTAGGAACAAGTGGTATAAAGGGTATTAATTTGTTCTGAGCTAGCAAAATTCCCCTAAGCATATAGAAGAAAAGAGGCTAGCATGGAGAACCACTCATCATAGGGGTCCCTCTAGGAAAGATGAACACACCAAGTGAATGTGAAAATTCCTTGAAATGCAACAACTCAAGATTATTCTTCTAACTTGTTAATTATTATGTAGTTTATTTTCTACGACAAACAACGAATGATTCACACTGCAATATCTTCACCATAAAACATATCGTGGAAGAAAAAAGAGGAACTGAGAAATGTTAGCACACACACATCAAAATGCCACAATTATTTTTAGACAATTGTCTCCAGAAAAACCCAATGTGGGAAAACCAGTGCAGCAGCAGAGGATTTTTATCATTATGCAACAGTGAAATTCTAAGTATAATAAATTTGGATGCCCATCTGGCTATCCAATCTGAGAGAAATACTAGAAAAATCAACTTAGGGAAATTACCCTCTTCTCCAAGCAATCCCGACGCAAACTGACAACTCCAAACAAGTCGTCTAAACCATATGCATAGGCCTCTGCGTCACTTCTACACATCATATTACACACTCAACCCTACTACTACTCAAGTTGTCTTGCACTCTGCTGCTCTAGAAACGATCCTCCTAACTTTATGGAAATCTTCCCAGTCTCCGGTAACTGAATCCACCTCCAGCTTAGCTAAATCGAATTGCCTCTTTGAGGCTCTGCGCAAGCCCTACGTAACTTCCTAGAGAAATAAATTGGCCTTCTCTCTTTGCCTCTTCGAAATTGGAAAACTTCCTCCAGGTCACTGTCTCTGCCCCTCTCTAGCTCTACATCCCCTCTTTGTCTCAAACTATGCTACTGGCTAGCCCGAAATCCCCAAGAAACTCTCACTGTTGGCTGTCTCTTGTCTATTTATCCATGTACCCATCGACCTCTTATTATAATCTCCAGTTGGGACTCTAACGACCAAGATTAAAACTTAATCGATGACTGAGATCATCTCCAAGTCGATCTGTGTGAGTTTCTAGAGAATTCACACCTTTCTCAATTAATTACTATTAATTAATCGATTTCCCTAAGTTAGACTTAGGCATTTTTTAATTATCGATCAATTAATTTAATTGAGTTGTCTCTGGGTGGAATTTCCAGAAACGATTTATGGGTTTTGGAGAACTCCTGTGTTTTAGCCTCTCCACAAAGTTTCGAGACTAGAACACCATCTAATGCTACAAAAACTAACACTCCATCTTAGAGAGGAAGGTGTTCTCCAACTGTCTCCATAACATACTCCATACACATAGTTGATGTCTGACAATTGTAGTTGCCTGCCACTATCCATCAAGTACTGCACTAACTTTGATTCATATGCTACTGGTTGAAGCTGAACCATGTTGCATTGGTGCTATTGATGACACTGCAGTGTACAACCTATACTGCTTCCAACTCTGCATCTGCACTACAACACAACTAACAATCCTCACTGTTGCTGCTACTGCTACAATTGAGAAGCACCGAAAATACTCTATCCCTGCTACTGAAATGGATTCTCCACTATACTCATATATTCTCTAAAATATACAAACTTAGCCCTTCCCAAATCTTTTGCGAGTATATCTTCAACCTTCTCTTCAGTGGGAACATATTGTAGTTGACCCGCTCCAAGCTGCACACAATCTATGATGAAATGACATTGGATAGATATGTGTTTCGACCTATCATTAAACATTGTATTTTCAAAGAGATTGATGCAACTTTGATTATCATGGTAGACACTAGTTGCCTCCATCCTCTGCCTGAACAATCTTAATAACAACTTTTGAAGCCATATAGCCTCACTCGTGGTTGTGCTTGTTGCCATATACTTTGCTTTTTCAGAGCTCCATGCTACTGAATTTTGCTTCCTGCTACACCAAGAAACCATCCCTGATCCAACACTTCAGTAGTACCCATAGCTACTTTTCCCATCCACCGAACTACTTGCCCAATCTGCGTCTGTGAAGCCACATAGTCTGACATCATCCCCTCGGGTATATTTCAACCCATAATCTAAGTTGTCATACAAATACCTCATAATATACCTCGTTGTTGTCCAATGCACTCTCTTCGGTTCCACCATAAACTGACTGAGAGTGTTGACCACGAAAAAAATATATGGCCTAGTGTTGACCAAATACATGAGAGAACCGATAAGTTTCTTACACAAAGTGGGGTCCACATCCTTGTCCTCTGATGCATCTATCTTCTTCCAATTGGTGATCATGGTCATAGACATGGGTCTACAATCCTGCATCCTAAATCTCTTCAGAATATCGGTAGCATACCTTCCTTGACCAAGGAAGATCCCCCCGTCTTTCTGCCACACTTCCAAGCCCATGAAATAATGCATGAATGCCAAGTCCTTCATGTCAAACTCTGCTACCAAGTTCCTCCTGCAGTCCTCTATAAGCCCCGATGACCCTGTCAAAAATAGGTCATCCACATACAATAATAGGATGAGTGGCTTATCATCTACCATCAAATAGTAAAGTTTGGATCTGCATCACTCTTGACAAACCCCATCTGCTGCAAGTAGCTACCAATCCAATCATACCATGCCCTGGGAGCCTGCTTGAGCCCATATAAAGATTTCTTCAATCTGCACACATGTATATGTCTCTCATGTGTCTCAAAAGCCTCTGGTTGTTTTACATACACCTCCTCCTCTATCACCTCGTTCAAGAAGGTTGTCTTGACGTCCATCTGGTGAATCTGCCATCCCATCTAAGTTGCTAAGGATATAATTGACTGGATAGAGGTATATCTAGCAACAAGTGCTTTATTTGGGTAGCTAGAGCTTTTCTTCCAACACTAATTACATGTTCTTGTCCGTTGAGATTGGAGTGTGCAACACTAAGGTTTACTTGTTGATTTGTTTTGATGTTTTTCAATAGTTATTATGAGGCTCTATGCTAAAAATATAATATTTTTAATGACTACATAACTAGAGATTATACTTGATTTTTCATTAATAGTTTGGAAACATTTTTGGTTGATGGCATCAATTTTTTGTGATTGCGGAACTAGGATTTTCATTTCTAATTTTTCAGCCACATTTTTTTGAATATGTGGCTTGTGGCATTGCCCTAGGGGCTATTGAACGAAGATTTTTAGATTTTTTTTAGGTGATCAATAGAATTTTTGCTAGAGGCATTTCCCTAAGGGAAAGGGATCTATGATTTCTAGGATTATCTCTTGTTTAGAATTTCCTAGAGCTTTATCTTAAGTTTTTAACCCAAATTCAAGGGTTGGCTACAGTAGTTAATCAAGAAGTTGACTAGATTATCTCAGTTGGAGGCTCATTCTAGCATTTGGTCTATAAAGTTTTCACATCATCACTTAGAAGGGTTGCTGGGGTTTGGTGCTCTAAACCCTATAGGGCTTTAACCTTTTATAGGTGTTATGCTTCTCTTATAGGATTCATTTGGTATTTGTAAGGAGTTTTACCATATTTACAATAACAATGTTTCATTCCTTGGGTTTTTTATTCCCCTTTTCAAAATGTAGTGCCATCTTCTTACTTATTCTTAGCAATAATATTTCTCAATGATCACATTATTGGTTGAGGCTAGTGCCACCCTAAGTACAAAATAAAAACACTTTTCTTCAGTATATATAAGAATTCTTTGAATATTTTGCAAATACTTCATCTTTATTGAACCCAATGACCTCATAACTTCTATTTTCGATATTCAATAGGGCTACTTATATTTGGGTAGATATGGTCCAAGAGAACTCTATATGCAATCCTTGCCATAGTAAGAGTTTTTTATTCAAGCCTTGCTTGACTTGTTTTTAGTGGATTGAAGAACCTGCATGAGCAATAGTTTGCAACAAGGACCTTTTAGATGATATTGCTGACATAGTTGACATTGCCCATTCAATCCATTGTGTGAAACCCTTGATCAAATGATGATTTCATCAATTTTGCATTTTAGGAATTTTGGAACAAGTGATAACTTATCAATGTTGCATTTTAGGATGTTTGGATCAAGTACATGGGCCTATATTCCAATATATTGTTTATATGATCTTTCTATTATAGATGTTATATTTCATGGAGTTTCTATTCACAATTTGTTGGGACCATTTTCACTACTTCTTTTTTTTGTATTCTTCTGTAGAGTATTCTTAGTGCATTATAATGTATCTTTTTCTATTACAATTTGATATACCTCCTCTTATTGATGTAACTTCTGCAAGATTTCTTCCACACTATTGTTGAGTTTGATGGATTCTCCTCACAATACCCCTATGGCAAGCATTTTGCCTATTGACCCTTCCGCATTCTATGTGTGATAATCTCATTACTGACCCTACTACATTTGGAGACCTTTTTGTTTTTCCCTGATAAATATTTTTATATTCCATATGATGAATATACATGTATTAGTCCTTGAGGGATTGCTCAAACAAGAAGGCTCAAAGCCATTACAAGAAATATTTATTATCAGCTCAACATGTCACATGCGAGAATTGAACCCTAATGGATAGGATAAGAACATTTCTCCCAACCACTCGAGCTAAACCCAATTGCCATTTGGAGACCTGATTTATATCCCAATGATTGGTGATTTTCCATAGATGCTTTATTTTGTTGTGATATGATGCTCTCCTCTCAATGATTGGAGTTGGTTCATAGTGACACTTTCTCACCTACTTAAATGTAATTTGTATTCACAAGTCCACAGGCTCTGTCCCATGAATTTTTAAAGATGATTTTATAAATGATTCTCAACATATTTCAGTGGATCTCTTCTTGCTACATTATAAAGTTGGTCTTTATGGGATGTACTATTTTTTATCGCTTTAACATTAGGGATAGTGTGATTCACTCTTTATACCTTCACGTGATCAACTTGTTATAATGGATCTTTCTATTATGATATTGACTTACTTTAAATGTTTTACATTTTATTGCTTGTAGTAGTCCAACTCATCAACATCAACTTCACGATACTTCTACCAAAGTCACCCTTCACTAAGTTGTGGAATCGTATTGATGTGGATGATATGAAGTTCAAGAGTAATGTGGAGCCTTGCTTAATGTTAAGGGGAGAAGAAAGTTATTTAGTATAATGAAATCTCTTTGTGATACAAATTATTGATATAATATGTACATGTGGCATGATCCACTCATATATATCATCAATGTACTGCTACACTTTATCCTTTTATTATATTACTAGATGTGGTTAAAATGAACCTTGTCAACTTTGATATGTGGTTCCGATAACCATCATGGGAGCGAGACCTACTTGTGTGGGCCATGATTTCCACTGGGAGAACACCACCCTATTAAGTTATGTATATATACATAACTTAAACCTCATTTTTTTCCTTGTAACACCCCTAGATAGGTTAAATTCTCGCCCAGTCGACTCTACCATAGGGAGCCTGACCCTAATGGACTCGAGGAGAATTGAACCTACGCCTCATGACAAAGGGCCAATGACTTGGCGAGGGGCTTCAACCAATTGGGCTACCCATCAAGGCTAACTTAAACCTCATTTGTAAAATATATAATTAATAACCATCTTGGGAATGAGCCCACTTATGTAGATCTACAATGTCTATTGAAAAAACATCACCTTATATATATATATAACTTAAATTTCATTTATAAATCATATGGTTTCAATAACCATCTTAGAATAATACGCGATCCATAATCTCTATTAAAAAACGCAACCCTAAAATTATGTATATATACAAAACTCAACTTAAATCTCATTTGTAAATCATTTTTTTAAAATCATTTTGAAAACATTTTCTAACACAAAAATTCAAATTCAAAGTCTATGGACGCTAAAGCTTTGTTATTCTCTTATGGTTAAGATATTTCTCTTTAAGATATTTCTCTATAGTATATAATTATAGCAATCATGATTAAGCATCTCTCTAACACATTTCTTATTTAACATCATATTCAAACCAAAAAACCAACCCAAAAAAAATACATACCTTTTTAAATGCTAATTTTTCTTTTTTATTAGATTTTTTGGATTCGTTTTCAATCCATTCCATGCACTTCCCTCTTTGCGTTTGCCCTTTATTATCTCAGCATAGAGTCCGTAGAAGTTTAACACTGTGAATCTCTTCAATCCGTTTGCCCTTTATTATCTCAGCATAGAGTCCGTAGAAGTTTAACACTGTGAATCTCTTCAATCAATTGTTGTTTATCATATTAAAAGAGGAAAAAATAACACGACGAAATAGTCACGATTTCTTTTTAATGTTTTCACTCAAGTACAGTGAGAGATAAGGGGGAAGGGACTAATTGAATAAGTAAATAGAGCTCGGGATGCCAGATCCAGAGAGGGAAGCAGATTAATGACCTTAATGAACTTAACCTAGGATTGTTTCTCGACTATGCTCATGGATGTTCAGAATAACTCCTCCTAGTTGGTATTCTCTATTTTAAAATTCAAACATATTTAAGGAGATCAACGGTGATTATTTCTGTAAGGGGAGAGGAAAACACCTATGGCTGAAGAGGTTAGGACGATAAAAATAGCAGTAGGGCATTACAGGATGAAGTACGTAAGAGATGAAAATGAGAAAGAGAATAGAGGGTGGATCTTGTTAGAGGAAGACTGAAAATGGTGCCAGGATATCGTGAGAGCACAAAAATATTTTGGTATTGGCAGTGGTAGTGAACCTCAGATACAGATGCGGGCAGGGTCTGGCATAGTAATGAAAACACTGTATTTCACCTACAATTTGTTGCAAGCCCTCGAAGATTTGACTTATAAGAACTTCTACCTGGAAGCCAATGTAAAAAGAGGGGTGGACCTCTGATTAGGTCGTAAAAATGAATCAGCAATTGCAGTTTCCGACTAAAGTGCTAGCAACCGACATCTCCTCGCTGAAGATGGAATTTCCAAGGCAGACAATATGCAGGAGGAAGATGCCATATCTGAAGAGAATCAGGATTCAGGAACCACGAACAATGCAAGGATTAAACCCATAGAAAGCACCTACGGGTATGGGTATTCTTTGAGGTTCCAAAGGCACCGAGAAACAAATGAACAATTTTTCTTTTTATTATAATTTAGTTAGCCTATAAAAATTTTCTTCATATCAAGTCTAGGGTTTGGACACAGAACTCAAGATTTTGTACAATGGATGGAAATAATTTGTGTATCAAAGACTAGCAGAGTCTACATACAATTCGGAAACAAAAAGAAGACTTCAAGTAAGAGAATGGCTGGATTAGTCCCTAGATTATGTCAGTGTGCACAATGTAACCAGTTGGGCAAATGACCCATTATAATCTAAAAAGTTCTTTTTCTGATCAAGAAAAACATAGATTCATGCTACATATAAGTGGAAGGTCCTATTTATAAAGTTATCTCCATAATCGTTACAATTATTACTTTATTATTAACAGGGAAATCATATAACTGGTAAAGAAACATATACCATGGAAGAAAAACCCTAGGAAATAAAGACATCTTGATGAGCCTTAATCATTTTTGACATCTGGAATACAATATATTAAAAACTTAAGAATGCTCCTTAAAGTAGGGACAAATTATATGTTTTCCATCCAAGTGGATATAAGCAATTTACAGACTTAATTCCTGGACTATTATCAATCCACTATTTTACAATGTCAGAGATATAAACCACTGAGAATAGCTTCTCACATATGCATGTACCCGGAATTTTTTTACAACCGTAATATTTTCAAGAATTAAATTACACTTGAGCTTGTATTCCTCTCCATCGACTCTTATGCCTATGTCAATATCGTGGCACAACTGCATCCCATTGTCCATCTACAGAAATACAGGGATTGAAGAAATACCTGCAGGCATTCTGCTGTAAATACTAAAGATAATCTAAACATACAAACATGAATACTTGTTCTTGCCACATTGTTGTAATAGGACAATAAAAGGAGTTAGATATCGGTGACAATAATAATTGAAAAGCTCTTTCAATTTCATTGATCATAGAAATCATCTTCATCGTCATTCCTCCGGCTAAAGTTTCTGACTATGCTTCCAACCAATGCAAGCACCAATAGAAGTCCAAAGAAATCAAAGCCTCCACCAACTATGGCAACACTTGGTCCAGGAACAAAGGAGAATGGAGACCATCCCCAACCGCCAAAGAAAGGTGTTCCAAAGCCATAACCACCAAAAATAGGTGGAGCTACTGGAGGATTAATGAACACATTTGTCCTGCATTTTCAGCCGGTTAGAAATTGCCAAAAAATCATTTGAAATAAAAATATATTTGGTCCCTTGCATATAAAAAGTTACATGTCTCATTTCACCAATGGAAGAATAAGAAACCCACAGTTTCAACAGGGTGTAGAGGACATGCTAACAGTCACAAAATTCTTCTAATCAAATGCTTTTACAACATGCATAGAAGAAAATGCACACCAAAAAGATTTCAAAGACATTACTTTCAAAGAAAGCTGCTTAGAAGGTTCTGACCAGCGACTCCTACTTATTTTCCCTTAATTCTGACTTCTACTAGTGTGTCTTTGAATTTATAGTGTAGCCTTGTATTCAAGTTACACACCCTAAAATGAAGCATTTGCTCTTGATCTTGCAAATTTAGTCGCAACTTATCAAAAAAATATCACCAGATACTCAATATAGGCATCCCCCTTTTCATAGAATCTGACAGTAGTCAAAAGATATGGACTACTAAATTGTAAGATGTGCACATCCCAGAAAATATCTCATGCCAAAAAGTTTAATCGCAAAAATACCAGATCTAAGGGAGACTTTCATAAACTCAAATCCTAATTTCGAAAGTTATACCAAGACAACACATTGAATTAATTAATACACATTAGTCTTTTTTCCCATTTCTCATAGGGGTATGAATGACGAGACCTGTAGACATGCAAAGTTATAAAATTTGAACTAAGCTTTGTGCATGAGTGATTGTATTATTTGAATAAGTGAAAACCCAATAATGGAACACGTTTAATCTTTCTCTGATCCATGCAGCCATCAGGACCTAGATCGCAACAGACATGCAACATCCGTTATCATGACCTGTCAAGCTCTAACAAAAGATTCAGCAACTAACATATGTTCCTCTTTGTGCTCTCCTGAAGTGCAAACTCTACCTGAGCTTCAGCATGTCACAAGTATTTATGTGGCATCTTCAACCGGTTAGCATGCATTCAACTGTGCCAACTCAATTCCAAATCTCTTGGAACCATAGGATGGATCTCATGGTTGACCAGGTCTGTGTGACCAGCAAGTCCAGAGGTCAAAGCTGTTTCAACTTTCATTTTCCAGTGAAGATAAATGATTTTGATGGTGGAATGATGTGTTTATGCACTGATGATTCTGATCTCTAATTTCTCCTCTGTTTCAATGCCAACTTGGAAAATGTACTTTTGAATCAGCAAGATTCAAATCTCTGATTGTGTACCTTGCTGATTTTGATTCCATTTCCCCAGTAGACAGACAACAGATTTCATTGTACCAGCTTCATTTAAAAGATATTATGATTTTCTCTTGATTTTAAAGCAAGGAGTTAGGGGTTGTCACATGCAAGGAGTTGAGAGACTTTGATGATGAAGAAGAATAAGAGAAATTTGATGCAAAGAATCATGCTGCTTTCATGTTCATTAAATTGGCTCTAACTGTTACCAAAAGTCCAGGGTGGTTATGTTGATTTGGGGTAACATCGGACGTGCTCTAGCCATGAAAATTGGTGGAGAGGCTAAAGCACATAAGATCTCCAAGACCCAGAAATGGTTTGGGCATAATCTAACCAGTTTGAGAGATATTAAAATAATTAATATTTTTAATGGAGTTCCTAAGTCTAAACTTAGGAAAAATAAAATATTAATGTGAATTAATATAAAACTGGGTTAGAATGGTCCAAAAATCATGGATCAAGCGAAATATAGTTTTAGCCGTTGATTAGAGATTTAATCTCCGTTGTGATGGACCAACAGAAAAAGTATAAGAGGAGGCTTGAGGGTCAGTTGGAGAACACACCAAGAGAGATCAAGAACTCAATTTTCTGGGGCAAGGTTTGCTGAGGAAATTGAGTGAGTGATCAGAGTTGCAGCTAAGGGGCAATGAATACATAGCAGAGAGGCAGAGTTAGTACCGGGAGGATTAGCGCAGAAGTCGGGAGAGGTTGACGCAAAGGTAGCTAGAGGCCACACAGAGGCGATTGACAGAGATCTGAGACCAACTGACTTCCATAGGGGCCATGCCGGATGAGGAGATGTTGATGAGGACCGCACTGAACGCAGTCTCAGAGGACTGAGAAGTATTTGTCCAGAGCTTACTGGGCAGGTCGAACCTTCCAGATTGGGACGAACTGTGGGTGGCTCTTTGTCAAAAGAGATCAGACGACGAACCAAGGCAGGAAGTAGCGGTAAGGGGGTCAGAATCAAGAAAGAGGAAGAGGAGGATGTTGCTCTAGCATTTGCGGGAAATCAGGAGAAACAGAAGAAGGACCTCTCCAAGGTCAAGTGCTTCCACTGTGGGGAGCTGGGTCACTATGCGAACCAGTGTCCAAGGAAGAAGAGCAAGGGAGAGGCTTCTCAGACCAAGGCAGCGGCAACGAGAGCGGAGAAAGAAGTGGAGACAAATGACGACTATGCCATGACTGCTCATGCGCCACTTGAGAGGAAGTGGGGAGACATCGAGATGTAGTCAGACAGACTACAGACAATGAAGGGCAGAATCCTCGAGGTACCCAACCTCTTGGATTATACCTGGCTACGGGAGCCCCGAAGAGGAGTAGCACAACTAGCAAATGTCAGTAGAGACGGATGCGAATGGAGCAACAGAAAGTGCTACAGTGCAAGAGTCCCGTGACAGCGTGAGGCAGCAGTGCGAGATGCATGGAGTTGTTGCAGCAGTGCAAAGGTCAATAGAGGGAGCACTTGGCAGCGATAGAGGGAGCTTCAACATCAGGAATGTTTCTAGCCTAACAAAGATGTCAAAATTGGGAGAATCAGTTACTTACTTCTCAGTCACCGAGTTGTAGTGCAGCAATTAGCAGTGGCAGTGCTATGGGCAGCATGATGAGAGGGGATGCAGTGCAGATGCAATAATGACAGTGGCAGGGCCATGGGCAACAGTACATGACGCAGCAGTGCAGAAGATGTTGGGCGGGGAGGCCTAACATCAACATAGGGACCGATGCTGGATGATTAGGGTGATACACAGTGAGGAGTATTACTAGAGCACAATCCTCGCTAAGAGGGAGTGTTGATTTGGAGTAGCATCGGATGTGCTCTAGCCATAAAAATTAGTGGAGAGGCTAAAGAACATGAAATCTCCAAGACCTAGAAATGGTTTGGGCAGAATCTAACCAGTTTGGGAGATATTAAAATAATTAATATTTTTAATGGAGTTCCTAAGTCTAAACTTGGGAAAAATAAAATATTAATGTGAATTAATATAAAACTGGGTTAGAATGGTTCAAAAGTCATGGATCAAGCCAAATCTAATCTTAGCCATTGATTAGAGATTTAATCTCGGCTGTTGATGGACCATCGAGAAAAGTATAAGAGGAGGCTTGAAGGTCAGTTGGAGAATATACCAAGAGAAATCAAGAACTCAATTTTCTGGGGCAGGGTTTGCTGAGGAAATTGAGTGAGTGATCAGAGTTGTAGCTGAGGGGTAGTGAATACATAGCAGAGAGGCAAAGTTAGTACCAGGAGGATCAGCGCAAACGCCTGGAGAGGTTGACACAAAGGCAGCTAGAGGCCACACAGAGGCAACCAGAGGCCACGCAGAGGCAACCAGAGGCCACGCAGAGGCAGCCAGGAGCTGCGTAGAGCCAGAGAAGGCCCAGCATGTGAGACGCAAAGGCTGACGCAGAGCCCAGAGAGGTTGACGCTGAACCAGAGAGGTTGACTTTGGGCCAGAGAGGCTGATGTAGAGCCTAGAGGCAGCGCTGGGAGATTTTTCGTGGGATAGATTGGGAGCTGGACTGTCGGATAGGGTGACACAATCCCTATCAGAGTGACACAGAGCAGCAGAAGCTACATTGTTGCTGTGGGATTGTTCATTTGGTGATGTAGCCGGAATATCTGTCTCTGACTAAGAGGTACTACTGCCGAGGGCATTCTTTGTTGGGTGAGCCATTTCTGGCACCCAAGTTGTATTCTGAAACTGCATAATAATAAAACCCTCTGAATAGTTGCGCCGGTTTTCCTACATTGAGTTTTTCCAAGGACATTAGTCCAAAAACAACAGTGTCACTTGTGTGCTTGTTTACTTTCAGTTGTTGATCTGTATGTGTTGATATTGTGCTTGTATTTATTTTCAGTATTTACATGGTAGATAACTTGTTAAGTAATTGAACAAGTAGGAAGAAATAAATGAGATAGCACATGAAGAATTTCTAACGGGTTAAACTTAGAAATTCCAACAGGTTAGGACACATTCATAGTCTAGAGCAATTGTGGGAGTTTCCTGAGGTGTCAGATAAAGGTATAACTTCCTTTCTCAAAATCATGTTTTCAATGAATATGGAAGAAGGTGATTCACTTCAAGAGCAACTACTAAGATTGAAGGTATAAAAGATCAATGGTTGGCCATTGGTTAAAGAGTTGATAAAGAAGACTCGGTTGTCATTACATTGAAGGGTCTCCCACCTCCTTTCAAAAACAAATTAAGGCATTAAATGTTACATCAGAGTCTACTGAATTTACTTTTGCATAGTTCTGCAACAAATTGCTTCAAAACATTGTTGGAAACAGCAATCTGGCAGTGGTGGTGGAACTTCGGAGACTGCCCTTGCAGCAAAATTCAAGGGTAAGGGAAAATTTGGCAGGTAGAAAGATAGCAACAAATACTTAGGGATCAACAAATCAAGTAAAAAAAATTGAGTGGTTTTATTGCAGGAAATTTGGCTATGTGGGTAAAATATGCAGAAAATGGTTGTGGGATGAACAACCCAACCTAGGACCTCAATCTGTAAAGGGACATCAATATAGAAAGAAACAAGCCAATATAGCCGAGCATAAAGAACACTTCTATGCATTTCTAGTAGGAAACAACGATGCTTGGATGGTAGGTATGTTGATTGGTATATTGACTTAGGAGCTTCTAACATATGACTCGCTACAAGGATTGGTTTGTAGACTTCATACAGGATAACACCAAAAGTGTGATATGGTGATGTTTGGTGATGGGAGGAGTAATTTGTGGAAGGACAAGGCAACGTCCAATTCAAATTAAAACCAAAGACACTGTTGTTCATGAATGCTTTCTATATCCTTTTTTCGGAGAAAGATATTGCCTTCAGTGAGTAAAACTACGAACCATAGCCCACACCCAGACATCAGTTTTCAGGATGTGAGATCCCTTATAATTGACAGACAAAAAAAGAAGAAATGCTGCAAAAGTCAGAGAGTACGACCTTCACAGGACGGTGGATGATGAGGAGGAAAGTAACAGGCTTTGCTGGCCAATGGTGGACAAGACGAAGGTACACTCTAGTCTCTGGGTATGGCCATTTGAATTTTTCTTATCTTTTTCTAGTAACCAAAGGAAAAATGGTGTTTGGTATTCCAGAAACTCAAGCACAGACAAATGAGGATTAGTGTGAAGCTTGTCTTGCGAGAAAACAACATTGGTTAGCATTCCATGAAGAGAGCCTGGAGAGAAAAAACTGTTCTCGAGTTGGTGCATGCTAATAATGTGGCCCAATAAGGACTATTTTGGTCTTTGGTGCTAGGCATTTTGTTGATTGCACATGATTTTTTAGAGGAAAATGTGGGTTTATTTCCTCAAAGGAGTTTGGCAGATGTCTGAAAATCCTCTAAACTGATAATGTAGGAGAGCTTTGCTCCAATGAATTTGTTAAATTTTGTAAAGAAAAGGAATTCAACATCAAGATGCTACTTATTCTCCACAACATAATAGAGTGGTTGAAAGGAGAAATTGTAGAGTTCAATAGATGGTGAGATGAATGTTGGAACACGAGGTAGTGCCTAACAAATATTGGGCAAAAACAGTGCACACTGCAATGTACTTTTTTAATAGATCTCCTACAAACATACTGCAAAATGTCACCCCGGAAGTGGCTTGTCCAGACAAAACCTCAAGTGAGTCACCTTAAACTGCTTGGTTTTGCTAGATTTGCTTTAATTCCAAAAGGAAAACTACGTAAAGTAGATGCCAAATGCATGAAGTTGATGTTTACCCGTTATAGTGAGCAACACAGCCTATAGGTCGACTGATATTGTTAACAAGGGGATATTCAAGTGTGATATTATCATCAATAAGAATGCAGGACTTTTCAGTTAAATTCAGATAAAGAACTGAAAATCAGTGATGGGGATTGTGTAATGGTTGAAAAATCAACCAAGGTGCATGGAAAAAATGTGCACAAGGAAAGACAACCCTCTGGAGTTGGTATGCAAAAAGAATCCAGCAGTGAAGTGGTTGAAAATATCTCAAATCAACAAGAGGACAGTGTTGGTTTGGAGGTGGAGAAAAGGACAAAGTGATTCTATCATATGCTAGAAGAGGTTTCGTTAGAGGACATACCTCAACCAGAAGTAGAAAGTCCAACCAGAAAATTAATCACGAGAGGTAAACGACATGAGCATGTTAGTTTTGCTTTGACCACTATTGTTCATGATCCAATTGAACCTCAAAATTATGAAGAGGCCATAGGGCAACTTGAATGGGAAAGAGCCATGAAGCCTGAATACTGTGGGCTTATGAAGAGTAATACATGGGCGTTGGAGGACTTGCCTCTGGGAAAGATACTCATTGGCTGCAAATGGGATTTCAAAACAAAGGTGGATCAGCCACTTGCTAAACACAAAGCATGGCTGGTGGAAAAATGATTTGCATAGCAGGAGGGGGTAGATTATGAAGACACATTTATCACAACGATGAAAAAGGTGACCATCAAATTAGTTCTAGTCAAGGCAACGCATTTTGGCTAAAAAATATATCAAAATGGGCATAAAAGTTTGCCTTTCTGAATGAAGATATTGAGGAAAAAGTCTCGATGTATAAGCCACAGGGATTCTATGTAGCAGGAAAAGAACATTTGGTATGTAGGTTGATTAAAAATCTTAACTATTTGAAATAGGCTCCCAGAGATTGGTACATTATTATTGACAAATATCTCAGACACTGGTTTCAAGAGAAACCCTTTTTATTGTTAGATGTGGATGACAGCATCATCATAGGAAGCAAGGTCAATGCAATTCACAAGTTAAAATTGGAGTGTTTCTCTACTCTTGACATGACTAACTTAGCCTCCTACATTATTACTTAGGTTTAGAGGTTTGGTAGATTAACAGTCGTGTATTTGCTTCAAAAACTATGATAAAAGCCCATTGGAGAAGTTTAGGATGAATAATTGTAACATAGCATCTACACGTGTGGAAGCAGGGCTAAAACTTTCAATCACATCTGACTCAAAACAGCTAATTAATAGTTGAGTATTTTGCTTCGCAAACTAAGCATGACAAAATCCCACTGAAGAAGTTTATGATGAATAATTGTAACATAGCATCTACCCCTATGGAAGGAGGCTAAACCTTTCAAATTTCAATCACATCTGACTCAAAACTGGCTAATGAGTCAATGTATAGACAAATGGTGGGGAGCTTAATATACCTTACAGCCACAAGGGTGGCTGTAAGTCATATTCCTGATTCATGACAGCCCCCAAGGCTAAACACTGGACCACAACCAAGAGATCATAAAGCATGTAAATGGCACATTGGATCTTGTCATTTTGTATTACAGAGGACAAGAACTCTAGTTGGTAGTAGTAGATTCAGATTGGAAAAGATCAATGGATGACAGGAAGCTCACAATATGATATGTTTTCAACCTTGGTACAGGTGCAGTAGCTTCGTTGAGAAATGTTGGAATTTCTAAGGCTAACTGTTAGAAACCCTTCATGTACTTTTCTAATTTATTTCTACCTACTTGTTCTGATTAATTAACAAGTTATTTACCATGTAAATACTGAAAATAAATACAAGTACATGCTCAACACATTACAGATCATCAACTGAAGGAAACAAAACAAGCACACAAGTGACATCGTTGTTTTTGGACCAATGTCCCTAGAAAAACCCAATGCGGGAAAACCGGTGCAGCTATCTGAGGGTTTGTATTATTAAGCAGTTTTAGAATACAATCTGGGTGCCAAAACCGGCTCACCCAACAGAGAATAATCTCAGCAATAGTACCTCTCCTTCGGAGACAGATATTCCGGCTGAAACCCCGGATAAACACTCTAACAGCTCCCAGCTCCAATCTACCCCACGAAAACCCCAGCATCAGCCTCTAAGGACTGCGTCAACCCTTTCTAGCCCAGCATCTGCCCAACGTCGCCCTACGTCAGCCTCTAGAGGCACTGCATCAGCCCTTAGAGCCTCTGCATCACCCACGTTGGCTCTCTGAGGCACTGCGCAACTCCTGGCTGCCTCTGCGTGAGCCCTGGCTAGCTCTACGTGAACCTCTAGCTGGCTCTGCATCCCTCTCTCCCGGCTTCTACGCTGATCCTCCCGGTACTATCTCTGCCTCTCTGCTTCTGTATTCACTGCCCCTCAGCTACAACTCTGATCACTCCTTCGATCTCCTCAGCAAACCCTACCCCAGAAAATCGAATTCTTAATCAACTCAGTGTGTTCTCCAAGTGACCCTCAAACCTCTTTTTATACTTTTCTTGTTGACAATTCAACGGCTGAGATTAAGTCCCTAATCAACGGCTAAGATTAATTCTGGCTTTATCCATGACTTTTGGACCATTCTCACACAGTTTTATATTAATACACATTAATATTTTATTTTCCCTAAGTTTAAACTTAGGGACTCCATTAAAAATATTAATTATTTTAATATCTCTCAAACTGTTTAGAATCTGCCCAAACCATTTCTGGGTATTGGAGATCTCACGTGTCTTAGCCTCTCCACCAAGTTTCAAGGCTAGAGCACAACCGATGCTACCCCAAATCAAGAAACAACATCCAATTTCATTTTCCTCCACTGAAGCATGGTACAGAGAAGCAATGAAGGAGCTTGTGAGGCAGTTTGGATAAGAAAAATACTTTCTGAATAAAATTGAACACGCTGATTCAACTATACTTCATTGTGACAACCAAAGCACATTGACGCTGGCAGAAAATCGTGTCTTTCATGAGTGCACAAAGCTTGTCGAAGTACATTATCTTTATATTCGACAACTTGTCGAAGATGGAGAAATTGAACTGCAATACTGTACAATGCATGAGTGGACTGCAAATATTTCCTAGAAAGCCACTTGGTCTAGGTAAGTCTATAAAAATTTAGACATAAACTTGGTGTATTCCAATATAACCATTAAGGTAGGGTGTTAAAATAAATGTTTATAATTGATTTAAAATGAATCATTACATAATTTGTCATCTGTCTTGGTACTTTTTGGGTGGATATACTGGAGGAATTGGCTTACAAGGCCCATTTTAGTGGTAATTCCTAGTTTGTGGACTTGAGGTCTAGAACTTTCCAAAGTCATTTTGAGGCATTAAACAACATTTTTTGGAGTCAAAATTTTGTGATCACAATGCCCATCCCCTTGACGTTTTACTACACAGTGAGACCTTTCCAATGGTGCAAAACACCTCAATTAGAGTTTGTATGTAGAAGTTATGCCTCCCACAAGTTGACCTACTTTTTTTACAACCATGATATTGCCATGTTAATCCCCATTGTTCATGTGTTAGGCTAGCCAGATGTGGACTTTAAAGAAGATTCTAGAAGGTCCAAAACCCAAACATTAATTGAGATCTTAGGCATGCAAAAACCCTAACCCTAGACAACTATTGGACAATATTAAATATTAGGTTGTTAGGAGGAGAGGGGATTCCATTCTTTTAGCAATGCACGTGTTCTATAATTGAGCATAGTATCTAGTAGTGAGATTTGACAACATAACAGAGGAGGAAGAAGATTCTATAGCAACCACTCAGGCTACAAGGTATGTCACAACATGCCAATTCGAGTTCGAGTTAGGCAATGACAAAGTTTGATTCAAATTTGAATTTAATGAGAAGGTTCAAATATGATTCGCCATTAGGTTCATTCATATACATATTTGAAATTTTCAAAATCTATAAAAAAGTTATAATTATATATAGTTTATATATATTTATACTATTATTATATATCATATTAATAAATTTATAATTTATCTACTTATATATATATTCACAAGTACAATGTTGTATATTCCATATGAGGAATATATGTATATTGTCAATACTATTAACATTTGTCATGTCACTTGCGGGAATTGAACCTGAGTGGGGAGGATTCTATTCTTTCCTCCCAACCACCCAGGATAACCCCAATTGACAATATATATATATATTATAAAGAAGCATGAACACTTGATTGCAAAATGATCAAAGTACCCTTTGAATAGTAGCCTACCTTCATCCAAGTGCTAATGTCGGATGGTGAGAGGCACATGGTTGATGCAAATGGTAGAAGCACATGGCATATCATCATCTAATGGTGGTTGGCAAGGGCTGTCTGTTTGACTAGTTGACCGGTTGGATATCAAATATAAGAGAAAAATCTCCTCCTATGGGGTTACCCATTTTGGTGGGTAACATTCTCCAAGAAGAAACAATAAAATATCCAAGGAAAACAACATAATAATGCTCTCAAGTAACCAAATTCATGATACAAGTCAGCAATAATAAAATAATGGAGTTGGTTATGCAACAACCTCCAAAAAATAGCACAAGAAGGTGTAACACATGCTCTAGGTGGGCATAAGAACAAGTCATCATCTCCAACAACCTCCTAGATCTCCTCAAAGTATATCAAACCACCGACTAAATCCTTAATATTTGTGGCATTGATTTCCTCAAAAACATGGATGAACTCCAACGAGGAACGTAGTTAGTGGACAAACTAACATGTATGAATATTCCAAAGGAAAAATGCATCATTTTGTTCCACTAAGGCATGGAGAAAGATCCAACAAGAAGGTGGGTCAATGTAATGCCTACAACAACTAACTTTACCAATCTCTTTATAGCTTACAAATCCATTCAATCCTCCTCTGGTTTAATCACTCTTGCCATATAACAAGATACAATCTCAAGAATTTCCCTATGAGCATTTATCCAAGATTTCGTTATCTCTGCTTGATGGATCCATTCGCTAGTAGCTCAAGAGATGAGAGACTCATTGATGGTAGCTAATCAAGAGATGTTTACTCATATAATAAGTATTATTAAGTGGGCTAATAATTACTTAGGAATCAAAATATATAAAAATGTAATCAGCACAAATATCTAAGGCAGCTTAAAGTTTGAGGAGTAGGGCTTCATACTCTATGATATTCTTGAAGACTTCAAAGTTGAGCCGAAAAGTGAAGTACATATCCATAGTATTCTTGAAGGGAGGAGATATTTGCAAAGCTACCACAATCATAGAATTTTTCTTACTTTGTAAAATAATAAAATATAAAGTGACTCAGGGGGAAGATCTATGTCAAGGGGAGAACTATGAGTAGCACTTAAATCATTTGGAAACTTAGGGTTGCTATCATCATTGGAGAAATTGTAGCAAGGGAAAGAGATAGAGTCAACTAACTAGTTAGTAATGACTTGTCCCTTAATATATTTCTATTATTTGAATTTGTTGATTTTTAATGTACCTTGAACAAGCAGTTTCATATGGGTTAGTCTCTACCTAGGGAAAAGTGTCCAAAATAATTATTTTCCTAAGTGTAACTTTATAAAGTGAAAGTGACTTTATAAGTGGTAAAGTCAATGTTAAATTATAAAGTGAAAAGTGACTTTAGACATAAAGTACAATGTGGATACTTTATTTAATGGGTGAGTTAAAAAATAGAAAGTGAGAATTAAATGCACATTTATTCTCATCCCTTGATCTAAATGAATCTGAGGCTATTGTGAGCCATTAGATCTTAGGGTTGCCCAAAAGTCATTTAGGGAGACAAAAGGGGGGATAGAAAAGATAGAATGCATTCACTCTTCATGAGAAACAAGAATGAAAGAAATTATTTTAACGTCCACGAGGCTAAAGATAGCCTATGGGACAAATTACTTCTGCATCTACTTGATGTATTCGTCCCTTTTTCCGTGAAGCTTCAAAATAAATGCTCCTGGCTTCTCGACAAACCCCTCGCTAAATAGATTATCCCAAGAGCTAGCTGCCAGCATAACTTTCCCTGTTGTCTTTGAAGGCCTCACATTCTAAAATGAAATGTTTTTCTGTGTCCACTTTTCCAGAAGAACAAAAATGCATACTCTTTCCTCCCACACTTCCTTTTGCCTTTTCCAGCGCTCTGTTTCACAACGAAGTTGATGAGAATTAGTCCTTAACTGAGCAATAAGAATTTTGGCTCTCCAAAAGATATTGGCCTCTGTGTATGCTTTTGGTCGATGACTATGAGTGGGATTAAACACTTCAATATAGTAATTTTTCTTCCTTCCTAGCTCCTTATCCCAAGTACGCTTGTGGAACTTTTCCATAACAAAAACTTTTATCTCTTTGTTGTTTATGGGACACGCGTTCAATCAAATACCCCATTTACTAAACCATTTGTTATTTTGCTGCATCCAAGTTTTTTTTCTCTTGCACAATCTATTATTAAAGACAACCTTAGGCCACCTACCCTCTTCCATTTGCTCAATTTTTTTAATACCTTATGACTCACACCATAGCAATTGCTTCAATAGGAGCAGTCCCTGTTTCACTTAACAAGATATCATAAGGAACTGCACTTTTAATCTTAAATTTGTTTGTAATCAAACGCTTCTGAATTTTCTCAATTTGTCTCCACTGCATGTCGGATGTACTGCTGGCCCATAGTTCACAACCATAGAGAATCACCAAAATCACAAGCCCAAAAAGAGTTTGAGTGGTTTTCCAGTCCCACAACTCTGCCTCTCTACACCTATTTTGAAAAGCATAAAATGCTTTCCAACCCCCCAAAGTTCTTTTCTTTCTACAACCATTCCAGCTTAGATTTTTGTTGAAGTCAATTCCAAGGTATTTTTAGTCCTCAACTTCTTCCAGAATGTTGCCTTCAAAGTAGAACTTATGCTGGTTATGTTTTTTTTTCTTAGAGAAGACCACTACTTTTGTTTTGTTGATATTGACTTGCATTCCCACACTTCTACAAAAATGCTCAAGGGATAGTAAATGCTCTTGCAAACCAAGAGCCGATTTAGTAATCAGAATAAGGTCATCTGCATACAAAAGAAGCCTTATAACAAACTTGCCCAAATAGATACCATCACCTACTTGCAAATTTAACCACTCCTCAAGCTGTCGACATATAAACCAAAAAGGGTAGGAGACAGTGGGCAACCTTGCTTGACCCCAATATCGCTTCTAAAGCTTTCAAAAATGCATCTGAAGTTCTAATTTTGACTTTCACCTCTTCATACAGCCTATGCACAGCTACTCTCAAATGTTTAAGAACCCCAAGTTCCTCCATTTTGTGCCAAATCTTATCCCTAGGAACCGAGTCAAACGCTTTTCTGAAATCAACAAAGCAACAAAAGACTTCTTCCTTTTTCTCCCAAACTTTTTCAATGATGTGCCTTAAAGTTATACAATGATCAACTGTGGAATGTTTAGGTCTAAAACCTGCTTGCCCTTTAGCATGCTTATCTCTTTCTTCTGCCCACTTGCTAATTTTGTTTTCTAGCATGCTTCCAAATAGCTTTGCAAACAAAGGGTTTATCATGATGGTCCTATAATTGGAGGGATTATTGACATCATCGCTCTTGAAAAGAGGTATTGCCAGACTAGTTGTCCAATCTGTGGGGAGCCCTTGTTGTATGATGTTGTTGAAGATTTTTGTAATGTGAGGTTGAAGTATCTTTGGGCCCCACTTTAGATATTCTGCTTGGAGTTCAGCTAAGTCTTTTGCTTTTCCAACACCCAACTTCTTGATACCCATCTCTACCTCTTGTACCATGAAGAGTTCAATATTAGTGTTGACCAAGGGGGAGGGTCAACCTTGAGAACCTGCTCATAGAGTTGTCTTGCATAGTCAAACCATTTAGAAGCTGTAATATTATTTCCAATTTGTATCTTTTTCGGTTGGAGCTCCTTCCAAAATAATTTGGGATTATTTTTCCCAAAGAAGATTAGTTCTTCCCTCCTTGAAACCATGAAATCAACCTTTTTTTTGCTTAATAACTACTTGTAAGCTTTGAGCTTTATGTTATCCTTGTTTGACTCTTTCCACATTCTCTTTGCCTTTTTGCATTCCTCGTCAAACCAAGCATTAACCGGAAAGCAATTTGTTTCAGACTTCTTAATTTTTGCTCTTTTGCACTTTGCAAGTGTGCATTGAATTAAATGTGTTAATTCATGACTATGAACGTTGTTAATTCATTTTGAAGGTATTACAATTTTCTGGTGTCAAAAGAATTCTGCCCTGTGGGAGATTTTGTTGGACACGCTAAATTTTTGACTCTAATTGTTTCTTTCCAATCCAAGAGAAACATAAATAAATTGGTTTGTGATCTGATTTCAAGTCCCACAACTGATCTCCAATCAAAACTTCCTCCATTTTCTCACACAAACCATGCAAGCAAATTACATAATCTACCACGCTTGCTCCATTGTAAGTATTGCAAGTGAAATTACCGAACTTTGCCCATCTAGTCAAGCCATTACAAATGACTAAATCAAAGGCCCCACATAGCGTAAGCAATTGTTCACCAAAGAGATTGCAGCCCTTGTCCTCTGAAATTCTTTCCCACTGATGATTACTTTCTTTTGTAAGCCAAATAGGGTCACAATCATCTTTACAACAAAGAATGCTAGCTTGCTCACTTGCAGTCCTAGCATTGAAATCACCCACTATAAGGACTTCACCTAGCTGCGAATATGTTGCAATATCCGCTTTTAAGATTGCAAATGGATCTTTGTGGTCAAGCCCTCTACCTTTGTATTTTTTGAAACCTGCGGCGCAAAATAGCACGTTGCAATTCTGATGTGGATTTCATTTTCTGATATTTTAAACCAAATGAATTGCTTATTTGAGTCTTCTTTTTCTAACTAAATGAGACGACCTTCTTTCTCCCTTACTAAAACCATGATACCCCTGTGCCCTTTGCCATTCCCTGCTGCCTTGTTCCACACTGCCATCTTCCAATATCCTTCAAACAGAGGTGTCTTGCACCCTTCATGCTCATGTGTTTCTATGAGGCAAATTATGTCTCTATCTTCCGCGATAGGCCCTAACCCAGGGCCTCGTCTCCATGAGAAAAGATTGGAGAAAGGAGGCTGAGAGCTAGAGAAAAGTTCTGAAGGAGAAATTTGTTGCAGCAAGCTGAATGAGTGATTTATGGGCAAAGTTGGGCACAGAAATAAAAGCATAAAAACAGCATAAGATATAGTACGAACATAATTTAATGTTGTGCGCTGCACGCCGTTTGAGAGAAGTTTTTGGAAAAAAATTGAAAAATTCGTATAGTCCATACAACAGTACGAAAATCCGTACGGTACATATTTTCAACTTCAAGTGGGCATGGAAATTGAGGCAAAGTGGGCACAATTTTCAAAGAGTTTTGGGTTGAAGAGATAAGTTGTATTTTGTTGTTTTGTTTTTTCTGCAAATGTATTTTTCCTGAACTTGAAAGATAAACAAATTTGAAGAGCTCTCTAACAGGTTTTCCCCGGAGAAGATTGAAGGGGTTTTGCCTGTGTCTAAGTTGACCAAGAATCTATGTATTTTTCAGCATGTGTTGACAATCCCATTTGTTTTAATCTGAAAATTTCATTTACAGAATTTTATATGTTGAATGTAGTTTATGGGAAAGGGCATTTAACTGAATGGGAGTGATAAGGTGAAATTAAAACCGGTTGGGATTGCAGGAAACGTTTTAGTCATCAAATTTCAACATGGTATCGGAGCTACAGGCTGAAAATTGCAGTTTGAACAACAAACGGTAGTTTGGGACAGCAAACAGTGGTTTGGACAACAAACTGATATTTTGGGACAACAAGGTGAAATTTCACACACACTGAACTTTTGGGACATCAAGGTGTGTTGGAAAATTCATTTCTCCATTTTCTTGGTTTTGTAAATTTTGGACAGCAGTCATGGTCATGTTCTTAAGGATAGAGGACATACTGGATGGGATATCCAACTATGCCATTTGGAAGGACATAATTCAGACAATGTTTGAGAAGGCAGCAGTTTGGGACATAGTGCGGCAAGTGGTTGTACCTCCTACTGCTACAGATGAACTTGCTGAATTCACAAAAAATAATGCAAAGGAAAAAAGGATTTTGATGGACAGTCTGAAGGATCATGTGGTTCCTCAGGTGAGAGGAAACACATATGCATATTAGATGTGGACAACTCTAACCACTCTCTATCAGAGTACCAATGAGAGCAGGAAGATGGTACTCAAAGAACAATTGAAGAACATCAGGATGACAAAGGCTGAAAGTGTAGTTCATTATCTTGGCAGGGTCAAATAGGTATGTGATGATTTCATTGCTATTGGTGAGGCAGTTGCACCCACAAAGTTAGTCAGGATAGCTGTAGCGGGACTTCCTAAGTCTTGGGAGGTCTTTGGAGATGTTGTTACCTCTAGGGAGAATCTTCCCAATTGGGACAAATTCTGGGATGATTGTGTGCAGCATGAGATACGAAAGACTGGCAGTGGTGGGGTGAAGATAGCAAATGAGGAGGATGTAGCCTTGACAGCTAGGGGGAAGAACAAAGGGAAGGCCAAGAAAGGGGCCTCATCAAATGGGGCTAAGGGAAAGGAGAAGAAGAAGAAGAAATATATGGATATGTCCAAAGTCAAATGTTGGGCATGTCAGAAGATGGGACACTATGCTGCTATGTGTCCTGAGAGGAAGAACAAGGGGAAGAAGGGTACTGCAGCTTCAACAAGGTGGAGCAGTTTGCTTCACAGTTTGACAAGGACTTTGCATTTATTACTTCTACATCTAGTAGGAGTACATCATCCGATGTGTGGTACATAGACAACAGGGCTTCCTTCCATATGACAGGTGCATGGGAGTTCTTTTCAGAGCTTGCAGAGAGGGCACTTGATATTGAGATTGTACTAGGAGATGACCGCATTGTGAGAGTTGTTGGTGTGGGGACTGTGACCTTTGAGAGGGAGTCTTTGCCTCCTTTGAAGGTCATGGATGTTTTGTATGTTCCGGGGATGAAGAAGAACTTGATTTCAGTGTCTGCTATGGAGGAGAAGGGGTTTGACATCACTTTCTCAGGAGGGCAGGTATTGATGCATCCCAGGGGAGCTTCCATCACTTTGGCCAAAGTGATTGGAGTCCACTATGGGAAACTATACAGGTTCAGTTTTCAGTCGGCAGGAGCATTGGTGAGTAGCACATCTGGTAGCACTCACACTAGTACCACCAGCAGTAGAGACTTGTGCGAGTTATGGCACCGAAGGATGGCACATATGCATCATGGAGCTTTGAGAGTACTAAGGGAGATCACTATTGGAGTTCCTGATTTTAGTGTCGAGCATTATGAGGTCTGCAGAGGGTGTGCTTTGGGAAAGTACACCAAGTTACCATTCCCAGCGAGCGACAACAAATCTACAGGTATACTAGACTTGATTCATACTGATGTTAGTGGTCGTATGTCTCATGTGTCTTTGGGTGGTTATGAGTATTATGTTATATTCATTGATGACTACTCTAGGAGGACTTGGATATATTTCCTGAAGACCAAGGGTGAGGTCTTCAGTCGCTTTAAAGAGTTCAAAGCTCTTGTGGAAAAGTAGACAGGTAGGAAGATTCGGGTCTTGAGGTCAGACAATGGTGGTGAGTACACTGATGGTGGGTTTTCAGACTTCTCTGCACAGGAGGGTATTAGGAGACAATTCATGGTTCCTTACAACCCCCAGTAGAATGGGGTGTCAAAAGGAAGGACAGAGCTATTGTTGGGGTTGCTAGAGCGATGATTCATGATTAGGGGTTGCCTTTTTTTTGTGGGTTGAGGCCTGCAATACTGTTGTTTATCTTCAGAACAGGAGTCCTCACAGAGCATTGGGGAATATGACTCCGGAGGAGGCTTTCATTGGAGAGAAGCCTCATGTGGGACATGTTCGTATCTTTGGATGTCTCACATACTCTTACATCCCCAAGGAGCAGAGGACGAAGCTGGAACCCATGGCAGAGAAGGGTATCTTTATGGGTTATAGCGAGACTTCGAAAGCTTATCGGATCTTCATTCCTTCTAAATGGAGAGTGGTGATTAGGAGGGATGTGAAGTTTGAGGAGGAGAGGGCCTATTGGAGATCACGAGAGTATGATGAGAGAGAGTCACAAACTTCTCCTCAGTAGGGAGGTTAGGTACAGGTAGCAGGACCTCAGGGTTTTGGATCGACTGGTACAGGAGGTACTTCAGTGTCAGTGACATCTGGGGCACCAATGGCAAGTTCACCAAGCACTTCTTTAGGGAGTCCACTGGTACAAAGTTCACATGGCACTTCAACTGACATAGGCACAGATGCCAGTACAGGTTCTTTGAGGACAGGTGTTGGTACAGGCACACCAAGGTCAGTTGGTAGATCTTCAGGTTCACCAGACTAAGGGGCAGAGGATGAGGTTCCATGCGGGGAAGCTTCTTTAGGGAAGAGAAGGCCCAAGTGGCTTCAAGACAACTTGAAGGAAGCGGAGTTCGTTGGTCCTCCGAAGAGGGTGAACATGGAGAGTGTGCCACCTAAGCAGTTTTGCAATTATGTAGCCAAGTCTACCAACATTGTTGACTCTGAGCCTACTAGCTATGAGGAGGCTGCCAACCAGGAGGTATGGAGAGAGGCTATGGTGGAGGAGTATGCCTCTATCATTAAGAACAATGTCTGGGAAGTGGTGCCTAGGCCTCAAGGCAAGCCAGTTGTGACTTCCAGGTGGCTCTATAAATTCAAGCATGCTGCGGATGGCAGCATTGAGAAGTTCAAGGCGAGGTTTGTTGCTAGAGGGTTCTCATAGATAGAGGGAGTTGACTACGATGAGATCTTCGCTCCCGTATCTCGGTACACTTCTATCCGATCCCTTATTTCTATTGTTGCAGAAATGGGTTGGCAGATCCATCAGATGGATGTGAAGACCGCATTTCAGAGTTATAGAGGAGGAGGTGTATGTTGAGCAGCCACAGGGCTTTGAGGTACTTGGGCGGGAGACCCCATGTATGCCGGTTAAGGCAACATTCTACGGACTTAGGCAAGCTCCGAGAGCTTGGTATTCGAGGATTGATACTTACTTGTAGTAGATGGGTTTCACGAAGAGTGATGCAGATCCAAACCTATACTACATTGTTGTAGGAAATGATCCGCTCATTCTTGTGTTGTATGTTGATGACTTGTTCATTATTGGGGCAGAGAGACTGATTAGTCGTTGCAAGGAGGATCTTGCTATGGAGTTCAAGATAAAGGACATTGTGCTGATGCATTACTGAGCTTGAGGTGTGGCAAGAGGAGGAGCATATCTTTTTGGGGCAGGGGCAATATGTTGTGGATGTGTTGAGCAGATTTCACATGGCAAACTGTAGACCCATGTCTATACCTATGATCAACAACTGGAAGAAGCTTTATGATTCAGATTCTAGGTTGGTGGATCTCACATTGTATAGGCAGCTTATTGGGTCCTTGATGTATTTGGTCAACACTAGGCCAGATATATGCTTTGCAGTGAACACACTTAGCCAGTTCATGGTTGAGCCCAAGAGGCAAAGCACATTCTTCGCTACCTGCAAGGGACTGTTGATTATGGTCTGGACTATAGGCAGGGAGATGGATTGGGTTGGCATGTTACACAAATTCAGATTGGGAAGGGTGTGCTTCTGACAAGAAAAGCACTTCCGGGTGTTGCTTCAGCAGTTGTGTCGTGGTTCAGTCGAAAGCAAAAGTCAGTTGCTTTGAGCTCTTCTGAGGCCGAGTATATGGCTGCTAGCCAAGCTAGTTGTGAGGCCATTTGGCTTCACAAGTTGTTGTATGGCCTATTTGATCAAGAGTTGGGATCGACGATTATTCACTGTGATAATCAGAGTTGCATTAAACTCACGGAGAATACAATGTTTCATGACAAGTCAAAACACATTGACATCAGATATCATTTCATCAGGGACAATGTTCAGAACGAGGCAGTGAAGCTGGAGTATATATCGACAGATGAGCAGGTGACGAATGTTCTCACGAAGTCCTTTCCAAGAGGCAAGCATGTCCATTTCAGGGACAAGATGGATGTGGTGAGAACACTTTCCTCGGTAAGAGGTGTTGGAAATACTAGGGGGGTCAATCAATATTTCTTTTCAATTGTTACTTTTACCAGTTAGATCATTTATATTTAGAACACAAAATGAACAATAAGAATAAATGCTTTTATTATTATCTTTTTCACAATAAATCAACTACAATATATGTAGGGCTCCAACCCTAAATGAAGTACTGATCTTCAATTCCCCAGGCTCCAACCTATAATGTACCAAGCACTGACTTGGACTTTCCAAGGCACCAACCTTGTCAATTTTGCGGCACCAACCTCAAGGGCTCCAACCCTATTTCTAGTTCAGGTTCCGACTTGGTTTCTTGAGGACTCTGATCCTCTAAGGCTCCAACCCTATCCTCCAAGGCACCAACCTTGTCTTTTTGAGGCTCCAACCCTTAGCTGCACTTCGTCAAGATGTATTTGGTTATACTTCAAGGCTCCCTATGTCTTCTTCAACGAGCCCTGTCAATCTTCGCTTAGTCTTCGCTTTAGTCTTCACGTCACGTCATCAATGACAAACTTGATTTCTTTACATGAAGGTGTCTTCGCTGTCCTTCATGGTACCCAATCAAATTCTCCAAGTTACCTCATGATGACATCAATGATGCATCATGGTCGTCAATGTTATATCCAAGATCTCTTAAGGCTTCTCAAAATATCTTCAATCTTCTTCAAGGTCACTGCATAAATACTTCAATCAAAGTCTCCAAAACCCTTCACTAATTTTGTATGTCCTTGACCAAATTCTTCATTGTTCTTTGTTCCAAGCTCTATTCATTATCCAAGGTTCAAAAGAGTTTCTTCAATATTGAACCTTTTAAATGCCAATTTGAAATCTGCCCAAACCTTTAGCAAGTTTGCCCCTCAGGAGCACAGTCTATCACTATACACCAAGCAAATCCGAGCTTGAAGTGTTGATTTTGGGTAGCATCGGATGTGCTCTAGCTCCGAAATTTTGTGGAGGGGCTAGAATACATGAGATCTCCAGAACCCAGAAATCGTTTGGAGAAATTCCACCCAAATGTGGAGTTAATGGGTATTAATAAGAATATGGGTGAGAAATTTCTAAGTGACAAGGATCGAGTCTGCTTTAATCTTAGCCGTTGATTAGGGACTTAATCTTGGCCGTTGATTCATCAACAGGAAAAGTATAAGAGGAGGCTTGAGGGTCAGTTGGAGATACACTTGAGAGATCAATCAATTCGATTTTTCTGGGGCGAGGTTTGCTGAGAAAATCGAATAAGTGATCTGTTGCAATGAGAGGGGCAGTTCGGTAGAGGGACTTCAGTCCAAGGCCGGGAATACATGGAAGAGAGGCAGAGAAGCACCAGGAGAGATCTGACACAATGACGCAAAGGGAGAGCTCTGACGCAGTGACACAGTGTCGCAGAGGGAGAGATCTGACGCAGTGACGCAGAGGGAGAGCTCCGATGCAGTGACGCAATGTTGCAGAGGGAGAGCTCTGATGTGGTGAAGCAATGTCGCAGTGTCACAGACGTCATAGAGCGAGAGCTCTGATGCAATGACACAGTGTCACAGTAACACAGTGACACAGCTCCTAGAGGAGGTGACGCAGTTCCAGCGCAGAGCTTGGAGTAGTCATTGCTGCCCAGCACTGGGAACATCGCAGTCCCCTGTGGGGTTTGTTCATCCAGGTGTCCGCCGGGTTTATTCTCTATTGGGTGATCCAGATTTGGCACCCTAGTTGTATTCATAAATCTGCTTAATAATACAAACCGTCTATATGCTGCACCAGTTTTCCCACATTGGGTTTTTCCAGGGACGATTGTCCAAAAATAACGGTGTCCCTTGTGTATTTGTCTCGTTGTATTTCAGTTCATGATCTGTATGTATGTGTAGTCTGCAATAGTGTTTTCATCGCTATTTAAATAATTAAATAACTTGTTGAATGTAAAAACAAGTAGGAGATGATAAACCAGTGATTGCAGTAGGATTTTTGATGTGTAGATTCAGAAATTTTCACACAGGAGGTCCGAGACTAAGGTTGGCTACTGCAGGAGTTTATATATAATCCGAGCTGTGTTTGTTTATTATTCACAAACAGAAGTCCTTCACACAAGACTGTGCCTTCATACCACAGGTCCAACTTTCAAAAAATCTGAGCCTCCCACATAGACACTTCAGTTCTGTTCGAGCTCTAAAGATCTCTGGTCTGCTGCCCACAAGTGGTCTGGTCTGAGTTTTACAAACAGTGACAATTCTTTGTTTCGAGGTGCCACTGAGGCTAGGTCTGCAATCTGAGCCTTTTTGCAGATGACTATGCACACTAGTCCGAGAATATGAATGTACTTATCACTGCCCATAGTCCGAGCTTAGACATGAGACTAGGTGCAGATCTGAGATTTGGTGACCCTACTCCAATATAAGACTGCAACAGAAGATCCGAGTTCTGAAAAAGAAAGGAAGTCCAAGCTGTAATGGATAACCTAATAGAAATTTTCCCAAACTGTAATCTCTAATGTCCTTCTCGGCTTCTGTCTCCTTTTTTCTTCCTCTCTGAAATCTTCACCAAAATTTGATAGCTAGAATGAGGAGACGGGCTTCTATTTGTAGTGATTTCGTCTTCCAAATGAAGGGACATGTCTTATGGGAGCAAGCCGACTTGAGAGGCCTAGCACAGGTCGGCTCAAGGACCAAATTAATATTCCTAATTTAAAAAATTAATATCTCCCAAACTATTTGGAGTTTCGGGCCATGTAAGAGCTCATTGGAAACCTAAAAATATGCTCTAAAATATGGTGTAGGTGTCATAATGAAATTTTGCTTCTAAGGTAGTAAAAAATATACTTTAATGTGACTGGTCATTTATTAGTGTAGAAATGGAGGTAGGGTAGAACGCCTTCGAGTGTTGGGCTTCTTCATAGTTTGATTTCTTCATTGTTTGCCTTCTTCATAATAGGGTCATAATGTCATCGTCAATGTCATCAATTCACTTATATGTCATCAATCATACGCAGCATGTCATCGTGTATCAAAGCCCTGATTTGGTAACAATATCATCAACATCACCGGAGGTAAGGACATTTAAGGTTATGGCTTCACACCATCATCAAGACCATCAAAGGTAAGGGCATCATCTAGTCCTTCATCAAGTGTGGTCATCCATCAAGGTAGTCCACATAAGTCATCAAGGGCTTCTAGATCATCAAGGTACATGATTGGTACTTAGTACTTGGCACTTCTTCATGAGTGACTTGACATCTTCCTATCCCGACCAATGCCATATTGACATCAATGACAACCTTGATTAACAATCTCCCCCTTTGACATCAATGGCAAACGGGGTGCCCGAGTACTCCCCTTATCAAGCTGCTTCTTTTCTTCATGACTAGCAGTTCTTCATAGTTATCTTACTCCCCCTGTCACGGTGCTCTTCTTTCTGGCAATGTGGTTCATGATAGATGTGCTTACATTCCTTTATGTGATGAACCAACTCCCCCTGTCTGCACAACCTCCTCTAGCTCAGGAAATATTACCTGCTTAGTGATCAAGTGGAAGACATCTTCAACAACAGTCCATTGGATAGATGAGAGATCATGTTCTTCAAAAGGAGTGTTCCTGAGAAATGATCTATCAAAGAATGATTGTCAATATAGCTCATCAAGGATTTCATAAGGCCCATTCACGTATGGATTCTGCAAGAATGCTTAATCATCATAAGCTCCCCCTAACTGTATGCATGGTCTTCCCTTTGGCAGAGTCTCCCCATCAAATAGTTGAAATATCAAGGATGACTTCATCAAATCAACAACATGTGTTGTTGGCTGGAGTGTTCAAGAGACTTCCAGATTCAATTTGCTTCCTTCTCCATACTTGTGTAACTTTCTTCTCTGGCATGGTTCTAGCTTGTGTAAGGGCCCAAGTCAAGTTACAATCACGTGCCATATGACCAATGTTATGGCAATTGAAGCACTCCATCTTGTTTATGAATGAGTAATCATGACTTCTTTTTGCAAAATTGCTTCTAGGAGATTGATAGGGACCATTATATATGTCTTTGTGATATGCCCTACAATCTTTTGCCATGTGCCCAAAGTTTGTACAAGAATAGCAATAACCAAGAAATATACTTTGGTACCTGGGAGATGAAGATTTCCTTGATGTACTTCTAAAGTCTTTTTGCCTTGGGATTATTTGATGATATTCATTGCCTTTTGTATTCTTGACACTATCTGCAAGTCTTCTTGGAGTAGGATTTCTTCTAATGTTGTCTTGATTCTTCTCCTTGCCTTTCCTGGAACTGGGAGCATCAACATTTCTTCCTTGCTTCCTCACATCCTTGTTGTTTGAAGCATTTTCCTTCTTGCTTGAGGATTCACCTGCATAGCCAAGGCCTCATTTATCAAGGGGAGACCTTTGATGACTTAGGATGTCATCTAGGGTTTGAGAGCTTTTCAAGTTCTTATTCAGCAAGTCAACTTCCTTTTTAAGAAAGACAATTTCTCCTTTTAACTTTTCACAATCTTCATCTTTCATAACTAGTTGCTTCTTCATTTCTTCCATCATCTTGGTTGCTTCACATGATTGGGCCTTAAGTGAGATGATTTCTGCTCTTAACTTGATGATGTCATCATCCTTCTTTTCTAGTTGGCATGTCATGGTGTTTCTTTCCTTTTCTATTTTATCAACTTGTCCTTCTATGAATGCCAATGCTTCCATTGCCTTCTCAGCTCCCTGTGCTTGTTTCCTTGCTTCTTCTAGTTGTGATCTAAGGGAGGAGACCTCTTCCTTGTATTGACCAATCTCTGCTTCAAGTTTGTTCAAGCTCTTGTGCCTTTGTTCAAGGTGGCTTGACAAGGTATCTTTCCATTTCTTTGCTTTATCCAATTGATTTGTTATGGATATGACTTCTTCATGTTGCTTTCTCTTGTTTTGATGAAACTCTTCCTTAATCTTGGCAAGCTCCTCATCTCTTTCTTGTACTTGAAGCTTGTGTTTATTTTGGGTAGCATCGGATGTGCTCTAGCTCCGAAATTCTGTGGAGGGGCTAGAATACATAAGATCTCCAAAACCCATAAATCGTTTGGAGAAATTCCACCCGGATTGTGAGTTATTAAAATAATTAATATTTTTAATGGGGTTCCTAAGTCTAAACTTAGGAAAATAAAAATATTAATAGGTATTAATAAAAATATGGGTGAGAAGCTTCTAAGAGACGAGGATCAAGTCTATTTTAATCTTAGTCGTTAATTAGGGACTTAATCTCGATCGTTCATTCATCAACGAGAAAAGTATAAGAGGAGGCTTAAGGGTCAGTTGGAGATACACCAAGTGATCAAATTCGTTCGATTTTTTTTGGGCGTGGTTTGCTGAGAAAATCAAACTAGTGATCTGAGTTGCAGTGAGAGGGGCAAAAGCAGAGATTTGTATCGGAAAGGAGTTTTGAGCCAAAGAGTACCGGACAGAGAGGTAGCAATACCATCAGAGAGGCAGCGCAAAGGCCTACGCAACCCAAGAAGGGGCTCACGCAGTGTTGACGCAAGCCAAGAAGGTCTCTTGCAATGGTAGTGCAGGATATTTGTCAGAAGTTCGAGATTTTGCTGGAGAAGCAAGGTTCTGAGTCGGGAGAGCTGAACAACAGTCTTCCTCCAGCAAATCAATCCAGCAGAAGGGGTGACACAGTCTCCTAGAGGCAAGACGTTGGCCCAAGCAGTGATTGCGCTAGGATTTTGTAGTGTTTGTTGGAGTCAAGCCACTCAGTGGATCAGTTGTGATTTCGAGGACGAGGTAAACCCTCGTATGTATTTCTTGTTGCCGAGATTTCTCTTAAAGGTTAGCCAGTGTGAGAGGTAACCTGTTGTACTCAGATTCTACTTGCTTAATAATACAAACCCTCTATCTGTTGCACTGGTTTTCCCGCATTGGGTTTTTCCGGGGACGTGTTGTCCAAAAATAATGGTGTCCCTTGTGTGTTTGTCTCATCTATTGTTTCAGTTTATGATATGTATGTCAATGTAGTCTGCAGTAGTGTTTTTCATCATTGTTTATAATTAAATAACTTGTTGAATGAAATAACAAGTAGGAGATGATAAACCAGTGACTGCAGTAGGATTTCTATTTGTATAGATTCAGAAATTTTCACATGGTATCAGAGGATTGCAGATCATAGGACACTAAAGCCATCAGCCGAGAGACCCAGCAAATCCACTGCAGAGAGGCAATTGTCCCAAGCAACAATGTTGTTTCAGAGCCAGAGGAGCAACTGAAGGAGTGACGCAGAAGCTCACGCAGTGCCTGTGTCATCTTTCTGAGCCAGGAGGAGGAGACGTAGTAGTCGAGAGGAGCTCACGCAATGACTGCGTCAGCTCTCTGGGCCAGCGCAGAGCCTGAGTGGCTAAGATCAATCAGTTTCTGGGGCAGTAGGAGCAATGCAGATTCGATCTGTGGTGCTGGAGGGACGCTATTGTTGTTGTTGTAGAACAATGTCTGTGGAGACGAAACTAAGGTAGAGGGAGTCACTGCCTTGACGGATTTCTTGCCAAAAAAAATCTAGGTCTGGGTTGTTGAGCAACAACAAAGGAGGATTGGAGAAGGGGTGATTCGACATTATTTGGCAGGACGATTTCCGTGAAGGAAATCAGGGCTCAGGGGGAGTCTAAAAAGAACTTGTTCCTTAAAGGATTTCTAGTGCCAAAGAAATCCAGATCCGAGTCTTGCGGGGGCAGATGCAAGAGAGGGAGAAGAGAACCTGTTCTACACTTGTTTGAGCAGAGATGGCAGTGAATGGATTGAGGGATCAAGACAAATTGGATGGAGCATCCAAGTTTGTCATCTGGAAGGCCAAGATCCTGGCAGTCTTGGACAAGAATCACATCAAGGATTATGCCATGAAAGTAGTTTTTGTTCCGGTCGATGCTAATCCTCTCAAGAAATACGAGGCCCAGGCAAAGGCGAAGTGCATGATCTTGGACGGGGTCAAGGATCATGTGATCCCACATATTGTTGAAAAGGAAACAAGGGAGATGTGGGAGGCCTTAACCACTTTGTATGAGGGAACTTCCGTTCAATGGAAGATGTTACTTAAGAACTAGCTAAGACAATATCATATGTAGAAGGGAGAATAAATCGATCCCTTCCTTCTTAGGCTGCAAGGGATTCGAGACCAGCTGTCTTCCATGGGGTCTACACCAGATCCTGAGTTCATGGTTAAGACTGCCCTGAATGGAGTCATTGAACACTGGGAGACCTTTGTCCAGAGCATCTTGGGCAGGGCTTTTGTCCCCAGTTGGGAGGAGATGTGGGCAGCTCTTTGACAAGAAGAGATCAAGTGGTTAACAAAGACCGAAAGTAGCAGCAAGGAGTCAGAGTAAAGAAGGAGGAAGAGGAGGATGCAACTCTCGCGTCAGAGGGACAACAAGGGCAGCAAAAGAGAAAAAAGAAAGATATAACCAAAGTCAAATGCTTCAGGTGTGGGGAACTGGGACATTTTGCCACTCAGTGCCCTCGGAGGAAGGGCAAGGAAGAGAAGTCTGACTCGAAGGCTGCTCCAGCGAAAGATAACAAGGAGGACAGTGATGAGGATTGCGCCATGAGTGCTCATGCACCTCTGGAGAAGAGGTGGGGTGACATGAGTTGTATTCAGGAGGACTACACTGGGGCAGGATCATTGAGGTGCCCAAACTCTTGGATCACATACGGCTACGGGAGCCCTTAATGACAATAGCAGAATGACGGGATTTAGTTGGTGCAAGGGATGATGGAGCAATAGTGGCAGAGCTAGAGTGCCAGAGTCTGAAGCAACACAGTGGAGGTTGTAGCAGTGCGAGAGGCATAAAGTAGATTGTAGCAGCGCAGTAGCAGCAGAGGGTCAGCACAGATTAGCAGCAGAGGTAGCTTCACCATCACAGGGTATCCAAACTGACCATCATGTTAGCTTTTGGGTGACTTTTTCAGTTGCTTACTTCTCAGCAACTGAGTTGCAATGCAACAGTTAGCAGTGGCAGTGCTATGGGCAACATGATGCAGCATATTGAGAGGGAGTTGCACTACAGATGTAGCAGTGGCAGTGGCAGTGTCATGGGCAGCAGTGCAGTCGATGAAGGGCATCAGGCCAAGCATCAGCAGCATAGAGGACCAATGCCATGGATCAGTGTGATGCTTCTATTGGCAAGTATTATTAGAGCACATTCCTCGCTAAGAGGGAGTGTTTATTTTGGTTATCATCGAATGTGCTCTAACTCCGAAATTCTGTGGAGGGGCTAGAATACATCAGATCTCCAAAACCCATAAATTGTTTGGAGAAATTCCACCCAGATTGTGAGTTATTAAAATAATTAATATTTTTAATGGGGTTCCTAAGTGTAAACTTAGGAAAATAAAAATAATAATGGGTATTAATAAAAATATGGGTGAGAAGCTTCTAAGAGATGAGGATCAAGTCTCTTTTAATCATAGTCGTTGATTAGGGACTTAATCTCGGCCGTTGATTCATCAACAAGAAAAGTATAAGAGGAGGCTTGAGGATCAGTTGGAGATAGACCATGTGATCAAATCACTTCGATTTTTCTGGAGCGTGGTTTGTTGAGAAAATCAAACTAGTGATCTGAGTTGCAGTGAGAGGGGCAGAAGCAGAGATTTGGATTGGAAAGGAGTTCCAAGCCAAAGAGTACCAAACATAGAAGCAACAGTAACATCAGAGAGGCAGCACAGAGGCCTACGCAGCCCAGGAAAGGGCTCATGCAGTGCTGACGCAGGCCAAGAGGGTCCCTTGTAGTGGCAGTGCAGGATATTCGTCAAAAGTTCAAGATTTTGCTAGAGAAGCAAGGTTCTGAGCCAGGAGAGCTAAACAACGGTCTTCCTCCAACAAATCAATCCAGCAAAAGGGGTGACACAATCTCCTAGAGGCAAGACGCTAGCCCAAGCAGTGATTGCACTGGGATTTCGCAGTGTTTGTTGGAGTCAGGCCACTCAATGGATCAATTGTGACTTGGAGAACGAGGTAAACCTTCGTCTGTATTTCTTGCTACCGAGATCTCTCTGAAAGGTTAGCCGATGTGAGAGGCAACCTATAGTACTCAAATTATGCTTGCTTAATAATACAAACCCTCTATCTACTGCACCGGTTTTCCTGCATTGGGTTTTTCCGGCGACATGTTGTCCAAAAATAATGTGTTCCTTGTGTGTTTGTCTCATCTATTGTTTCAGTTTATGATCTGTCTGTCAGTGTAGTCTACAATAGTTTTTTTCATCATTATTTATAATTAAATAACTTGTTGAATGAAATAACAAGTAGGATATGATAAACCAATGACTGCAGTAGGATTTCTGTTTGTATAGATTCATAAATTTTCACAGCTTGACAAGGTCAACGTCCTTCCTTGTCTTGTCCTGGTCACCAACTTGCGCTTTCTTCTTAAGTTCCTCCTTTTTGTTTTTCAAATTGTTAATCTCTTCTATGGCAACCATAAGTTTAGTGAGGAGATCTTCTTCAAAATCTTCTTCATTCACTTCATCTTCTAGGTCTTCTTTAGCCTTGGTGTTATCACTCTTATCTTCAGCTTCCTTGATGGGCTCTGGATTTCCTTCTTGTTTTCCATCATTTTCATGACTAGAGATCATTGTCAACACTCCATTTGAGTGAAGATCTTGAAGTTTATCCCATATGCCTTTTGCTGACGAACATTTTTCAAAATTGGCCTTCATAAAATCAGGTAGCCCATTCAAGATTGCTTCCATTGCTCTTTGTATTATGTTCCCTGGATTCTCCATCCATCATACTATCAGCAATCACCGATTTCCAGACTTCAATGCCTTGAGTCTTTAAGAAATTCCTCATTCTTGCCTCCCATATATCAAAGTTTCCATTGAACAATGGAGCCTTCACAAATTGCTTGACTTCAATTTCAGTGGTTGAGGGAGACACATCTTTAGGAGGATTGGAGACTTTCTTTCTTGGCTTCGCCATTTATGTTCTAATGATCAACCTTCAATTTGTTAGGATTTGAGTGAAGGTACTGGCTCTGATACCAATTGTTGGAAATACTGAGAGGGGGGTGAATCAATATTTCTTTTCAATTGTTACTTTTACCAGTTAAATCATTTATATTTAGAACGCAAAATGAACAATAAGAATAAATGCTTTTATTAATTTCTTTTTCACAATAAATCAAGTACAATATATGTAGGGTTCCAACCCTAGATGAAGACACCAATCTTCAATTCCCCGGGCTCCAACCTGTAATGAGCCAAGCACCGACTTGGACTTTCCAAGGCACCAACCTCAAGGGCTCCAACCCTATATCTGGTTCAGGCTCCGATCCAGTTTCTTGAGGACTCCGATCCTCTAGGGCTCCAACCCTATCCTCCAAGGCACCAACCTTGTCTTTTTGAGGCTCCAACCCTTAGCTTCACTTCGTCAAGATGTATTTGGTTATACTTCAAGGCTCCCTATGTCTTCTTCAAGGAGCCTTGTCAATCTTCGCTTTAGCCTTCACGTCGTGTCGTCAATGACAAACTTGGTTTCTTTACATGAATCTGTCTCCATTGTCCTTCATGGTACCCAATCAAATTCTCCAAGTTACCTCATGATGACATCAGTGATGCATCATGGTCTTCAATGTTATCTCCAAGATCTCTTAAGGCTTCTCAAAATATCTTCAATCTTCTTCAAGGTCACTGCATAAATACTTCAATCAAAGTCTCCAAAACCCTTCACTAGCTTTGATTAGTGATGCACTTACTTGTATGTCCTTGACCAAATTCTTCGTTGTTCTTTGTTCCAAGCTCTATTCACTATCCAGGGTTCAAAAGAGTTTCTTCAATATTGAACCTTTTAAATGCCAATATGAGATCTGCCCAAACCTTTAGCAAGTTTTCCCCTCAGGATCACAGTCTATCACTATACACCAAGCAAATCTGAGCTTGAAGGAGGTCTGAGATTGAGGTTGGCTGCTGCAGGAGTTTATATATATAATCCGAGCTAAGTTTTCTCATTATTCACAAGCAGAAGTCCTTCACACAAGACTGTGCCTTCATACCACAGGTCCAGCTTTCAAAAAATCTGAGCCTCCCACAGAGACACTTCAGTTATGTTCGAGCTCTAAAGATCACTGGTCTGCTGCCCACAGGTGAACTGTAATCTGCAATCCGAGTTTTACAAACAGTGACAATTCTCTGTTCCGAGGGGCCACTGAGGCTAGATCTGCAATCTGAGCCTTTTTGCAAATGACTGTTCACACTAGTCCGAGAATATGACTGTACTTATCATTGCCCATAGTCCGAGCTTAGACAGGAGACTAGGTGCAGATCCGAGATTTGGTGACCCTGCTCCTATATAAGACTGCAACAGGAGATCCGAGTTCTGAGAAATAAAGGAGGTCCAAGCTGTAATGGATAACCCAATAGAAATTTGCCCAAACTGTAATCTCTAATGTCCTTCTCGGCTTCTGTCTCCTTTCTTCTTCCTCTCTGAAATCTTCACCGAAATTTGATAGCTAGAATGAGGAGACAAACTTCTATTTATAGTAATTTCGTCTTCCAAATGAAGGGACACGTCTTCTGGGAGCAGGCCGACTTGAGAGGCCTAGTACAGGTCAACTCAAGGACCAGATTAATATTCCTAACTTAAAAAAATTTAATATCTCCCAAACTATTTGGAGTTTGGGGCCAAGTAAGAGCTCATTGGAAACCTAAAAATATGCTCTAAAAGATGGTGTAGGTGTCATAATGAAATTCTGCCTCTAAGGTAGTAAAAAACATTCTTTAATGTGACTGGTCATTTATTAGTGCAGAAATGGGGGTAGGGCAGAATGCCTTTGAGTGTTGGGGTTCTTCATAGTTTGATTTCTTCATTGTTTGCCTTCTTCATCATAGGGTCATAATGTCATCGTCAATGTCATCAATTCACCATGTCATTAAGATAGTGCAGTGATATTTCATCAATCATATGCAGCATCATGTCATCATGTATCAAAGGCCTGATTTGGTAATAGTATCATCAAGATCGAAGGACATTTAAGATTATGGCTTCACACCATCGTCAAGACCATCAAAGGTAAGGGCATCATCTAGTCCTTCATCAAGTGTGGTCATTCATCAAGGTAGTCCACATAAGTCATCAAGAGCTTCTAGATCATCAAGGTACATGATTGGTACTTGGTACTTGGCACTTCTTCATGAGTGACTTGACATCTTCCTCGATGGACATCATCATCTGGCATCTCAAGAATATTTTCCATCCCGGCCAATGCCATATTGACATCAATGACAACATTGATTAACAAGAGGGAGTGTTGATTTTTAATGTACCTTGGATAAGTGGTTTCCCATGGGTTAGTCTCTGACTCTCTACCTAGAAAAAAGTGTCCAAAATAATTATTTTCCTAAGTGTGACTTTGTAAAGTGAAAGTGACTTTATAAGTGGTAAAGTCAATGTTAAATTATAAAGTGAAAAGTGACTTTAGACATAAAGTACAATGTGGGTACTTTATTTAATGGGTGAGTTAACAAATAGAAAGTGAGAATTAAATGCACATTTATTCTCATCCCTTGATCTAAATGAATCTGAGTCATTAGATCTTAGGGTTGCCCAAAAGTCATTTAGGGAGACAAAAGGGGGAAAGAAAAGAGAGACTGCATTCATTCTTCATGAGAGCAAATTAGGGAAAAGAAGCTGAGAGTTGGAGAAAAGTTTTGGAAGAGAAATTTGTTGCAGCAAGCGGAAGGAGTGATTTCTAGGCAAAGGTGAGCATGGAAATGAAGGCATAGAAGACATCAGAATGTTGGAAATACTGAGAGGGGGGTGAATCAATATTTCTTTTCAATTGTTATTATTACCAGTTTAGATTCTTCATAATTTAATCAAAGAAATGATTTTATTAATTATAGAAAAGGATTGAATACAATAACTGATGAATCTTGTGAAGCACCAACTTGGACTTTGATGAGGCTCCGACCTCTAGGGCTTCGACCCTATCTTATCAAGGCACCAACCTTGAGTTTAGGAGCACCAACTCCAAGGACACTAATCCTATGTTTGCCAAGCACCAACTTGTACTTTCCAAGGCACCAAGCCCAAGGGCTCCAACCCTATAGCTTTGCTTTGTCCAGGTATGTTTGGTTATATTTCACTGCTCCAAAGTCTTCTTCACTAAGCCCTGTCTATGTAGTCTTTGCAACTATAGATTCATTACAGGTTCGAGCCTTTCAAAGATTAACCCATTCGAAGAATTTATTTTCTCGCTCGATCTTCAGTTTCCTTCTTTTCCCACTCGACCTTCAACTTTCTTTTTTTTTGCTTGACCTTCGGCTTCCTTTCCTCTGTCCCTTCAAGTTCACGAGTTGTGAACTGTCTCTTCTTATCTGTGATAGATGCCTAATTCACCTCCTTGAAGTGAAGCGTTTTAACTTGTATTTATACGAGTCTCACCAATAACCAAAAGACACGTTCATTGGGAGGAGAGGCCAACTTATGAGGTGACATATTAAGAAAATATATCAAAGGGGCCTTTTTGTTAATATTCATCCAATTATATCATTGACTTGTTTATTTACAGAAATCACATAGGAGAGGCTATACCCACATGGAGGTCCCACATGCCACGTCATTCCTTTAATCCCGCAATCGCAACTTTCATGAAAATCAGAGGTTTTACAAGTGTGCACATGCTCTGTCTTCCGATATTACATTATCGATGCCCCTACTTCCGATGGAGCGGATGCGATATTCAATAACCTGTTTCTGATAGATCAGTCGGGTCCACAACTCTATCGCAATCGAAGGTTTTACACGTCATCCCTTTGAAACTTGCGATTGAACAGATGCGATATTACATTAAGTTATGTTATAGTGGTGCAGTCGGGTCCGCAATAATATTGCAATCGCAGTTTTTAATGTGACATCCCTTTATAACTTGCGATATGAAAGTTCATACAGCGGATGTGATATTGTATTAAGACATGTTATAATGGGCAGTCGGGTCCGCAATACATATCGCAATCGGAGGTTTTATCGTGACATTCCTTTAAGATTTGCAATATGAAAGTTCCGATAGGTGGATGCGATATTAATTAGGGCATGTTGTAATGGGACCATCAGGTCTGCAGTGCTCCTCCGATATCATTGTTTTCTTCCTTTCGACTCTTACTCTTGGCTTGGCTTTCATGTGGTTTCTCGTTCCTGTGATTTCCAATGGCTACTCTTTGATGATTTCCGATAGCTCTTCTTTTGATAGCTCTTCTTTGATGACTCATGTTCTTGACTTCCAATGGCGTCCCGGATGGCTTTCCTCCTTGGCTTCTTGCTCCTATTACTTCACAGATCTACTTCTCCTTGGCTTCACATCATCATTTAGTATCCTAGAATATTGCCATATTGACATCAATGACAATCTAGATCAACACAAAAGGTACAATACGACCAACATTTAATTCTGTGAGCTGCACGCCATTCAAGAGAAGTTTTTGAGAAAAAAAATTGAAAAATCCATATAGTTTGTACAGCGGTACGAAAATCCGTACAGTACAATCCGTATCTGTACAATACATATTTTCAGCTTCAAGTGGGCATGGAAAGCGAGGCAAAGTGGGCATGGTTTTCAAGGAGTTTTTTGCTGAAGAGATAAGTTGTATTTTGCTATTTTGTTTTGTCTGCAAATGTATTTTTCCTAAACTTGAAAGATAAATAAATTTGAAAACCTCTCTAATAGGTTTTCCCCGGAGAAGATTGAAGGGGTTTTTCCTGGGCCTAAGTTGACCAAAAATCTGTGTGTATTTTAACGTGTGTTGCAGGTCTATTTATGTCTATATTTATTTTCAGCATGTGTTGACAGTCCCATGTGTTTTAATCTGAAAATTTCATTTCCAGAATTCTATATATTGAATGTATGTTTATGGAAAAGGACATTTAACTGAATGGGAGTGATAAGGTGAAATTAAAACCGCGTTGGGATTGCAGGAAACTTTTTAGTCATCAATTTTCAACAGAATTCAAGATTGAATTCCTTCCATCAAGGTTGAAAGTAAAGTGCCTCAAATATTGCATATGTGGCTCCAAAAATCCCCCAAACAATACCAAGGGAGAGCAATCCTCAAGAATATCTCAATAAATGTGCCAAGTAACTAACAAAAACAACATGTGTGGCCTCCAATGCTAGAACACCTCCTTAACCAACTCCACGACATGGTTTACAATATGTAACATCCCTCAAAAGGTGTAAGGAAGAAAATTTCAACTAATAATATAATATTCCTTCAAAAGCCAACTCATAATGATGTTCAACCAAATCATAGAGGTGCACTCTACAGAAAGGTGCCAATCTCCACAAACAATAAAACAATAATATACAATATGATAATGCTCCATATGTGTGCCAACAAGGTGAGCACTCCACGTCGAAACCTAATCTACCTCTAAATAAACTCATCCAAGTGTGAAACCAAGCCAAAAACTAGGGTGCTTATGATCAAAGCCTCCAAGAGATCAAAGCAAGGTCAAAATACCCCATAAATAGTTAAATCAACCTACATGTGTGCCAAAGCGAAGAACTCCATCAAGGTGTGTATCCAAGTCAAATAAAGTGCAATGTGTCAAAAGTTAAAACCACCTAAGTAAGCTAGGGTGTTCACATATGAAAATTCCAACAACATCAATACCATATCAATGAGAGCAGTAAATCATGTTGGAACAATGTGAAAAGAGGATCATTCTCCAAGTAAGTGTGCAACCCTCATGTATAATAGACCTCCAAAGCGCTAGGATAATTACAACATATAAACCATATCCAACCACCTAGTCTAGCACAACATAATAAGTGGAACCATGTGGAACTCCCCCTCCTAGTAATATCAATAATATAACATCAACATCCTCAACCACTAGGATACTCAAAAGAATCCATGTCACTACCTCACATCACCATTATCCAACATCTACTAGCAACCACCCATGCATTAACAAAACCAAAAGATAGCAACATCTCTAAGCCAAAACACACATGCAACACTATTCCATCAAATGATCCAACAATTTCACTCTACAATCTTGATCCCTGTGATAAAAATCACAAGTGCAAGCCTCATCAGATATGAGGCATAGCACCTTCTTCAAACATAATTGCTCCCTTCATAAGGTCCTTCAATGCCTATTCTTCATATCAATCACACTGATGAAGTTTATGTTGACCATAACAATGGTTTCTTATGTTCATCCACACAAGGGTATACCCATATAGGTGCAACAAAAGATCCACTTCATAACAAGTCTGTTTTTTTCATGAGACAAAGGTGAAGTTATTGAGCATTACCTACACCATAATATTTTCCTATTCAAGAGCTAGCTTCCAAGTGTAAGTCCCCAACTAAATGAGATGGCATCTTCTCTCAATGCAACAACAATATCATTAGTGGTTTTAGTGTCATGCCTTGTGAGTTGTCTTTGGTCTGTGGTTGTTATCAACATGATGTAGCTATAGGTTATAATTATAGTGGCATATCCCTGTGGTGGGATTTAATTCCACATTTATACTTTAATCTATTATATTTGTCTCAAAACCAAACCCTAAGAGCAACTTGTAGGTAGAAAAGCAAAAATGGAAGAGAAAAGATGAAATTGCTTCATATTACTTCAAGATGTAATGTTCTTTTACAAAGGAGAGGAGGATATTTTGAAAAAGTTATAAATTGCACAACATTCACCGATATTAACTTTATTATTAATGTCATAATACATAACTTAACATGAATTGATATAAAAAACTACACCAATTACATACAATTAAATGATGACCATTATAAAGCTATATTATGAGACCCTGCTTTTATGGCCTTTATGATTATACTAGAAAATACACCAAGATTGTCTTCAAATTTTACAAACTTATCTAGACCAAGACGCTTGGTGAGAATGTATCTTCTCTTGCATTGGACAATACTTCTTTGTCTCTCCATTTTCCACAAGTTGGCATATATAATGGCAATGGACTTTTGCATGATTGATGCGCTCAGACAAGACTAGATTCTTTGCCAAGTTTAGAACTTTCTTATTATCACAAAGATCGATGGTTGGAACAACTTGCTTAACTTGTCATATCATAAAGAGTTCTTCTTAGCTAAATTGTCTTACATGCTCCCTTCACTATCATCTTGTACTCTGCTTCAATGGAGGAAAGTGAAACTTCCTATTGCTTCTTGCATAACCAAGATATTGGACCTATACCAATGTTGAAAATATATATTGTTGTAGAATCTCTATCATCCACTAATCTTGCATAATCCGAATTTGCATGTCCTGTCAACCAAAAATTATCTCCACTACCATAAAGGATACCAAAATCTCATGTCCTCTTTACACACTTTAGTATCCTCATGTTTGTCACCCATTGTTTAACATTGGGATTTCTCATGAATCTAGAAATGTAGTTGATCGCAAAACTCACGTCTGAGCACCTAGTATGTATATTGGTCAAGGCTCTTTATAATTTGAGTTTTACAACCTGGTACATCAAAATTGACAAAGATCTATAAAGAATGGATTCAAGAGGATTCCATCTAATTCTAACCTCTATGTCAAAAGCAAGAATAATGAACAGGTAATTCTAGTAGTATATATGAATGATATCATCATCACAAGTAGCAAGGCCAACACAATTTACAAGGTAAACACTAGGTTGGGTTGGGTTTTTCTTTTGACATGATTGATTATGATTCCTACCATTATTGTGTGTGTAGAAGTTTGGAAAACTAATAATTGTGTTTTTGCTTCTCAAATGGAGTACCAAAATTCTTCTTGAGATGTTCAAGAATCAAGATGAATGACTGTAAATTTTCATCTACATTAACGGAGACAACACTGAAACTTTCAACTAAATCTGAGTCAAACTAGATGAGTTAGTATATAGCCTAGTAGTGGGGAGCCCAATCTATCTTACATCCATCATGTTCAACCTGATTTTGACTTCAACTATGTTTCCAAATTCAAGACAGTGCCCAAGGATGAACATTGGATGGTAAGAAAGAAGATAATGTGTTAGGTAAAGAGCCTTAACAAATCTACATACTAGGTACTCTTTTCTTGTCACCCAAAACCTCTAATGTTGATACATATATACTTCTCCCACCAAATCTCCATTGACGAAGGCTCTCTTTATGTCCATTTGAAGATGATTTGATCAAAATGTGCTGCCATGGAAAGACCCAACTTGATAGTGACCATTTTGGTTGTTGGGACATGTATCTCCTCATAATCTACCCCTTATTGTTGCGCAAAGACCTTTGAAACCATCCTTGCTTTATACTTGTCCAATGACCCATCTGCCTAATACTTTATTTCATAGACCCATTTGCTGCCCATGGGCACCTTATTAGGAGGTATTTCCTTCAACATGCACATTTTAGTTTTCTTGGACAAATGATACTCCACTTAAATTGTTTTTTACCTATTCAATCCACCCTTTGACCTCTTCATATGTTTGAGGTTCAAAAGAGTTCTAAACATTCAGCACAAGACAAAATTGACTCATTCAGTTTTCTCACCTTTTATGATGAGTATGCCATATGAACTCTCTTCTCTTGGTTGAGGTAGCTCCTCCAATCAAATATCTTCCAATGTTTGATAAAACCACTCTGACTTTTTCTTCTCTTCTTGGCCCTTCAAGCCAGCGATGTTTTCTCACTTGGTTGAACAATTTTTAGCAGCTTCATTTCTGAAATATCTATGCATCCCAGCACCAAAGGATTGTCCCTCCTCATGTATAGCTTTCCCACTCATGCCAGATGATGTTCCAACCTTTTCACAGCCATCTTTACTGATTTTCAGATCTGCTATATGATCTGAATTTGGCTGAAATAGTGTTGCATTCTCATCCTTTGTTAGTTACAACATCAATTAATCTACAAGCTTTGTGTTGGTAACTATAGTCTGTAAGCATCAATTTTCAGCATTTGGGATCTAACCGGATTCATTTTCTTCTAGAATCCAAGCATAAACAACAAAACTGAATACTTTAATGTGGCTTACTTGAAGCTTCTTTCCTAGCCAAGCCTCCCCGAGGGTAACATTTCGTACAACCTTCCTAGGAGATTGATCAAGCCAAGTACACAACATGTGTACTGCTTTTGCCCAATACTTCTTCAGCACCACCTTATGCTTCATCGTGCGCTTTGCCATCTCTCCTATGGTGTGACTCCTCTTAGCTATTCTACTCCATTGAGGGGCATATAGTGTGCTATATTGCCTTTGAGTCCCTTCTTTTTGACATAAAATAGTGAATTGATCAAAGTAAAACTCTATTCCATTGTTAGTATTATGAATGATCTTTGTATTTCTACCAGACTTTTTTTCTATAACTATGTCAAGGCATGAACTCTTCTTAAAGGACTATTGTTGACTAAGGATATTGGCTATAAAGCGACTTCCATGTATCAATGATTCGACAATCATCATTAATGTTATGATCAATAAATTTAGAGCCATCTAAATTGTGGTCAATTAGTGTAATATCCCTTAGCTAAAATATGCTAGCACAACTTACAAAAATTTTAAATTTCTCTTTTGTGCATTTTGACAAACACTTTGAGTGCAAGCTTTTCTTCAAACACTTGATATGCTTAAGAAATAAAACACTCACAGCCAAGATATTTCAAAGGCACAACCAGAATTTTATTAAAATTGTTCAAGGGATTACATGCAAAATATCAATCTATGGAACCTGTGAAACAACGCCAACAAATAGCTCAATTTCCTTCAAATTAATTCTACCCTCAGGAATGATGAATTCGGCCCTTTACAAACTAACTCGGCCTCCAAAAAATGATCTCAACTCCCAGCTAATGGACTCTGTTACCGCTCAAACTAGAAAGGGTCCTAAAAGGGGATCCTTGAAGGGCTACTACTAGGCTAAGGGCAACAATGGAGTGATAGCCCAATGTCACCTCGGCTAAGGCTCCCTGCTTTTTACGGACTTTCATGATGGGGGGAACCCATTATGATAAGGATCATGAAATGGATGGACCAATGATAGGGCGAGGGGTGATCCTGGAAGCCTATTCATAAGAGAGGCTCAAATATGTGGCTTGCTTGTCTTGGAAGACAAGATGGAAGGCTCTCAAGGAAGGGTTTGGGGAGAATTTCAAGGGTTAGGTTTTGAGTATGTGTCTTCTGAAGGAGATCTGTACCCTAGAATTCTTGTGGAAACTTGGGCTCCAGGTGATCTTTGAAGAATTAATCTTGATAGTGCATGGGACCACACGGGACCAAGTGGACCCAAGGTTAGGTCAAGGGGATAGGATTTAGCAACCAATGATATGCTTGACCTAATTAGGGAGGGGAAAGGGATCAAGGAATGAATTTTCAATGAAAGGAAATGCAAGGATCCCAGTGAGGTTTCTAGCCTAAGGGAAACCAAGGGCAAGAATTGGTCTTTGAGCTAGGGCTTGCGATATCTCAAGATCCACTGTTGGAATCTCATGAAATTTGGAGGGTTTCTTGAGATCACACCAGCATGATTTTGGACCAAAAATCGAAGTATTTGGATGGCTAGATTGTGAGATAATTGATGCCCTAGGTGACCTAGAGGACTAAACCTAGAGAAGAGGAGAAGGGAAAAGGAAAATAGGTTTAAGGTGATCACCTTATGGTGGACCAGTGCCTAATCCTTTGGGGAGATTTGGAGTGAAGAGTAATTATGACTATGGACATTGAATTTTCTATGTCAAGGAGGCCTCAAAGACAATTTCACATAGCATTAGGGCAACAACAAAAGCAACTTCAAGAAATTTATACTTCGTTTTGCAAAATTGATGGTTTATCAAGATGAATTTCAATGAAGAAGCATCTCTAGGAACATTCATTCTTAATACATGGCCCATACATGAAGCATCACTATTTAGAAACTGAATTTCCACAACTTTGCATAAATGGATGCAGTAAATTAGCCCTAGTATAGTGAAATCCAGCAACAATGTATGTGACAAAAATAGAAAAGAGAATAGCATTAAATTGCACATACATGTATTAAGAGTACATCCAACCATCAAAAATTTTCCAATCAAGAAGCTCCAAGACGAGAAAAAAAAATCCAAACATCAAAATTCATTCCATGCTCCAAAATTCAACCTCCAAGAAGGATAGCAAAATTCTCAAGAGAGATACAAGTCCAATCCAAGTGATGATGCTAAAATGAATCCTCATCACCTCTATTTATACACTTCTAATGAGTTCGATTTAGCTACTTCGGCCTACACTAGCCCCTAAAATAAAATAATATACAAAACAACTAACTTTTGGTGACAAGCCCACCAAACTAGCTCATAAACAAAAGAATAAGCCTCTTAATAGGTCGAATGATCAATAATACATGTCATTGGGCCTTCTGAGAAGCTTGATGAAGTCCATAAGTGCCATAATGATGAATAGGACTCCCAAAAGTAGTGGACAAGGGGTTGGCCCCTTCTTCTCCAAATAATAAACAAGTGGTGCTGGCAATGGGTTTGAGGGCACACAAATAACCTTATGGGTCTCCAAGTAGATCAAAGATGCCTGTAGACCATCTATAAGGGCTCAAATGATGTTATAAGTGATGCCACATCACCATACAAGTCCTAGGTCATCTACCAAGTGCATGATACAACTATGGGGCCGGTTGGGCATGGTGAACCAGGTGCATCTTCCTCATCCAATAGGTGAATCTCGAGAAATTTCTTAACATCTCTTGGGATCCATGGAGTGTTTTATACTGCTTTGGAGGCCCATGGATCTCTACATACCCTACATGTGCCAATGTAGCCCTCTGGAGGGTTAGGATACTGTATAGGGAGACCAAACCCAAAATGGAGACCATCTGCAATCCTGCATAAGATCCAATGCATCCCCTAGCCTTCCAGTACAAGTCATCAAAGAAAATACAGTTAAAGAGCTTACAAACCATGGACAAGAGGCGAGAACTTCATAATGGCATGCCCTTCTATAGTGGGCTTTGGCATGCGCTAATGTCTCCAAGCTCCAAATGAGGTGAACCAAGTATCCTATTAGGTGGTTTCTACCTTTAAATGGGATAATATGTCCTAAGTACATCCTTCAAAGGGTGGTGGCATGTGATAAAGAGATGAATGGAGTAGGGAATGAAAGGGGCAACCCTGGGCCACATGCTGGGTTACAAGGGTAGCTAATAATAGGGAAGCCCACACTTGGGTATATAATGTATAGGAGGAGAAATCGTGGTGCATGAGGTGCCCCGGTCTTGATTTTTACACCCTTCTTTATATGCCTTTTGCCTTTTATGATATTTTTCTTTGATTAACTGCTCGGGGCTCAAGGGATAAGAGCATGATGTGCAAGGTATAGCAGTGGATATCCCCTTTAAGGTAGGCGGTTCATTGCCCACCAGGGGTTGGGACAATCATGGATTCTTGAATGATAAAGGAGGCTCATCTAAGGCCTATAGGAACCAGGGTGATGGCCATGATAATGGGGTAGAGCTCATGTATTGGCTTTTTCCCACATGCTAAATGTGTTTGTCCCAGCCATCTTTTGCATTTTGTGGTACATTTTCTTGTTGAATGTGGCCAATTATTCTTTTACTTTTCTTTTCAGTTGCATCAACCTTCGGGGCATCATTCTAGACCCGACCCAAGGTGTGGGCAAGGGGAGGGGGAAGGCTAACCCTATGTGGACCCAATGGAGGAATGTGGATGCAGGTGGGAAAAGTGATGAATGGGGTTATAATGAGTGGAAGGGGAGTGATATATGTGGATAAGGGTGTGGGACCACACAACCAAAATCAAGGTTTCCCATGTAGTACCATCCCTAAAGCCCAAAGGTCAGTAAAAGAGATCCAACGGGACTAAGATCCAAGGGTAAAATCCAAAAGGGGTCTAGGGGATAGAAGCACAGACCTAGCCCACTCTTTCCGCCAAATCCCCCCATTAATCCATGCCCAAAAGTGTCCATTATAAGCAAACTACAATACTCAATTACAAAATGACAAGGCATACCTTTAGGTTTGGGAGGCCCACCTTCAAACATACGATTATGACAAATGGGTGAGGGACCACATGGCTGCCTTCAGTAGCGGAGAAATCGCACAAGAAGCTAGTTGGTGGCTGCAAGGGGCTGCCGACTGAGAACCATCTTTGAGAAAATTTTCTCCTAGGGATATCATCCACAAAATGGTGGGTAACAAACTTGACACCAGGAAGTGGACTTGGCCTCCTCCAACAAGTGATCTTGGCCCCAGTAAATTTAATTCGGCCTCCAACAAATGTATTTAGCCCACTAAATGAACTCGGCCTCCTCTAGCCCAATACATGAACTCGACCTCTTCCAATAGAAGAACTCAACCTTTAGTGAATAACTCGACCCGTTACCCACCACTAGTGGGTGACCCCTATAGAAGAATTTTTTTCTCCTAGATTTGTCTTCAGCCGACAACCAACAACTCCTTGCAACCACTAGATATCTCGATGTGCAAACATTCTCCGCCACCTGAACCAGCCATTATGTGCCCTCACCCATTTGTTATGATCATATGTTTGAAGGCGGGCCTTCCAACCCTGAAGGTATGCCTTTGCATTATGTAATTGGATGTTTATGCTTGCTTTTCTTGGGCACAATTGGATATGGACTAGTGGGGGGAATTCAGCAGAAAGAATGGGCTTGGATTGTACTCTTGTTCCCTTGTCTCAACTTAGTGGTTAATCTTGTATCCTAGTGCTGTGGGATCTCCTCTATTGGCTACTAGCTTAAGGAGTGGCACTACATGGGACAACCTTGATTTTGGTTGCATGGTCCCGCTTCTTGATACCATATATCTCACTTCCGTCTACTCATTATAACCCCCATTCACACTTTCACATTCGGTTCAACATTTGTCCACTAGGTCCACAGGGTGTTACCCTCCCCTCCTCTTGTCCACACTTTGGGTCGGGCCTGGAACAATGCCCCAGAGGTTGATGCATCTAAAAAGAAAAAAGCTTAATTTGGCCACTCACAACAGGAAATGTACCACAAAATGCAAAAGATGGTCAGGACGTGGGCAAAAGCCAAACATGAGGTCTACCCCCTATCACTATGGCCATCACCCTGGTTCATCACTATGAGTTCCCCCTACATCATCAAGGAACCCATGATTGTCCCAACCCCTGGTGGGCGATGAACTACCCAACCATAAAGGGGTAATCATTGCTTTATCATACACATCATTCTCTCATCCCCTGGAGCCTCGAGCAATTAAAAGAAAGAAAAATAAATAAGAGGCAAAAGGCAAAGGGTGGAAAAACAAAGGTCAGGGTAACTCATGCACCATGATTGCTCCCTCCTACATCCATACACCTAATGTGTTGGCTTCCCTCATTATAGCTACCCTTGTGCCATGGCCTGTGGCTTGGAGACTTCCCTATTGCCCCACTTCATTCCACCATTTTTTCACATGACACCTGCCATTTGACAGATGTACCATGGACCTGTTACTCCCTTAGAGATTGAAACCACCTAATATGGTCCTTTATGAACCTCTCTTGTTGAGCTTGGTGACACCTATACACTCTGAAGCCCTTTTGGAAGGGCATGCCACTGTGAAGTGTCCACATTTGCCCCTGACTAGCAAGCTTATTTACTCAATTATGCTAATGGATTGTTGTACTGGAAGGTGAGGAGATGCATAGGATCTTATACAAGATTGTAGTTGGGTTTCCATTTGGACTTGGTCTCCCTATACGGGGTCTAAGCCCTCCAGAGGGTCATAATGGCACTTGTAGGGTGAGTGTTGAGAGCCATGGGCCTCCACCACAACAAAGCATTGATTGCCATGCCATGGGCTTCTTCAGCACCACATATGGCTTGTTCATGCCCCATCCATACAAAGATGATGATGCACTTGGATCAAACTTACCAGTCAGGCACGCACTTATACCTGACACTTGGCAGCTGATCCCAAGCCTAGAAGAGGATATGTCTTGTTCGGGAAGACATGGGAGGGAATGTGTCATCATTCTAGCCCTATTGATTGAGCATTGACATGTTTGATCTAGTTGGAGACCCATGAGACCATTGAATGTGCCCCACATCCACTTGGGAGCACCACAAATGTTTTGCTTGGAAATCAAGGGGATGACCCCTTAGTTATCACTTTTGGAGCCCTCCTTTTCATCATGGAACTTAGACGACTCATTTTGGCCTTTCAACGACCCTCTTGACTATAATTCTATCATTTCGGCTAGCATTGGATGGCTTATTCATCACTTATGGAGCTATTTGGTGGGCTTGTCACCAAAAGGGTTGTAATTTTGCACATTAGAATATTATTAGGGGCTCAGTTAGTCCAATTAGGCTAAATTGAACATCTAAAGGCTCATATATATAAAATAGGTCCTCATTTGTATTATATCATCATCACTTGTCTTGGATTAGCTCTCTTGAAGAGAATTTCACACTTTTTCTCTTGGTTGTCTATTGGAGATCTCTTGATGCATTTCGATATATTTGGAGCTGAAATTTTGTTCTATCATGGAGCCATCTTCCTGATCTTGGATTGGATATATCTATTGTTATCTTGTAAGTAAATTTTGTTATATATTTTCTTTACATGAGAAATTTTGTAGCTAGCTTTTTCTTTTTGTGCCCTAATTATTGAATATCATTGTAAAGGATTGTTAGATTGCAAATTTGTGTATGTTACTCATTGATAACAAATAGATTAATGTTCCAGTGGAGTAAAACTTGTTTTCTTCCCATGAAAGTGCATAAATCTTGGGTGGGTAAATGCTAAAGAGTTCTTGCTAGGGCATCATTTTCTAGCCTCCTTGAAGACGATTTTGGCCGAATTTCAAATCACATAGACTCCTTAGCCCAAGGACAAGGAACTGATCTGAGAAATCTTGGTGATCACCCCTGCTTCCCTCCTCTTTTTCTCATCAAAATTTTTCGGCCTCCAAACCTATATGGCCTAGCTAGGGCTTCTTATGAAATTCATTAGGGGAGGAATTTTCAAATCCGCTTGTATAGGTTATTGCGTTGGTGTCTCCTTTGGTGATCCTCCAAGTTTCATGCAATTCCCCTGGTTCATTCTTGAAAATATCAAGCCCTAGCTCAAACTCTGAAGCCCATCTTGAACGTTTAGGTGTGTTGGCTTTCTTGAGTGTTTGTGCACATAGTATTCGGTGAAATAAATCATTCAAACCCTTTCTCCTATCCCACCTTGACCTAGAGAGCTCTGTCAAGAGTCTTCTCCTAGGATTATACATAAACCCTAGGTCTCGTGTGGCCCCACTTTAGGCTTCTCAAGGATAGTGAAAGTCTATTTAAAGGCATATAAGCATCATTCAAAGCTTCTTGAGAGGTCCTAATCATCTTAGGAGCCTTGACCTTAGGAATTCTTATCATTAGCCCTAGGCCTAGGTCTCCTCATAGGTCTTTCTTGGAGAGCCATTAGCTTCTTCTTGAAGCATTGAGCCATTATTCAAGCCTCTCCTTTGAATGGGACTTGGAAATCACGTCATACCTTGACATTGATCCTATCATTCAAGTGATTTCCCTCACACCAGGACTCCTCCCATTGGTGAAACTTTGTAAAGAGAAAGGGACACTGACTAAGGTGACAGTGGGTCTTTGTACCATTGTTGTTGTTTGGTCTAGTAGTTGTCCCTTAGGTACCCCTCCTAGAACCCCTGCTAGATTGTGTGGCAACACGGCCTTCAGTGAATATTTTCGCTTTCAATGAATAAACTTGAACCCAGTAAAATAACTCGACCTCTTCAGCAAATGACCATGGCCTCTGGCAAATCAATTTGGCCTTGCAACAATAATTTGTCCTCCATAAATTGAAAATAAATCCAACCCTTTGGGAAATGTTCCAAATCACCTGCAAACTTTAAACACGAATGGAAGATCTAAGTGATCTCCCCATGAGCCAACTAAGGTGGCACTCTAGGTCCACCGAAATTAGTTGAAGAGCCAACTAGGGTGGCACTCTAAGTCCATCAAAATCAGCTGAAGAGTTATGCTTGAAACCCTTGCGCCAAACTCGCTTAATCCAAATAGATTTTCCATAAATGATGGACAAAATAGAATGATTGAGAAGTGACCCCCTCTCCCTTTTTAAATATTTGTTGGATCTTTCTCCAACCTTCTAGAAGCTCGTTATTATTTTTATTTTTAATTAATAAAGTCACTATGTGATTTTTTCTTATTTTCTTCAAGTCACTTTTGCCCCTTTGTGGTCTCTTCTCCAATTAAATAATAAAAAACACTTTCCCCTCTTTTAATTGATAAAATGACTTCTTATTAACTAATTAAAATCACTTTTAACCCCAGAAAATGCTTAATTCGCCACAATGATCACACCGGCCACCCTAAAGCCCCTTTCATCATCCTGCCTTGTAGATATTTTCGTCCTGATTCCAACGAGCTATTACACTAAGGTGTTCCTCCAAATAATCAGCCCAAAATAACACCTTAAGCGTAAATTATTAAAATATGCTTGATAATAACCCCATTTTATGGGAATTGTTGAAATGCAATGGAACCAAGATAGAATTGTGTAGAATTGATCCCTATGATAAAATATAGTAAACAATCCCAGTCAAACCCCATAAAACTCCTCCAAAACCCTTTGGGCCCACGAATGGTGCAATCCCACTCCTATGACCTGGCTGACACAAGCTCTAGAAATCCCCCTAACCACATCACAAGGTAATCCAAAATCAGGGACATTATAGTTCTCCCTCCCCAATTGCTTGTCCTCAACCAATTCCATCACAAGCTGCCACTTCACAAGCTAACCCAAATTGAAACTAATACCAAGGTCCCAAATGTACCACTAAGCCACTCCATGCCACTGTACTAACCCAACATGAATGAATCCCTCGATATTGGGGTCCCAAACCATCCTAATCAACGTGAAGCATTCCTCACTCCACTCACTATCCAACAAGGTATAGGCACTAGAGTCCCTCTTCATACAGCCAATAAGTAAAGCATCTTAATAATGCAAAACCCTGATAAATTCCTCAAGAAGTTGCCCTAATGGGGAACCAATCTCGTGTACCTCAAGAGTAGACTCCTAAAGGTACAATCCAACCCCTGCAGAAAAAGATCCTCATCTGCACGAGCTAACCACAATGTCAACCTAAGAATGAACTAGATCACTTGTTGTCATAACCCTATTCATCAAGAAGTGGAGTGATCTATCAATTAATTGGATCTGCCAAATCAGAAGTTCATAACTCCCAACCCTTATTGATTGTTGTTGTGTAGTATTGATAGCAATTGGAACCCATTTGTGCCTCGTCTTTGATCCTTGTATGCAATCAATAAATGGACACCGACACCAAGAATCAGCCTGATGCATGCTAAACTGCCCTGCTCCTGCCATATCACACAACAAACCTATTATCCTGTCTCCTGATGATGTATCCAGATACTACTTGGAGCCTAAACACCCTCTTGTAAAAGAGGTCTACCATCCACTGTACCTCATGCTCATATAATACCCCAGAATTTCCTACCGAAGGGTTATTATGCAACTCTCTCCTTATCATCTCCCTAAGAGTGAACTCAGGGGTGGGACATATGCCACCTCTGCAGTAGATCACACCATCTACAAGCTTGTATCCATCAACTCACGCACCGACCATAGGCCTCAATTGGGAAGTCTCTCTCCTATCCACAATGCACTATGTCTCATCCAACTGTCTTGGGTGAGCCTCCTGTGTCCTGCTACTTGTGATGAGAGCATCAAGGGGCAACAACCAAACCCTCTGCGACTGTAAGCAATACTAGAGAGTGATAGGTGTGTGGGTCCCCAAGGGTATGATCAAGAGTCCATATGGATACCCAAGGGTAGTCCTATGAATGTCCCTCTCTCTGCTTCTAATATGATGATATCTCAATCGAAAAACACTCTTTGATGAACACGATGCTTCGAGATGCTCATCCATCCCCTCACCAATCCTGGGTAAGCCAAACCCAATGGTATGCCTGACGTCCCTGTCAAGTCTCCTCGGAGGCAATGCGCCACGATCATGTTGTGTAGTACCATACACCACTATATACAACCATGTGTCCCTGCACTCCTCTGCATACCATTGTACACTACAACATATCTTTGTACACCATTGGATACACCCGCCTGCTACTGCATGTGCTAATGTATTTGTCACTCCACTAGTGAATCCCTTGTGATGTGAATTGCCCCTCCTAATATGCCCTAACAATGAGCGGCATAACTCCTCATATGCCAGTGGGGGTGTCACTGTTGCGGTGTTCCTTAATGACCCCTTCTGCCCAGTACATAAATGGAAAAACATCGTCTCCATATAATGCATTTCCTAGTGGTATACCAATGCCATCCCATCTAAATAACTCTTGGCAGGGCATGTTGACCACCTTGTAACCCCATAAACAAACGATGTGCCAAGACATCTCTCAGAGTTTGCACATTCCCCTGTCAACCCAACCTACCACTAGCACTGACTGGAACTTCGATGGAAACATGAAGGGATGTGTGCGCTCGGTCATTGGGTTAACCACCATGTCAATGCCATAGTCATCCTGCACCTCCAGTATATAATGTTAAGCCCCACCTAGATCCCAATGCCAACTTGGACCTCCAGTACCCCCAACATCCTAAAGCTCCTACTGAGTTGTACCCTGGATTGCGACTATCTCCACAAGTCTAGCCCACTCAATTGCGTAACAACTCAAGATATCTCACCATCCAACCCCAAGGGGGGGATCAAATGCACGAATAACTATACACGAAACAAACCCTCCATGTTAATATTGCACCATGCTCAACTCATGTCACTTCGTCTCGCTGACCGAGTTGGCCCATAAGATCCATCTAGGAAACTCTACCTCTCTCTTTCCAATGCACAGAGGTGGGTTGTAAGCCCTGTCGATGCACTCTTGAAGAGGGATGTGTTGAAACTCCAACATATGCTCCTCTTACTGCCTCGTTAGGAACTTTAGTTGTTCCCCAATGCTAGACAGCTTGGTCGCTGACTCGACACATACCACTCCAAGGTCCTCAAGTTCACCTATCCGCTACAATATGGTGCCTCGAAGTGTCTGGGTCTTCTTCTTTGCGAAATTTCCTTGAAATGCAACAAATGGAAATTTATTCTCCTAACTGATTAATTATGCCATTTATTTGCTACGACAAACAATGAATAAATCACACTGCAATTCTTCACAAATAGAAATACCGTGGAAGCAAAATTAGGAACTGAGAAAATAATGCGCACACAATAAAAATGACACTATAATTTTTGGACAAATGTCCCCAGAAAAACCCAATGTGGGAAAACCGGTGCAGCAGACGAGGGTTTTATTATTATTATGTAGCACAAAAATTTCTGAGTACAATCTAGATGCCAAACTGGCAATCCTCTCTTGAGAAAATACTGGCGAAATATTAGAGAGAATTCTCTCTCTCCACAAGCAATCCCGGCACAACCTGCTTCAGAAAACTGGCCCTCCAAGAACCCTTGTGCAAGTCTTCGCTATGCTTGCACAAACCCTCACACGCACAACCTGGATATGCCTTTGATCGAGTCGTCATCCCTGTTGTTGCCTCTGGAAGTGATTCTCTGGGCCTATAGAAAATTATCCTAACCTCCAACACCTGAATCCACCTCCTCTTCAGCCAAATCGAACTACCTCTGAAGTTGCCTACACAGGCCTTTGCGCAACCTCCTATGGAATATCTTGGCCTCTCCCTACTGACTCTTTCGACACTGGAAATATCCACTGGACTCTCTGCTACTACTCCCTCTCACCCCTGCATCCTTACTGGCTCGAACTCTTCTTCCTCTATTAGATCTCTGCAGCTAGATAGCTCATTCTGCCAAGGAACTTGCACTACTGGTGTGATCTCTATCTTCCCATCAAGTTGCTCTTATAATTTCTCGTTGGTGAACCAACGACCATGATTAGATCCCCATCAATGGCTAAGATCATCTCAAACTCGATCCATGTGAGTTTCTAGAGAATTCTCACCTTTCTCAATTAATTGTTGTTAATTAATCACTTTTCCTAAGTTAGACTTGGGAAATATTTAATTATTGATCAATTAACTTAATTGAGCTATCTCTAGGTGTTTTCTCCTAAAACCTTTTTTGGGTTTTGGATATCTAGTGTTTCTTAGCCTCTCTAACCAAAGTCGAGACTAGAACACCTGTCTGATGCTACAAAACTAACACTCCCTCTTAGCGAGGAAGGTGTTCTCTCTCACTCTCTGTCTCATAACATCCTCCCATACACGTTATTGATGTCTGACAACTGTGACAACCTGCCATTCTCCACCAAGTTACTACACAACTCTTGATTCATCTGCCACTCCTTTAGCTGAACCATCTTGCATCTGCGCTACTATTGACACTGCACTGTACACCCTGTATTGTTGCCAACTCTGCTCTTTGTTGCAACTGATCTCATGTTGTTGCTACTGCTGCAACTACTGCAACTAAGAACCCTGAATCAATTATGTCTCTCCAATGGCTCTGCAGCCATCTCCAGGGTCTTCGACTACTACTAGCCTCTGCTTTGTCCACTGAGTATGTCTGCGCTGCAACTGCTCTGCGCTCCTCGACATCTGATTGCAACTAGTATCGCAATTGTCTCCTCAAGAAATGACTGCGCCATGCTAACACTGATCCATTTGCTACTGAATATTGTGGGCCCCTATAACAAGGGTAATGATCCATGAGGAAACATTTGTCCAATGTTATCCCCCTTAGACCCTACCCAAAACGCTACAACTCTAGTGACTAGAGTACAATGCCACCCCACTTCTCTCTTGGAGGTATAGTTGCATATAGTCTAAATTCATCCTCCAACCTAAAAGACAAATTGTCAATCTTTGTCGAAGCTACTTCCTGCTCTTGCTTCTCCTTCTTATCCTTCTTTCTCTTGGGACACTTGGTACTGTAGTGACTGAACTCACCACACCTGAAGCATTTGACCTTCGAGAGATCCTTCTTCCTTTTTTCTCCTCCCCGCGAGCCTTGTCCCTGATTGAGACCTTTCTTTGCCTTCCCCTTTGATGCAAGGGCTACGTTCTCATCTTCCTTCATACCCTTCGGTCCTTTACTACTGTTGCCACTGATATTGCTCTCAACTAGAGCAAGCCTCATCTCCTCCTGTGTGAAATCTGCCCACAATCGATCCCAACTAGGTAGTTGATCTCGTCCAGTGATACCTTGGACGAAAATAGCCCATTATGGTCTGAAAACATTGAGAGCTATACGCACCAGCTCACTCTCTTGAGGTGCTTCTCCAACTAGGCAAGCTCATCTCGGACACTCTGAATCCTAGTGAGATAAGGAGTAACCCCTTCACCCTTGTACATCCTGGTGGTCCTCAACTTCTCCTTCAAAAACATCTTCCAGTTCTCTGAAGGATTTTGGAAAAGCGTGGCAACTACATCCCACATTTCTTTGGTCGTATTCTTGAATGCTAAGTGTGAGACTATATGATCCCGAACGCCATCAAGGATCAACCGCTTTGCCTTGGCCATCTCCTTATTATAATTCTCCAGTTGTTGCGGGTCTGTAGGTACGGCAACAACTCTCTCTGCGTACGTCTTCAAACCATGCTCATCTAGCAAGAAAGACATTTTCGCTTTCTAGATATAATAATTTGAAGCTCCATCTAGCCTATCCTGATCTCGGAGTCCTACTGAGGCCATTTTCTACAAAACTCACAATTGGGAAATAAACAGGAAACTCCTCCCTTTCCTGCTTGGTTTCACACTCTATTGTTCGCACTCCCTCCTAGAATGCGTAGGTTCTGCTAGCTACTATTGCCACCTGCAACTGCAAATCACATATTTCCTCCAGAAAACTGAATCTGGAAATCCTCTGAGAAAAAATCCTTCAGTGTGTGCTTTTCTCTTCCACTCGACGCTGATTTGCTACTGATAGTCCTCAGTTGGACCAGCCGACTCTCAAAGCATAATTTCTAAAAAGTCTACTTGATTGAAGCCTCAGGGTTTATCTAATGATCTATTTTTCTACAGGGTGTTTATGGGCTAGTACTTCATTAAAAATTTTAAATATCTTTTATAACTTGTGCAAAATTGATAGATCTGGCTAGGAAGAGCCTTAGATCTACAAATCCTGGAATGAAGTTGGACTCATACTCCTCAGATCTGATATATCTATAACTCATTTGTATAGATCTGTTATTATCTTGTATAGATCTAAGATTTTTTTTTAATTTGGGTCTTGGAGTTTTATTTATTTTTTGTATATATCGGGATTTGGGTATTTCATTTTCTGATTGTGCAGGTACAGATCTAAAGGATTTCATCAGTTTAAAGCCAGATCTAGACCCTGGAGGGCAAGATCTGGCCTCAATACCATTTCGCAGGGACAAATTATTCAAAGAGATTTTCAGTCCAAGGGTTTATTTGATTAGCATTTAAATTTCATGGTTTTTTTATGGCAATTAATTTTCAAAATTTAAGTGCTTAAGCCTTTTGCATGCTTAGTTTCATGATCATTGGCATTGCATTTTAAATATTTTTAATCACTCTAAGTGTGGGTCTATTTACTTGAATTATTGGATATTTCTTGCATATTTAATTTTGAGAATTTTTCAAGTAATTGTTGAATACTCTATCGTGGACTTGTGGAAAATTGTATGTCTTTCAATTCTTGAGTATTTTGAGCATATATATAATTGGCATTATCTAGAGGGTGATCTTGAAGAATTATGAGGAAGTTTTGGATCTCTTTCAGCTATAATTGCATTAGAAAGAATCTAAATAAACTGAAGTGATAAGCTTGTGATTTAATTTCATATTGGACACATTACTGAGTTGAATGTTTTAAGAAGTTTATAATTCAATCACTGTCTTGTGAAGTGAATATTTGTTTTGGCAATAAAGGCTTTGGCATATAACTCATAAATAAATCATGATATAACGCTTTCGATCCTTGATCTAGTTTCATCTCGCTCCATCTTCTAATCATCTTGTGCCCTTGCATATTAAGTTAGCCTTGCATAATTAAAATTTACTTCCAAGCATCAGCTTGGTTGATAGAAAGATAGGTACCCATCCATCTTTGCTTAACAACCCTGGTTTTAATGGTACTTAAAACAGTGACCTTGCAGTCGTCAGAGCCACAACTCTCTACAACGTCGGAGGCACTAGATATGTTAGATTTTCAGGAGAGGTATCGTTAATCACACCTTAGTGTGCTTCACCTTATCTTCTCTCTACCACTTACTACAGAATCAGGCTCAATATAGAAAGGATTGAAGGGTTAAAACTTAGATAGGCATTTAACTAAAATTAACCAAGATTCTTGCATCTCACATTAGTTTTAGGATCTGCATTTCATATAAGATAGTTATTCATCCAAGCAGCAGTTGCTCATCAATTACTTGGTCCTAAATTTCCTAGCAAGATAGTTGACTCCATAAGGCACTGGTATCAATTGTTTAAATCTAATCAAATCCTATAAGTCTTGCTAAATCTAAAACAAGTACTTGGTTGCTTAACTATGTCTCCAAACTGGTTGGTTCCCAACTAGTTCTCCTTCATTCCATTTCCGTAGGGTCTACCCCCCTTAGTCTGCTATTGGGAGACAACTTAAACAAAGAGATTGGGGATCAGGGTGACAACCCCTGATCTGAGCCATTGTCGCAGTGCCTAGACATTCTGTGCAAAAACCAGTGGTAATAAGAGTCTCCCAAGGACACTACCCCTTGAAATTGTTTGTTGATATTCCAAGAACATGTGGCCCATAGGTGTTAGGATGCAAAGCTTGCACATGCATCTAGGGGTACTTAGGAAATCCCTACGATCGTTGTCCATATTTGTAGTTGAATCACTAAATAATATGCCTATAAGAGGAAGCATATACGGTGTCAATGGTATGCAAAGAATACTAAAAATATTTGAACTTAATTGGAGGACCTTCGCTACACATGTCGACAACTTCCGAACCTAGGAGAAGTAAACATGAAAGAAGGGGCCTCCATCAAAGAAGAAATGGACTTGCTCACCTGGAAGGACAAGGATCGAAAGGGGCAAACTAAGGCGCTAAAATGATAAATTGGGTGCTTCAATGAAGATTGAAGTACATGGAAGACGACTTATAATGTTACAATTTTCAACTCCTATATAGCTTCATGCTAATCATAGGGGATAAATAAAGCAATCATCGTAAAGAATATACAATGGGGCCCAACAACAACTAAAACTAAGTCATCCCTTGGTACTGTTACCGCTCAAACTAGCAAGGGGTCTTAGAGGGGCACTTCCTAGGTCAAGAGCAGCAATGAAGCTAAAGCCCACTGTCACCACAGCTAAAGCTTCCTACGCTTTACGGACCTTCACCAATGGGAGGAGACTTGATATATAGAGAATCACTTATGAAAGATGGATCAACTAAGATGAATGTGAAGTGATCTCGGGGACCTTTTCCTAGGGAAGGCTCAAGAATGGGGCTTGCTTGCTTCTTAAGCAAGGTACAAGGCTTTCTAGGAGAAGGGGATGAGGATTTAAGGGCTAGGTTTAAGGAGTGTGAATTGTAAAGGAGCTTCCAAAACCCTAAAATCCTTGTTGAACTTGGTTTCCCAAGTGGTTTTTGAAGAGTTGACTTTGACAAGGTATGGGACCACACGAGACCAAGTGGACCCAGGTTAGGTCAAGAGGAAGGAGTTTAGCAACCAATGATAGATTTGACCTAAACAAGGAGGAGAAGGGGATCAAAGAAGTGATTTTCACTCAAAGGTGCAAAATGATCCCTATGAGGAACTAGCCTAGGGAAACTTAGGGCAAAAACCAATCTCGAGGCTAGGGCTTGGGATATCTCACAACCCCACCATTGGAATTCCCTCAAATTTGGAGAAGATCTAGGAGAGACACTAGCACAGTAGAGGCCAAGAGATCGAAGTTTTTCTATGGGTGGTTTGTCGGGAAAATGATGCCCTAGGAGCCCTAATGTGGCTAGACCTAGAATAAAGAAGGAGAGGTGAAGAAAAATGGTTCTTTAAGTGATCACCTTATGGTAGACCAGTGCCTAATCCTTTGGGGAGATTGGAGTCAAGAAGAATATGAAGATGGACTTCGTTTCTAGGTCAAGGAGGCTTCAAGGACAACTTCACTTGTCATTAGGGCAAAGGAGAGTGACCTTAAAGCTTTTACACTTCGTTTTGCAAGGTAAGATGGCTTGTCAAGATAAATTCAACCATAGAATTATCCCTAGGAGAATTCGTTCAACATACATGGCCCATACATAGAGATATGCTATATAGAAACATAATTCCACAATTTCGCAGTAAATGCATGCAACAACTAGCCCTAGTATAGCGAAAATCTCATCATCAATGTATGTGACAAAGTAAAAGAATAAATAACATTAAATTTGTACTTACATGTAAGAGAATATATCCAACCACCAATAAACTTGTCAATCAAGAAGCTCCAAGATAAGAAAAGACAATCCATACATCAAAATTCATCCATGCTCCAAAATTTCGTCCACCAAGAAGGAATAATGAAAATCTCAAGAGAGATACAAGTCCAAACCAAGTGATGATGAGAAATGAACTCTCATCATTTGTATTTATACACTCCTAATGAGTTTGATTTAGCTATTTGAGCCTACATTAGCCCCTAAAATAAAAATAATGTGCAAATAACTAACTTTTGGTGACAAGCCCACCAAACTAGCTCATAAATAAAATAACAAGCCTCTCAAGAGATCAAATGATCAATAATACATGTCGTTGGGCTCTCTAGGAAGCCTGATGAAGTCCATAAGTGCCATAATGATGAATAGTACTTCTAAAAGTGATGGACAAGGCGTTGGCCCCTTGTTCTCCACATAATAAACCTGTGGCATTCCCAATGGGTGTGAGGGCACAAAAGTGACCTCATGGGTCTCTAAGTAAGTTGAAGATACTTGTAGACCATCTGTAAGGGCTCAGATGATGGTTTAAGTGATGCCACATCAGCATACACGTCACGAGTCATCTGCCAAGTGCATGGTACAACTATGGGGTTGGCTGGGGAAAGGTGAACCAGGTGCATCTTCCTTGTCCAATAGGTGAATCTGGGGCAATCTCTAAACATCTTTGGGGATCCATGGAGTGTTGTCTACTGCTGTGGAGGCCCATGGCTCTCAACATAGACCCTACATGTGCCAATGTATCCCTTTGAATGGGTAGGACACCGTATAGGGAGACCAAACCCAAAATGGATACCATCTGCAATCCTGCATAAGATCCAATGCGCCCCCTAGCCTTCTAGTACAACAAGTCATTAAAGGAAATCGAGTTAAAGAGCTTACAAACCATGGACAACAGGTGGGGACTTCATAATGGCATGCCCTTCCATAATGGTCTTTGGCGTGTGCTAATGTCTCCAAACTCCAAATGGGGTTAACCAAGTATCCTATTAAGTGGTTTCTACTTTTAAAGGGGATAGTCTATCCAAGGTACATCCCTTAAAAGGGTGGTGGCGTGTGATGGAAAGATGAATGGAGTAGGGAATGAAAGGGGCAGCCCCAGGTCACATGTTGGGGTACAAGGGTAGCTAATACAAGGGAGGCCCACACCTGGGTATATAATGTATAGGAGGGAGCAAATGTGGAGCAATTTGATGGGTGAGATATAGCAGTGGATACCCCCTTTAAGGTAGGGCGGTTTATTTCCCACTAGGGGTTGGGATAATCATGGGGTTCCTAAATGATAAAGGAGGCTCATCTAAGGTCTGTAGGAACCAGAGTGATGGCCATGATGATGGGGTAGAGCTCATGTATTGGATTTTGCCCACGTGCTAAATGTGTTTGTCCTGACCATCTTTTGCATTTTGTGGTACATTTTCCTGTTGAATGTGGTCAATTATGCTTTTACTTTTCTTTTCAGCTGCATCAACCTCCGAGGCATCATTCTAGGCCTGACCCAAGGTGTGGGCAAGGGGAGGGGGAAGGCTAACCCTATGTGGACCCAGTGGAGGAATGTGGACCCAGGTGGGAGAAATGATGAATGGGGTTATAATGAGTGGAAGGGGAGTAATATATATGGATGAGGGAGTGGGACCACACAACCAAAATTGGGGTTTCCCATGTAATACCATTCCTAAGCCCAAGGGTCAGTAAAAGAGATCCCACAGCACTAGGGTCCAACGTTAACACCCAAAAGATATCTAGGGGACAAGAACACAGACCTAGCCCATTCTTTCCGCCGAATCATCCCATTAATCCATGCCCAAAAGTGTCCATGATAAGCAAACTACAATACTCAATTACCAAATGACAAGGTATACCTTTAGGTTCGGGAGGCCCACTTTCAAAAATATGATCATGGCATATGGGTGAGGGACCACATGGCTAGCTCAGGTGGCGGAAAAATCGCACAACGAGCTAGTTGGTGGCTGCAAGGGGTTGTTGGTCGCCGGCTGAGGACCATCTTGGGGAAAAAATTTATCCTAGGGATATCACCCACAAAATGGTGGGTAACAAGTACCTTTGGAAAACACACGTCCTTTTCGGCTACTAACCATGCATTTTGACAATTTGGTGGCCCCAATTTTGGTTATGTTAGGATCCATTTCTTCAATACTAAAAAGGTATGATGATTTGCAAGTTGACAAAACCTCTTCCAAGCTTTGGTTTCATATTATATTTGCCTATAAGTATAGAGCCCTTGGAATTTTACTATTATGATTTAAATTTGTCTTTGATACAAATAATTAACTAGGCAACTTGATTGACAACATGTTATTTTAAAACACATAAACACCATAAAATTTACCCAATACTAAACTAAGAGTCTAAATGACAAATACACAAATGATAGTAGTTGTCCTAGATGGAAGCTTTCACTAACACTCTAAAAAAAGTATCGAACAAGCAAATTGTGGCCCAAATTTTCCATGGAAACAACGAAAAAATCTAACAACAATACATGCCAATGATACTTGTAAGGGATGTCAAGGGAAAAAATGATGATGATAGCTAATTGCCAAGATGGTGCAGGGAGAATGAGGATGGGACAGATTGGCATCATTACGGTGAAAATGGGGAGGACAATGAAACCATGGCATTGGTGGACTAACCTCTACATCGATGATAGGATAGGCCTGTACCAATCTCATAATCAAATATACTCATGGAAGGAAGCACAACAAAACCAATTCTCATCAACATGATTATGCTCTAAAGAGAACACAATAAGTGATCCCAAGTTGCCGATCTATGGAAAATTGTAATGAGAATAGAAGCTTTAGTGGTAAGCAAAATAATCGTGGAGTATTGTAGACCTCAATTGGTCTATGAGGCTTCAGACAATAGCAAGAGCAAAGTAAAGGCCAATTGAAGGAGTAGACCTCCAAAAAGCAAGGGAAAGAAGTAGAAGGCAAGGGGGTTCCTTAAAGCGAAAGGTGAAAGCATTTGAGACGAAAGCTATCAATGCAACTTACTAGTCTTGCTACTCCGAAGTTAATAGGAGAGAGATGGAGACCATGAAGAATAGGATCAAGCTAAAAGATGTAGAAAATCCACGAAATTTTGATCTACTAATATAAACAATTTGAAACAATTTTCTTTTCATATAATCACAAAATTTCTCTACTAGATGCAGTGGAATAGGAACAAAAATAAAAGCACAATTCACACAATATAGCACAACAATTTTTTTGGGGAACCCAACTAGGAAAACCCTCGCTTGCTTGAGAATATTATTGAAGAAGAATAAGCTACAGATCTCTTACAAATAAACTTGCTTAGATAGAGAATATAACCTTGAACTAGGCTTGAAACAACCCTACAAAAATGTTGATCTACTTCCCTCAACCAGCCTACACTCAGCCTGAAATCCTCGCGCATTCCTTAGGAAATAGGCCCCTATTTCCTAGCGTATTCCTGACCCTAAAAAGTAGGAGTTTCTTCCTATTTTTGTGCGCACTTCCAAGGGAAAAATTGCTCCAATAAATCACACAAGAAAACCTTCTTGGCCCGTTCCCTTCACAAGCTCACAAACTCATGCTCAATTATGAATACAAGGTGTGCCTTTGATCTCCTTATAAGCACTTCAATTTGGCTATTATTAGTATGTTCTAAGTTAGGAAAGTCGAACTGGTGCTTTTCTAGTTAACAAATGTTGACACAACTTGTTAACTAGTTCCTCCTAAAATTTAGGAGGCTAACTCCACTAATTCTTTCAGTTCCCAAACTAACTCACACTAAAATACAATTAACTCAGTGTTCCACAGACTCGCACTAGTCAAATTGCTTCTTGAACTCGTCCTCATCACTGAACTCATATTTGACTAAGGAGAACACAAATTCGATTCCTTGAATTAGGCACAAATCAAGGAATCCATTCCTTTGCTACCTTTCAACACTTCCTCTTAGCGAGGAAGGGATTCTGTACAACTCCCAACTTATCTCTGTGATGAACAAAATTGCTTCTTTCCAATGCCTTGGTCAAGAAGTCTGATGTCTGCTCCCCTATTGGAATGTACGGTAGCTTCACTATCCCCTTCTGCACACAATCTCTAAGATGTTGATACCGGATCTCGATATGCTTTGAGTGACCATGAAACATTGGGTTCTCAGAGAACTTAATGCAAATTTGATTATCACAATGTATCATGGTAGGCTCCATCCCCTGTCTGAAAAGTCCCACAAGTAACTTCCTCATCCAAATAGCCTCGCAAGCTGCTTGACTAGCAGCCATGTACTCGGCCTCTACTGAACTTGGTGCAATCGATCTCTGCTTCCTATTGTACCAAGAAACAACGGCTGACCCAATGTTGAAGATGCCACCTGAAGTACTCTTCTTGTCTGTGGAGCTCCCACCCAATTTGCATCTGCAAAGCCCTCAAGCCTCACTCCATCAACATATTTGTACCACAATCCATACTCTATTGTGCCTCTGAGATATCTCAACACATGCTTTGCGACAACCCAATGCACTCTGGTCAATTCCATCATGAACTGACTTAGTTGGTTGACTGCAAAACAAATATCAGGTCATGTGTTGACCAAGTACATCAACGACCCAATGAGTTGCCTATATACTATAGGATACACTCGCTCTCCTCTGCTAACATCCATCGTCCTCTAGTTTGTGACTAGAGGCATGGCCATGGGCCTGCAATCCTGCATATGAAATCTCCGGAGAATCTCTGTAGTGTACTTCCCCTGTCCCATGAAGATCTCACCATCACCCTGCCAAACCTCCAAGCCAAGGAAATAGTGCATAAGCCCCATATCCTTCATCTCAAACTCCCTTGCAAGGTCCTCCTTGTAAAACTGATCAAGCTCTCATCTCCAATCAGTATAAGGTCGTCGACATAGAGAACTAGAATGAGCGGAAGCCCCCCTACCATGATGTAGTACAGCTTGGCATCCACCTCAATCTTAGTGAAGCCCAATCCTCAAAGGTAGTTGTCAATCTGAGTGTACCATGCTCTCGGAGCTTACTTGAGCCCATAAAGAGCTCTCTTCAGCCTGCACACATGTGTGTCTCTACTGAACTGCTCGAACCCCTCTAGCTACTCCATATAGATCTCCTCCTCAACAACCCCATTGAGGAAGGTTGTCTTCACGTCCATCTAGTGGATCTTCCACCCCATTTGTGCTACAAGTGTCAAAATAGTCCTGATGGATGAATACTGTGCTACTAGGGCAAAATTCTCCTCATAGTCTATGCCCTTAATCTGTGAGAAGCCCTTGGCCACAAACCTGGCCTTGAACTTCTCCACACTCCCATCTGCTCCATGCTTCAACTTGTACACCCATCTGGATCCAACTACTGATTTCCCCTCAGGTCGTGGAACAATCTCCCAGACATCATTCTTCATGATAGAGGAATATTCCTCCACCATGGCATCCTGCCAAACTTGTTGAGAAGCTACCTCCTCATAAGAAGAAGGCTCAGTGTCCACCAACTCTGTCATCAGTGCCATATAACCTATGTACCTCTGTGGCTGTTTACTTTGCCTAAACATGGTGCTAGGAGTCTTGACCTGCTCCTAAGCCTCCTGAATCAACCTCTCGGCCCACTTGGCCTTCTTCCTCCCTCTGGTGGGTGGCTATGGCTGATCTATTTGCTCTCTGCCTAGTTTTTCCTCCTCATCCTACTGCAAATCCTGTTGTGCTACCTTCTTGCCACTTGACTGTGGTTGTGGCTGACTCCGAGGTGTCGGTTGTGTATCCTGTTTGGAAGCAAGTAGCTCCTCCTCAGGTACTGCAATCTGCTCACGCTCTAAGGAAACTCTCAGAGCCTGATCCTACTGGAATCTCACATATCACCTAAGAACTCTCTTCCTAAGTCCTAAAAGATACACCATGTAAGCCAGAGATGTCTCACTATATCCCACGAAAATTCCCTTTTCTGCTGTGGTATTCAACTTCTTCCTGCTATCCTTGGACACATGACTGTATATCTTTGTGCCAAAGATCCGGAAGTGTGAAACATCAGGATTCTTGCCTGTGAAAGCCTCCTCTAGTGTGACTTGTCCAAGCACCCTGTGTGGACTCCTGTTTTGCAGAAATACTGCAATGTTACATGCTTCTGCCCACAAGAACCTAGGCAGATCCTAATCATGCAACATAGCCCTAGCTGCTCCAACAATACTCCTGTTCTTCCTCTCAACCACCCCATTCTGTTGAGGGTTATGAGGTGTTATCAACTCTCTCCTAATACCTTCCTTTGCACAAAATTCCTTGAAGGCATTGGAGATGTATTGTCCAACATTGTCACTTCTCACTGCCTTGATTTTCTTCCCGATTTTCTTCTCTACCAAAGCCTTAAACTCCATGAACCTGTCTAAGACCTTATTTTTCTTTTTCATAAAATAAATCCAAGTTTTCCAAGAAAAATCATCAATGAAAGTAACATAATACCTTTGCCTCATCAATGATGGAGAAGAGAAGGGCCCCCACACATCTGAGTGCACCAGCTCTAAAATACCTTTGGCTTTGATGTCCTGACCATGGAAGGAAGGCTTGGCATACTTGCCAAGCGTGCACCCCCTACACACTCCACTCTTCTCAAGGCCTCTTGCTGGTAATCCTGTGGCAATTTGTTGAAGAATCTTCAACCCCCCATGATGTAAGTGACCCATGCGCCTGTGCCAAAGTTCACCAACATATGCACATCCTACCTTACTGCTCAAGACCACATCTGTCTCTACCTGCAACTTATAGAGATTCTTCACCCTCACACCTATCTGCTTCTTACATACAGAAGCTATGTGCTGGAGGTAAGCCTTACCTTTGTTGAAGATGACATCATATCCCTTATCCTCAAGGATAGCTACTGAAACCAAGATCTTCTTCAACCCTGGAACATAGAGAACATTTTTGAGATGAAGAGTATTACCTCACTCCCTCTCAAAGCTGACAGTACCAATTCCCTTGGTAGCACACTTGCCATTATCGTCAAGCTCAATATTCAACGGCATATCCTTCTCATCCAGCTAGCTGAAATACTCCCTGTTCCCAGTCATATGGAAAGACACTTGTATCAATATGCCACATATTAATCCCTACTGAGCTTTCCATGCAAGCTATCAATGAGAAATCCTTCTCAAACTGAGAGGCAAACTCATCTACCTCCAATGATGCAACTACATGCTCCTTATTCAACCCCTTCTTTCAGTTAGGACACTTAGAAGCATAGTGTCCAAAAACATGGCAATGGAAGCATTTGATATTACTTAGGTCTGTCTTCTTTTCGTCACCCTTTTGACTATTCTCGCTCTTCCCTTTTCCTTTCTTGCGTTTGACTTTACATGCAAGAGCAAGATTCTCCTCCTCCTCAACCTTGGAACCCTTTCCACTATTGCTAGAAGTCTCAACTAATCTGAGCCTTAGCTCTTCCTGAATGAAGTCACTCCATAGATGTTCCCAATCCGGCATCTTCTCTCATCTAGTAATACTTTGAACGAACGCACTAGCTCTGTTTCCATGGGCTTTTCTCCAACAATTTCTAGCTCATCATGGACTTCCTGAATTCTGGTGAGATAGGCAGTTACATTCTCACCCTTCTACATCTTCATTGTCCTCAGCTTATCTTTAAGGACCATCTTCCAATTCTCGGAAGAATTCTAGTAGAGTTTGACTAAGGCATCCCACATCTCCTTAGCCATATCTTTAACTGCAACATGAGGGACTACATGATCCCAAAGTCCATCCAAGATCATCCTCTTGGCCTTGGCCATTTGCCTTTGGAAGAGCCTTAACTCGTCTGGATCTGAAGGTTTTGCAACACCTTTCTCAGTGGATTCCTTCATCCCAAACTCGTCCAACAAGAACAATATCCGAACCTTCCAAACTCCAAAATTTGAAGAGCCATCCAGTCTACCCTGCGCTCACAATCCTAATCCTGTGTGATTTGTCATCTTTCAACCTTGAAGACTATGTGTTGATTGATTCTTGTTCACACCTCTGATACCATGTAGAAAATCCACGAAATTTTGATCTGCTAATATGAACAATCTGAAACAATTTTATTTTCATATAATCACAAAATTTCTCTACTATAAGCAGTGGAATAGGAACAAAAATAAAAGCACAATTCACACAATAGAACATAAAAAAAAATTCTAGGGAACCCAACCAAGTGTAAAAATCTCTGTTTTCCCACCCCGATTTTCAGTTTCTCCTTATTTCTCCCATGTAGTTAAATGTCCATTCCCATAACCATACATTTAACAGACTAAAAAAAATAAGTATTGCTGAAAACACAAATTCTGGAAATTTTTCAGAATGCTGGAAATTTCAGAATTAAAAATCAGCAATCAAAAACAGCCATTAAAACACTGATATTTTTGGTCAACTTGACCCTGGAAAAACCCCCTACAACTCTTGGGGAAACCCAGTTTGAGAGCTCTTCTTTATTTCTGAAAATTGCCTTTTTACAGTGAGAATTATTCAGCAAAAATTCAGCAAGCAAATTTACAACTTATCTCCTTTCCCGTGCCTCACAGCAATCTGGAAATTACAGCAAACAGGACAGCAATAAATGCTGTACGGCCTCCGTTTTGTGTGCAGAAAAATCAGCAAACTGCTCCTCGATTTTTGTGCAAAAATCTGCCTTTTACTATGTGCTGAATCAGCTGTACAAATCTGCTCAACTGCTGCCTTGGAATGTGTGCCAAGCTGCTGTCTCCTTCTCCTCCCTGCTTAGAAATCTCTCTTGCTCTCTTGCTCTCCTTCTCCCAATCTGCTCATGAAATAATGAATGACCTTTTCCTCCTTTTCCTCCTTTAATATAACTCCAAGTGACTTTTGGGTAATCCAAGTGACTTTTGGGTGATCTCTAAATCCAATGGCTGAAATAGATTTAGATCAATGGCTGAGATTAAATGCTCATTTAAATCTCACTTTCTATTTTTTAATTCACCCCACTTTAATAAAGACCCACTTAGTCATTTATTTCCAAAGTCACTTTTCCTTTCTAATTTTTCATTGACTTTATAAAAGCCACTTTAAAATTAGACTTAATAACTTTATCACTTAAAGTCACTTTTAAATTAGATTTAACTTTATAAAATTATAAAGTCACTTTAGGAGAAAAATTAAATTCTTTTGGACACTTTTCCCTAGGCCAAAGATCAAAGCCTAAGGGAACCACCTGTCCTCCGGTACCAAATTTCAACACTCCCTCTTATCGAGGAAGGTGTTCCTCACCACACCCATCTTGTCTCTGAAGTAGACATGTTTGCCCCGTGGTAAGGCTTTGGTAAGGATATCTGCAACCTGCTCATCAGTGGAAATATACTCAAGCTTCACAGCTCCCTTCTGAACATAGTCTCTGATGAAATGATATCTGATCCCGATATGCTTTGACCTGTCATGAAATACTGGATTCTCCGTGAGTTTAATGCAACTCTGATTATCACAGTAAATCACTGAAGGTCTCAACGGCTGACCAAATAAGCCAAACAACATCTTGCGAAGCCAGATAGCCTCACAACTAGCTAGACTGGCTGCCATATACTCTGCTTCCGCTGAACTCAGTGCTATTGACTGCTGCTTCCGGCTGAACCATGACACTACTGCTGAACCCAACCCAAACAACACCCTGAAGTGCTCTTCCTATCAGAAGCACAACCTGCCCAATCAGAATCAGTGTACCCTGCCAATCTCACTCCATCTCCCTGCCTGTAGTCCAGACCATAATCCACTGTCCCCTGCAAGTACCGCAAAATGTGTTTTGCAGCCACCCAGTGAACCTTCCTAGGCTCACACATAAACTGACTCATCGTGTTGACTGCAAAACAGATATCTGGTCTAGTGTTGACCAAATACATCAAGGAACCAATCAGCTGCCTGTACAATGTGGGATCCACCAACTCGGAATCCGAAGCATGAAGCTTCTTCCAGTTGGTGATCATCGGTGTCGACATGGGTCTACAATCCTCCATGTGGAATCTGCTAAGGATGTCCACAATATACTTCCCCTGCCCCAGGAAGAAATGCCCCTCCTCCTGCCACACCTCCAAACCCAAAAAGTAATGCATCCAAAGATATGAAGATGACCAATATCAGGCTTCTTCCCAGAGAAAGCCTCCTCCGGAGTCATGTGCCCCAAGGCACGATGCGGACTCCTGTTCTGCAAGTAAACAGCTGTGTTGCAGGCCTCTGCCCACAAGAACAATGGCAACCCCTGATCATGTAACATGGCTTTGGCAGCCCCTATGATGGATCTGTTCTTCCTCTCTGCAACCCTGTTCTGCTGGGGTTGTAAGGAACAGTGAACTCCCTCCTAATGCCTGCCTCCGCACAATAATCAACAAACTCTCCAAGGGTGTACTCTCCTCCATTGTCCGACCTCAGGGACTTGATCTTTCGACCTGTCTGAGTCTCCACAAGAGCTCTGAACTCCTGAAACCGCTTGAAGACCTCACTCTTGGTCTTCAAGAAATAAATCCAGGTCCTCCTGGAGTGATCATCAATGAATAAGACATAGTACTCATATCCACTCAAGGAAACATGAGACATCCGACCGCTCACATCGGAATGAATCAAATCAAGTATCCCCGTCGCTCTGCTGTCACTGCTGGGAAAAGGGGATTTGGCAAACTTGCCCATCGCACAACCTCTGCAAGTATCAAAGTGATCAGTACTGAAATCTGGCACACCTGTAGTGATCTCCCGCAATGTCCTCAAGGCTCCATGATACATATGTCCCATCCTGCGGTGCCAAATCTCACACAGCTCAGAACTGCTAGCTCTGTTGTCGGTACTACTGCTCAATGCCAAAAGGGGTTGGAATGCAAACTTGTACACCTTTGCATGGTGTACACCTATCACTCTAGTTGAATCAGCTGGAGCGCCCCTGGGATACATCAACACCTGTCCTTCCCTGAACAGTACCTCATATCCTCTGTCCTCCAAAGCTGAGACGGATATGAGGTTCTTCCTCATCCCTGGCACATAAAGAACCTCTGACACCTTCAAGGGAGGTTTGGACTCCCTCTGAAATGTCACTGTCCCCACCCCGACTGCTCTAACAACTCTGTCATCACCGAGTACTACCTCAATATCAGTGCCACTCTCTGAAAGCTCTGAGAAGTACTCACGGACTCCTGTCATATGACGTGAAGCCCCACTGTCCACATACCAGATACCTGAAGATGCTCCGCTAATCGAGGGAAAAGCATGCTCCCTCTGAACCTGTGTGGCAGGTGATCCTGCACTAGAGGACTCACACGTAGTGAACGCAAACTCCCGGTCAAAACGACCTGCAAAGTCCTCAATCTCTGCTGAAGCTACCACGTCCTGGTTCTTCCCCTTCTTCTTCTTCTTCTCCGGACACACAACTGCATAGTGTCCCATCTTTTGACAATTCCAACACTTCACCTTGGAATAGTCCTTCTGTGTGTTCCCCTGTTTACCTTTACCTTTGCCTTTGCCCCCACCACTGCTTGTGGAAGCCTGCTTCTTCCCTTTGCCTTTCTTGCCTCCTGCCACCAGTGCTACGTCCTCATCCTGCTCAACTGGCTTGGCTGCCCCAAGCTGTCCTTTCCTGATCTCTGTCTGAATACAATCATCCCAAAACCTCTACCATGTGGGAAGGGTCTCACGTGCACAAACCCCATCAACAAAGTTCAACCATGAACGGGGGAGGCCATTCACTGCAATATGCACCAACTCAGTGGATGGAATGGCCTCTCCAATCGCTGCCAACTCATCTCTCACATTGGTAATCTTTGTGAGATATCCAGCTGCACTATCATTCCCCATTTTAATGTTCTTCAGCGTCTCCTTCAGAACCATCTTCCGGTTCTCATTGGTACTCTGGTAGAGATTGGACAATGCTGTCCACATCTCATGGGCATTGCTCTTTCCTCTCACATGAGGAATGCAATGGTCTTTGATTCCGTCTAGAATCAGTCTCTTACCCTTATTGTTCTTCTTTTTATACTCAGCCAACTGAGTAACATCAGTGGGCACAACAACAGGGTTCTGTGCGGTATGCACCATGATATCCCAGACTTCTGCCTCCTCAAAGATACTCTGCATTCTCTCCTTCCAAACGTTGTAATTTATATGCCCATCCAACCTATCCTCCACCCTCAATCCCAATGACATCCTGTTGTCCTAAAACTGAAAAATAGCACTGCTGTAGTAAAGATAAAACTGTTGTTTATGAAAAAATCAGCTTGCTGGAATTTTCTGAGTGAAAAATCAGCAACTGTAATTTTTCCTTTTGCTGTCCCAAACTGCCCTTCAGCACTCAAGCTCTGATACCATGTAAAAATCTCTGTTTTCCCACCCCAGTTTTCAGTTTCTCCTTATTTCTCCCATGTAGTTAAATACCCATTCCCATAACCATACATTTAACAGACTGAAAAAAATAAATATTGCTGAAAACACAAATTCTGGAAATTTTTCAGAATGCTGGAAATTGCAGAATTAAAAATCAGCAATCAAAAACAGCCATTAAAACACTGATATTTTTGGTCAACTTGACCCTGGAAAAACCCCCTACAACTCTTGGGGAAAATCAGTTTGAGAGCTCTTCTTTATTTCTGAAAATTGCCTTTTTACAGTGAGAATTATTCAGCAAAAAATCAGCAAGCAAATTTACAACTTATCTCCTTTCCCGTGCCTCACAGCAATCTGGAAATTACAGCAAACAGGGCAGCAATAAATGCTGTACGGCCTCCGTTTTGTGTGCAGAAAAATCAGCAAACTGCTCCTCGATTTTTGTGCAAAAATCTGCCTTTTACTATGTGCTGAATCAGCTGTACAAATCTGCTCAACTGCTGCCTTGGAATGTGTGCCAAGCTGCTATCTCCTTCTCCTCCCTGCTCAGAAATCTCTCTTGCTCTCTTGCTCTCCTTCTCCCAATCTGCTCATGAAAGAATGAATGACCTTTTCCTCCTTTTCCTCCTTTAATATAACTCCAAGTGACTTTTGGGTGATCTCTAAATCCAATGGCTGAAATAGATTTAGATCAATGGCTGAGATTAAATGCTCATTTAAATCTCACTTTTTATTTTTTAATTCACCCCACTTTAATAAAGACCCACTTAGTCATTTATTTCCAAAATCACTTTTCCTTTCTAATTTTTCATTGACTTTATAAAAGCCACTTTAAAATTAGACTTAATAACTTTATCACTTAAAGTCACTTTTAAATTAGATTTAACTTTATAAAATTATAAAGTCACTTTAGGAGAAAAATTAAATTCTTTTGGACACTTTTCCCTAGGCCAAAGATCAAAGCCTAAGGGAACCACCTGTCCTCCGGTACCAAATTTCAACACCAAGAAAACCCTCACTTGCTTGAGAATATTATTGAAGAAGAATAAGCTACAAATCTCTTACAAATAACCCTGCTTCAATAGAGAATACAAACTGATCTCTCAACCTTGAACTAGGCTTGAAACAACCCTACAAGAATATTGATCTGCTTCCCTCAACCAACGTACATTCAGCCCGAAATCCTTGTGCATTCCTTAGGAAATACGCCCCTATTTCCTAGTGCATTCCTGACCCTGAAAAGTAGGAATTTCTTCCTATTTTCATGCGCACTTTCAAGTGAAAAACTGCACCAATAAATCACACAAGAAAACCTTCTTGGATCATTCCCTTCACAAGCTCACAAACTTGTGCTTAATTATGAATACAAGGTGTGCCTTTGATCTCCTTATAACCACTTCGATTTGCCTATTGTTAGTAAGTTCTATGTTAGGAAATTTGAACTAGTGGTTTTCTAGTTAACAATTGTTTACACAACTTCAACTTGTTAACTAGTACCTCCTAAAATTTAGGAGGCTAACCCCACTAATTCTTTCAGTTCCCAAACTAACTGACACTAGAAGATAATTAACTCGGTCTTCCACAAACTCGCACTAGTCAAACTGCTTCTTGAACTCGTTCTCATCACTGGAACTCATACTTGACTAAGGAGAACACAAATTCAATTCCTTGAATTAAGGCACAAATTAAGGAGTCCATTCCTTCACTACTTCTCAATGTGGATCACAAGGTGGATGAGGAAATTAAGAGAATCATTCCAAATCCTGGTCACTCAAGGAGAAGGGACTCTACCAAAACCTTGGATCTTTACTACCACGTCAAGAAGTTCATCTTCTACATCATTGAAGGTAGCAAACCAGGGATGGCATTGTTTTCCAGATGCTGGATCTAATGGACAATAAATATGATGCTCTCGTCATTCCTATTTTGGACTTAGATGTTGGAAGTGAAGAAGAATGGGAGGACGCTATCGTGAAGGAAGTAGCCCATGCTAAGAAGGCAACAAACAACACAGATAGTACAATTGATGTGAGTACAGACTCTCAAGACTTAGGTAATACCAGGTCGCCAAAAAATAGCTCATCAGTCCAAGTGAATCATGCAAAATTCACATGAGTGACTAGATTGAGTTTTCTACAATTTGGTGCCCTCATCTCATAAGTCTCTCCCACTAAAAATTGCCTTCTTAGCTAATCTCATAGGAAGATATTTGTCCATGCCAGATATTGTGGACTTTTGGCCTTTCTAAGACTAGATTGACCAACAAGCAAGATCTTGGAATAGTTTCACAATTTCAAAATCACTTCTCCCCTCTCTCCTAAAGCCATTCCAATCTAAGAGAGAATAGCGGCTACTTCCCACGCTTCCAAGAGTCTTTATAGCACAAGTGAACCACCAATCCTGAAATCTTCTAAAGCGACTATGACACCACTCAGTAAAAAGCAGCCCCTGTTTTTATGTTTCCAATTAGAGATCTTGTATATAACCAATAGTTTACATGATTCATCACCAAAAGTTTAAAAGACATTGCACTATCCATTTAGCTGACAAAAAAGCCCTGATCTCTACCTGGGGTGCCTTTGGTGTCAATGCTTCTCTCTCATCTATGTGGGAATGATGTTTGCAAAAGCTTCAGTGCAACATACTGGGATGTTTAGAGATCTTCTTGCTGGAAAACTCATTGTCCAAGGCAAAATCTTATAGGCTTTTCCTATTTCCCATTTTCTTGTCTGTTCCTTTCAGCTGCTCATTTTGGCCACTTGGAGAGGTTGTTAAGAAACTTCTTATGGTCCAAATTCAGGGTAGCTTGACAAAAACCCCATCTTACAAGAGAGGCCAGCTGAGAGTGGAAGAGATGTACCAGGTAAAATTGCTGATAAATTAAAATGAAACGACTAAGGTAGCAGATATAACGAAAGAGACATGTCATTTAACCTCCACATGCTAATAAAATAAAATGGAAATAATGTAGAGAAAGGTATAAAGAAAAACAAAGATGTTAAAAAACTAACATGGTATTTTTTGGATCTCTGTCAATGCATATATAGGCAGGTATGGATCTATGCTAGTCATAGACTCAATAGTAGGATATACTGAACTACAAAATTCACAGATAGCATTAAATTCTTGTGGATAATTCTATAAACCTACCTTGATTTATTTATTCTGGGTGCCGACTTCGGCGGAGGTGAAGAACGAAAAGCCTGACCTCCAACACGTCCTCCACTCCTGGTGGCCATGGCATCCCCAGCTGAGCCGATTACTAACACGCCTGCTGCAAACGCCACTACTGCCATCTTGGCCAAACTCTGGCTATTCCATCCCTTAATCTCCTTATCATTCTTGCTGCCCACCAAACCAACTAATACTTTAGCGTCTCTAAAAACCCAAATCAGCATACCAGCAAAAGCTCCACGAACGAACTAGAAATCTCAGAGGGATTGGATTCAAAAATACCTTATGGAGGTTTGCTCTTCAGGATCAGAGACAGAAGCACGTATTCTACTTTGCAATGCGGAGCCAGACAACAGTCTCGGCTTGTGGCTTCTACCGAACCAGTCCAATTTCCACCTGGAGCTCATTACAAAACCATTTGCCATCCCAGGAGATGCAATTATCAGAATGTGAGCCATTGTAACGACAGACTATTTTTGGTTGTAATGACTGAATTATGAAATACTGGTACTGGATCGTTTGTTGGTATCTTATCTGAATGTATTAATAAGATTTCTGATTGGTCGTGTGATCCTTCAGTCCTGTGCTTACTTCCATGAGCTAGAGGATGCCACGTGGTGGGGGCTTAATGGTGAATGAAGTTTCATGAAAGCAGATATTTTTAAACTTTGGATTTGTTTATTATTATATGTAAATATATCGTGAGGCGGGAAACAAGGCCACATGCAACATTTGTAGAGATGTTTTATTAATGGACGTTTTGTATATGAAGCTCGCCTGGTTGGCAATAAGATGTCATACTTGCTGTGGTTCCAATTTACTGAGAATATGTTTCTTTCTCGTGGGTTGCATGAGTTGTTGTTTAATGTGGTTGCAGAAGTTTGTGAGCTGGGGAATTTTTGTTTAATGGGGTTGCAGAAGTTTGTGAGTTGGGGAATTTTTATGAAATAAATAGAAATTAAATGTGATGTTTTTGGGAAAGTTATGTAGATATGTCGGTAGTTAGATTTTGGGATAATTTATTTAGTTGGGGTTTGTCAAGTATTTTGAAATTTTATAGAAAAATGACAGAATACATCAAGATGAAGAAGCAATCTGTCTCATAAGCTATTTTTAGCTTAATATACTTAAAATAATTTCTTTCTTCTTTTTTTTCAACTTTATCCAAAAATTTTAATAGTGTGCGTTAATTTTATTTTTACACATATTCAAATGAGTTTTTAAAATTAATAAAATATTCTTTGTCTAATACATTATTTTATTCCATATAAAAATAAGTGAATTATTTTTCAATTTCATTAAAAAAGAAAAAGGAGAAGGTGGTGTTGAACGTTGCTACATTCACCAAAATTAATGAATTCTCGATTCAGATGTATTGGATTACTATATAACTTCTGCGGTTTACATTCCTTGCGGTTTACGTTCCTTCCTTGTTGAGGCATGTTGTCGTTCACATTCCTCCCTGAGCCAACTTAGGATTAGATAAACGTTACTCGCTTACTGGCACGTGGATCAAAGTCTAATGGAACAGTTCGTTCAATAGTGTTAGTTCTTAGAATTAAACAGGTTGCCTCACCTTGCGGTCCATTTCATAATATTAGGTTTTATGAGAGTAGGTTTGATAATAATATTAGGTGTTTTATTGGTAAGTTTGTTTTATAGGAAGTTATTTTTAAGGTTGATATTTAAGTAATGTTTAAATAATTTTTATTATAAAGAACATTTTTGTTGATGATGATGATGATGGTTAACGTTTATTGAGACCAAATTTTGGTCTATCAGAGCTAAAGAGACAAATTATTTAGTTTGATTTAAGATTTTATTTCTATACTCAAAAAGCTTGGAGAGAAGGGCCAAGCTCACTATAATTTTGACATCATTATTAATGGGTTTATATTATAAAATGATATTAAAAATTAATTAATTAATTTATGATAGATTTTCTCATATTTTACATATTTTTCTATTTATTTAATTAATTAATTTTATTTTTATTTATTTTTTGTTCTTTATTATTTATTTATTTGATTATTTGTTTTATTTATTTACTAACTCTGGATTTGTTTTCTCTTGTTCTAAATTATTTATTTATTAATACTAACTAAATAACCCGTGAATATTTTACATAACTCATTAATATATTTACAATATAAGGGATGGTAAGATATATAACTTCTTTTGGTTTTAAGTAATGAATAATGATACCAATTATAATTATTTTATTCGTTTTTATTTTTATTTTTTTATTTTTTCTAATTAAATATCTCTTTAATATATTTTTATAACCCTTAATATATAATATAAGGGTTGGTCGTTAGTTAACTACTTTCCTTTTAGTTTTAATTATTAAATAAAAATAACAATAATCTCTCATTCTTATTCTTTATATCTTGTCCTGATGATGGACCGCCTTTGGGGTTTGAAACGTTGGCAAAAATGAACTGAAGACTGTGGTCAATCCGGATCATGAATCAAAAAACTCCCACAGAAGCCTTAAATCTAACATATATATATATAATTTTACACCTAATATAACAAATTTGACCGCTGTCCTATGTCAATTTTTTGGCCCAGCTAACCGTTGGTGGCTCTGCTCTAACTATTTAACATGCGAAGCTAGATCTGTTTTTTCAACTTGTCCTGACGATGAACCACACTGGTTGGTTCGAAACGCGTCGACAAATGGTTTCTCATGTGATTTTCGTCGAAAAATCTATCATAAACTTGTTATGGATCATAGAAGCCTCAACTCTACAATTAATTAATTATAATATATATAAGAGTCTATTAATTAATTTATTTTTTACTTAATGTTATGTTATTTTGATATTAAAAATAAATAAATTAATTGATTGAATTATTGGTATTTTAGTTTTTTTCCCGTAGAAAAAAGTCGTAATTTTATTCATATTGATAAAATTACATTTTGTAGATGCCAGAGGCATATGCAGATGGCTGTTCCTATAATGACAGGCAGCAAACAGAGAAATAACACAAAATAGAAGATGATTGTTCCTGTAATGACAGGAAGCAACAGAGATAGAATAACAGAAAAATAATAAGTTCCAGCAAGCCTAAACTTTTCTTCCCTTCTTCTTCTCCACCCGTCGCCATCCTCCAGAGTCAGGTGTGGGTGTAATAATAGCTAGCTGGTTTTCCATTGGGATCAATTGAAGTTCTTTGTCAGATTCCGAGCCCTCTGAGCCATGGGTTCGTTTGATGCCACTTACTTCCATTTGTAACTCTTGATGCAGATCTGAAATGTGCGGCCCCAAATGAGTAGTTGGGGCATTCACTTCCTGAGTTTGTTTCTGTCTCATTTGAGAGTCTGGTTCTGTCTGGTTCTTTGTAGGCTCCACATTTATGTCTTCTTCTTCCAATGGGTCGGTGTGCTGCCAGCCTTTGGGCTTTTTTTGTTGTTTCTTGGTTCTCCTGGGGTCCTTTCGAGCAAATGGGCAGTCATATTGAAGGTGCCCTGTTTGCATGCAGCTCCTGCACCGGAACGTTGTGTTCTCATAGTCAAGCTGCTGTATCCATTGAGTATTATTGAAGTTCAGCGTGATGTGGTCAGGTAGCCCCTGACTCAAGTCCACTTCTACACATATTCTGGCAAATGTAAATATTCCCCTGATAGCTCTGTCTTCATCCATTTTTAGGAATTTCCCAAGGGAATTCCCAATGGCTATTAATACTTTGTGATGCCAAAAGTGTAGTGGGAGCCCATGTAGCCTTACCCATACAGGCATTGTTGAGACTATCATTGTATTGGCGTCGAAATCAGAAAACCAGGGGGTGGTGAAGAGGCCAGCACTGCCCCAGAACCAAGGCCCCTGATTGATAATGTTGTCTCTTTCTTGTTCTGTGTTAAATCTAACTATGAAAAACCCTTTGGGGCATAGGTAAATTTCACAGTTAGATGTCCATGTTGAGAAGATCCATTGGTGCAGGGCATCTGATTTTGGCCAGAAACCGTTAAATCTACAAATAACTGCATTATTAGATAAATCGGTGTGTAAACTAGTTACCTCTGGCATAGATACTTGTAGAGTTGGTGATTCTGGCTTTTGTTCAACAATGTAGGGTCCTGGTAACTCTGATGGTGGTGCTGCTTTATTTTTCATTTTTTCCTTCCCTTTTACTGCATCCCGAAAGGAACCTGTATTTTTAGAGCTGGTTCCAGTGCTTCCGCCACGCAGTCGGAGAGTTAGGATAATGGTTGAATCTTTGGCAATGCCATAGTGCTGGAGGGTTTTGTTGTCCTGCATATTGTACCCTGAGTATATGAGGTTTTGAAGTCGTGCTGGGGTTCCAAGGCGACCCTGGATTTCCTTTTTTAACGCATGGATGCTCATTGCCTTACTGAGCCGCATGCAAAAGTGTTTGCCCTCAATCAATTTGATGAAAATCTGAACCAGATCTGCATCCGTGCGGAGTAGATCGGTCTTGTGGAGCCCTCGCTGAACCAGATCTGCGTCCATGCGAAGTGGATCGATCTTGTGGAACCCTTGCTTTGCTGGATCTGGCCGACTGGGAGGTAATGGCGCATCATTCTGTTCAGCCCTTATTTGTATGGTCGTTCCCGACCTGAACATTTCTCCCTTGTCTTTAAGCGTAACTGAATCAGGGTGGGTTTGCAGATCTGGTCGGTGACGGGCTGCATCATCCACGCCATGTCGAAATTTAATGGGTTCTGACGGCACACGGTAAGATAAACCCTGACAGTGAATGCGTCCGTGACCTGTATGAAGGTCGACCTGCCGCAGGGGACCGATCAGCCACAGGGGTTTTGTTATTCGCCCGCCGCGGAGCCAAATCCTTGTCCGTGTATTCGATTTCGGCAGCCCTGCAACCGATTTCCTGAGGGGGCTAGCTGCTAACACACCCCCATCCTTTTTCTGCAGCGTAGCGACGGCGCTCAGGCGTCCAGAAACCCTAGCCATCTCAATCCTCCGCTCTCCGATCACCTATCACTAAAGTTACTATTGGTATTTTAGTTGTTTCAATAATTTTTATTAATATTAATTTTAAATTTTATTATACATTTAATTATTATTAATTTGTTTTATATATGTTTATTTATGTATATCAACCATATTTATTATTAGGTTTTAATATTAAATTTTATATTTGGTTTTATATAATAGAGTTTTGATATTAAGGTTTATATTAGATTTTAGATTTATATTAATTAAAATAATAATTAGTTTAATAAGATTTAATTTTTAATTAGTTATTAAGATTTAGTTGATTGATATATAATTTTAGACTCATATTAACTACATTTAGTATCACTTTATACATATTTTAATATTTAAATTAAATTACTATATTTATATTTATATTTATATTTATATTTATATTTACATTTACATTTATATTAAATTAATTAATATATTTATATTAATATTAATATTAATATTTAAATTAATTAATATAAAATTAATTTATTAATATTTAATATTGTGGGTAGCTCAATTGGCAATGGTAGTGGAAATGAAGTCTCACCAACCGGAAGCCTTGGGTTCAAATCTTGTGGTATCTCCTAATCCGGGTGAGAAATTGGACATGATGAAGATATCCTTAATATTAAAGTTTATAATTAAGATTTATAATATTGGGTTTAATATGTGGGTTTATAATATTAAGTTTATAATATAGCAGCGCTACGACTTATATCAACCACATTTATTAATATGTTAGTTGATTAGATTTTAATATTTTTTACATTAATTTTAAATTAATTGATTTGTATTTTATGTTCAAAATTAGTTTATTTTATGTTCAAATTATTATTGGTAAATAGTTATTTTAAAGTAAAATATTGTTATTGTTATTATCATATAAAGATGTTTGTAATTTGTATAAGAATTACACATTTTTTGATTCATTATTATTAAAGGTGAGGATAAAGGTTTCAAGTTAAAAGAAATGTGATAACCATTTAGTTAGCACAGTCTTAATGTTTAAATTCTTACTTAAATATTTTCTTTTATATTTCTTTTTAGAGGAAACCCACACAACTTTGATCTATAAGACCTTTGGTATAGTGTTGTTGCCCTCATTTAAAGGGTAGTTGTAATGGGCAGTAAGTGGTTTCCCATGTAATATTAGCAAGGGAATTTTTCAAAGAAGAAAAAACATTGAAGAATATAATGCAAAAAATGGATCAAACTTTGGGATATAAAAGAAGAAGAATTCTTAACAAATAAAAGGAGGTGGAACTTTACATACAAAGTTGTAATATGAGAGGTAAATTTTTAAGAAAAATAAGTGTCCTGTCATGTCAGATGAAACATATATTTGCCTCATTAAGGATAAACTCACTCGAGTCAAAGTGTGAGATGAGTAGACAAAGAAAACCCAAAAAAGTATGGGACAACTAGATTTGTTATTTTTATAGCTTAGGGGAAGTAAAGACCAAATAATGATTCATTCTCCATGATGAGATGTATAAAGATCAAATCATAAAAGTCTTCGTATTGGAAAGAAATGGATGGGAAAAGGCATTTCATGAAAAACATATGAAATACATAATAGGAAAGGCCTTAAGGATGATGCCTACAGGAGATAAATTGTTATAGGATCACTCAACTAGAGTAGTTGACCTACATATAAGTAACAAATTATTTTTCCAATAAAATCCTTAAAGAAGAGTCTCTTGGGGCTTATCTACTTCTCAAAAATGACATTTGTGTTTGACTTTTCATACTTTTATGAAGGCTTGGCCTCATGATGATGTAACTTTCTAACTCATGGACCACGTAATTTTGACAAAAAAATTGATATGTTCTATTTTATTTTATTCCATTTATCAAATAATTCAACTAGCATCCTATGTAGGTTGTGTTCCTCTCTTGCTTATGTAATATTATTGACCCCTTTTTTAGTGCATTTTTATGTTGATAGGAGGTTTTATTTTTTGTGAGCGCCCAAATGATAGTTTTTTTAAGAGTCGGTTTGTCAAAAGAAATGAGGGTGGGGGATAGGGTAAATAATAGAGAAAATGTAAAAACTTATGTTTATGTTTTCTTTATCATTTACCCCGCCCCCTTAAGAAGAATTTGTCCTCATCCAAGTGGGGGACAAATGCTCAACTAACTTGTGAGATACATTAATCTAACTAATGCTTGTTTTTGGTGTCAAGGTCAACACCATAAAATATAAGGCTATTAGCTCATGACCCAATCAAAAATATAAGATTATTCGCTCATGGCCCAATAAAAAATATAAGATTATCCGCTTGTGGCCCACTCAAAATCCTCGACCACTCATAGTACCCAAGGTACACAAATACTTGTTCATTCATTTCCTCAACCTAATAATAAATCTAACAATGGATGGGTTTACGTTTTCCACAATAATGGCTATAACAATACATTTGTGGCCCCAAAGTTGCATTTTTGTAAGCCTATTATGACTAGCATGTTGGCACTAAATAGGCCCACATCCTCACCTATTGGGAAGGTTGTGGTGTGCCCCTCCCAACTTCCTTTTCTCGAGGAGATATGAGGGCATGCTCTCTACTTTTCTGTCAGAACTCCAAGCCTCATATCCTACTCCAAGGAGTCTCAAAAAATCCTAAAGGTCTATACCTTAAGGATTAGTTATGTCCTTTTGTGTTGAAAAGTTAAATAATCTTGAATTCATATGAACGAGTCCTAGCCAATGTGGTTGAGAATGTTAATGAGGATAATATGAGCTTCTTTGATATCAATTCTTGATGAAGGAAGCATCCTGGAGAAGTAGGTGTATTAATGGTCCGTGTAAAAACATTATGTTATCTAGTGTAAGAATTGTGTATAGTATTGTGGAACTAATAATGATGTTTCTTTAAAATGGAAATGCTCTCATTTATTTTTAACCAAAATAGTAAATTTATTAATCAAAATGAATGTGTCGAACCTACCAAAGGTACATAAAACTTTGCAAAAGAAACAAATTCAAGAGCTTGAAAATAAAAACAAATGTCTAGGCTAACTAGTACATTTTCTAGCATTCTAACCGAGCTAGAATTCCATGTTTTTATGTATGTTGACAACTTTATAAAACTACCAAGAATACAAACTAAAAGGAAAACATATATTCATTTTTTCCTTGGAAAAAGATCAATATTTTATTGCAACTTTTAACAAATGAACGAAGTTGCATTCTGCAAATGCTAAGAGCATTTAGTATGAGCAGCCCCTCGACTCAAGAGCGGAAAAACATAAAAATAATAATGTACATAAGAGAACTTCAGTGTTATAAAAATCACTTTTCTCTTTCTTTCCTTTCTTTCTCTGGACTTTCTTCCATCCCCCTGAAGGGGGGTCAACGGGTACCATTTCCATTTCATTCATAGTCACCATTGGTGGGGATTTTTTGTCTAAATCTAAACTTTCTAATGCATGGACTCTCTTTGTGCCCACCATTGCATCCTCTTTGCATGCAAAACATCCAAGTTGTTCTAATTCATGGACTGCTTTTGCTTCTGTACCATTATGCACATGGGATGCATGTCTATCTTGAACCTAGGTACTCAAAAAAATCTTGTTTTCATGGGTTCTCTTTGAATTCCCCATCTTCTTCCTTCAAAAAAAGGGATCAAAAGGATGCCAACCTTTTGCTTTACGAGCCTGCCCCTTTTTTCTTTTTTGGGGGGCATTTTTCCTATGTACATGTATCTTACAAATGTCATGTTTGGTAACATGTGTGGCATTTGAATGTCATATTTTCATAGTCTAAAATTTGGAACCATTGAAAGTATTCATGTTTCAACAAAATACGGTCAGGTAGACCTTTGCTTGGATCTATTTCTACACATATTTGGGCAAATGTGATTAAACATTTCTCCATTCTTTCAACATCCATTTTTTGAAATGACCTCAAAGCATTCCCAATATCCTCGAGTACCATGTGATGCGAGAAGGGAAGAGGAATTTTTGGCAGCCTCACCGATACGGGCATCTTTGATACCACCATTTTTGAATAATAAAAAACTAGGAAACAAGGGGTGATGATGTTATCAAACTAGCTCAAGAAAAGATAGAAAAGATAGATCAATGCCTTAGAATTCAGCCTCTTTGAGGGGGCAACCTCCTTTACATTACATAAATGAACATTTCTTGGATGATTCAAATGACAAAACCTCCTTTCAATATATAGGAGTCTAAGGAGTCACAATATAACCCAGCCGACCTAACAATAATAATATAAAGCCACAAAGATAACAATCGAGAGATTCTATGGGGCACAGTAATAACAATATGGGGATAATAGGGGCACAACAATATTAATAAGGGATGCAACTACAATTGTAATGAGGTAATCACTAGTATTATAGGGACCCAACATGCCCCTCTCCTTCAAAAAAGTGTTGTCCTCAACGCTTGAGTAGTTCTAGATGCTTCTGTATAAAATTCTCATCCTCCCATGTGGAACATTCAGCGGATAAGTTCTTCCACTTGATAAGATACTCCGAAATTGATCGATTTCGTAGCTGTCGAGTTCTTGTTTATGTGACTGCTTTCGGTTCCAATATAATTTTTCCTTCCTCCTCAAGTTCTGGCAATATTGTTTGAACTGGGAGCTTGTCGCCTATAACCTTCTTTAAACATGAAACATGGAAAACTGGGTGCAATCGAGAAGCTGCAGGAAGCTCCAATTTGTATGCCATAGTACCAATCTTTTGCAACACCTTGTACGGACCATAATACTTTAGTGATAATTTATTATCCTTCTTAGCTTGCTTGAGGGACATTTGCTTATATGGTTGTAGCCATAGGAATACCCAATCACCTACATCAAAACTTCTTTCGCTGCGATGTTGATCTGCCTGTTGTTTCATTCTATTCTGTGCCAACACGAGGTTATCCTTTAAGAGTTGGAGGACTTGTTGTTGATGTTCAATGTGATGTTCCACTGCTTGAACCTTAGAATTTTCTCTTAAACATGATGTGATGGATGGTGGCTGATATCCATAAAGTGCCATAAATGGGGTCATTTTTGTTGCTGTATGGAAGGAAGTGTTATACCACCATTCAGCCAGAGGCAACCATTTGACCCATTGTGTCTGTTTATCAGATACAAAGCAACGAAGATATCCTTCCAAACATTTGTTTACTATCTCAGTTTGCCCATTAGATTAAGGATGATAAGATGAGCTATGAGCTAACTGAGTACCAAGACAAGAAAATAATTCTGTCCAAAAATTTCCAGTGAAAATGGGATCTCTGTCACTTACAATAATCTTTGGGTTTCCATGTAGCTTTTGAATTGTTTCCATAAATGCAGTAGAAACTGTATTGGCTTTAAATGGATGTGATAATGCACAAAAGTGTGCATACTTGGTAAGTCTATCAACTACCACCATGATAACACTCTTTCCCTCAGACTTGGGTAAACCTATGATAAAATCCATTGAAACCTCCTCCCAACGTTGGCTTGGAATGGATAAAGGTTGTAATAGACCTGGTGTCTTAATTGTTTCAACTTTATTTTGTTGGCAAACCAAACATTCCGCCACAAATCTCTGAATATCCAATTTAAGGCCATCCCAAAAAAATTCCTTCTTAACCCTGTGGTAAGTTTTTAAAAAACCTGAGTGCCCTCTTAAGGGAGAAGTGCGCAATTCCATAAGAATATTTTGTTTTAGTTGGGAATTCTTACAGAGGTATAAGCGATATTTGTACCATATAGAATCATTTTGCCAACTAAATGTATCAGACGTACTGGAATCTTGTTGTAACTTTCGAATAAGTGCCCACACTTGCTTCGTTTATCCAATCTGGTTGGATAATAGAAATGGCACACAACAATGCTTCCACATCCTCATCCTTTCTTGAGAGTGCATCTGCCACCACATTTTGCTTCCCTTTTTTGTAGATGATTTCAAAGTCATAACCCAACATCTTTGTGACCCACTTTTGTTGCTCTTCAGAGGATAATCTTTGTTCTAAAAAGTATTTAAGGCTATCATGATCCGTTTTTACCTTGAAGTGTCTTCCCATTAGGTAAGGTCGCCATTTCTTAAGTGCATGGAGTATTGCCAACATTTCCTTCTCATAAATAGCTTTGTGTAAAAAATTTCCCTTGATTGGACGACTTTCAAAAGCAATGGGTTTTTCATCTTGCATTAAAACAGCACCAATTCCATTTCCCGAAGCATCACATTCCACAATAAAGGTTTTTGTGAAGTCCGGTGTAGCTAAGACCAGTGCTTGGCACATTTCCTCTTTAAGATGTTCGAAGGCCTTTGTTGCTTCAGGAGTCCATGAAAATGCTTCTTTCTTCAATAATGTTGTTAGAGGTGCTGCTATTCTCCCATAATTCTTAACAAACTTGCGATAATACCCTATCAACCCGAGAAATCCTCGCAGATGCTTTATGGATGTGGGGATTTTCCATTCCTTAATGGCTTTAATTTTGCTAGGGTCTACCTTAACTCCTTCATGAGATACAATATGACCCAGATATTCCACCTCTTATACTCCAAAGAAACATTTGGATCTTTTTGCATATAATTGTTTCTCCTCCAATAGTTGTAGCACCCTGTCAACATGTTCAACATGATCCTTCCAAGACTTGTTGTAGATTAGTATATCATCAAAAAATACTAACACAAATTTTCTAAGGAATGGTTTGAAAATGGAATTCATCAAACCTTGAAATGTTGAAGGTGCATTGGTAAGGCCAAAAGGCATGACCAAAAATTCATAATGACCCTCATGAGTTCTAAATGCTATTTTCGGAATGTCTTCAATCTTCATTCTGATTTGATGATATCTTGAACGAAGATCCAACTTGGTGAAGTAAATTGATCCATGCAATTCATCTAATAATTCATCAATGACAGGAATGGGAAACTTATCTTTAATAGTGAGCTTGTTGAGCTCCCTATAATCTAGACACATGCGCCATGATCCATCCTTCTTGTGCACCAATACTACTGGAGCAGAGAAAGAACTTTGACTTGGTTGAATTATACCAGCCTCTAGCATTTTTGCAACCATACGTTCAATTTCACTCTTTTGGGCATAGGGATATTTGTACGGCCTGATGTTTGGAGGAACACTTCCTGGAATCAAATGAATAGCATGATCATGATCACGAATAGGTGGGAGACCTTTGGGAGTCTCAAATACCTTGGAATGATTGTCCAAGACTTTTTGGAGATCTGGAGAAATAGATGATTGCAATGTGGAAACATCTAGCGAACATAATTGTGCAATTACACCCCTTTGTTCCTTTTTTAGAAGCTTTTTCATACCATTAGAGCTAATTATCTTTCCCGGTTTCCCTGCAATACCCCTTAATTCAACTTCCTTTCCTTCCACGAAAAATTTCATGAAAAGTTCTTGAAAATTAAAAGTTATTGTACCCAAGGATTGTAGCCATTGGACTCCTAGTACAACATCAGCACCTCCCATTGGAATGGAAAGCATTGGGCTAGTCAATACATATTCTCCCATCGATAGCTTGATATTATGGCACTTTCCAGAGCAATTTATTGTTCTTCCATTTGCAACCATCACTTGACACTCTAGCGTTGGATATAAGAAGCAATTCAATTCTTTTGCTACCTTACAATGAATAAAATTGTGGGTACTTCCTGAATCAATCAACACTATTACCTTTTTCTTCTTGATTTGTCCTTCTATCTTGATGGTTTGAGGAGTGGTAATTCCCGCCAATGCATTACAAGATATGGTCGGATTCATTTCTTCTTTATCTAGGCTTTGTTCCTGGAGTATATCCTCTTCTTTTGACCTTTCTTGCTCCTTTTTTCTTCCTCTTCACAATCTATGTAGAATAATTTCTTCTCAGCACACTTATGACCTTTAGTGTATTTGCTATCACAACTGTAACAAAGCCCTTTTGCTCTTTTTTCTTCCAATTGTTGTGGTGTCAACCTTATAGGTTGTGGAAGACTAGGGGCAACCACACTTCCATCTTTATAGTTGTGAGTGGTATTCTTCCTGGTTGCTTTCCATTTTTCTTGCTAACCTAAATGCCTTCTCTAATGAATCAGGTTCCCAAAGGCGAACATCATGTTGGATATTATCCTTTAAAGTCCTTATGAACACATCAATCCTATGCTCCTCTGGAATATTTTTTACCCTTATGTTCAATTTTTGGAACTCCTCAATGTGCTCCATTATTGAACCCTTTTGTTTGAGACTTATCAATTGGCTAAAAAAAGTGTTGCTTTTTGTATCCTCATAATGTGCTATCAATTCTTCTGTAAAAATTGCCCAAGTGACAATTTGTTTACGAGATCAAAGCCATTGATACCATACAAACTGATTTGGTTCCAAATATAAAGTTGCAATACGTACCTTTTGTGTGTTTTGCACATTATTGAGATCGAAAAATTGCTCCATTTGTAATATCCATGTTGCGGGATCCTTGCCATCAAACTTCCTCATATCGATTTTTGGAGTATGGTGGGTCTTCGATCCCACATTAGAGTCCAAGAAATCGTGATTAACATTTCTTTTGTTCGCTTCATGAGTTTCCTTACTACCTTTTCACCATTAGTAAGTATTTCTTGTAGAAAATTTGTCAAATTTGTCTTCAAATCTGCCATGCCTGTCTTCAAATTTGTGTTCAAATCTATCTTCATGTTGTCCATCTTAGCTTCCATGCCATTCATCTTAGCTTCCATGCCATTTATCTTAGCTTATGTTAGCTTTTGTGAGAGTGACATTTGTCGCACTTGTTCTTGTAATTTTGATATATCATGTAGCATTTCTTCCTCTTCTTCATGAGTCATGCTAGAGCTTTCAGGTTGCTTACTAGGTGTTTGCATTTTCTTTCCTCGGGGAATCAGTTACCGATAATAATGCTCTACTATGCCCTTTGAATTCCTTCAAAATAAATTTTCAAACCAAGCTTAAGCAAAAATTTAAAAAATCTACACACCTTTTTTCACTTTGTAGGAGCTCGATATTGCCTCTGATGTATCTCTGTACTTTCTGATCATCCAATTCTGAAATTGCGACCTGCAGTAGCCCTCTGTGTCCTCTTTCCAATGCCACCAGTCTGACCCAAATTGGATTCTCCAAGGAAGATTTATGTGAAATCTCCCACAGTGACTTGATTATAGACTAGTTCAGTAGAGCGAAATTGTACGACGTGCCACGAGTCACTGTTTCGACCTTTGGCTTTGAAAAATATCTACAAGAAACTACAGTCCATCCTCTTTCTGTAACTTTTGACGAAATTTCAATCCGATGCTCAGAGAGAAAGTTATGACGATTTTCCCCAGGTCACCTGTTTGGAATGTAATTCAGGAGTCTGCAAAAAGACCAACTTCCTCAGATCATATCTCCGCAAATATAGCATGAAAAGATCTGAAATTCGGATCCGAGGTTCAGTGCGATGTCTTCTCAAATGGGTTTTTTTTTAGCTTCTGAAATGTCGCAAAAAAAAAGATAGCGAAAATGCCACGATGACCTATTTGGAGCAACGAAACCCCAGAATCCAAGGCTTTGATACCAAATGTTATGAAACCAGCTCAAGAAAAGATGAAAAGATAGATCAACGCCTTAGAATTCAGCCTCTTCGAGGGGGCAACCTCCTTTACATTGCATAAATGAACAATTTTTGGATGATTCAAATGACAAAACCTCCTTTCTATATATAGGAGTCTAAGGAGTCATAATATAACCTAGCCGACCTAACAATAATAATATAAAGCCACAAAAATAACAATAGAGGGATTCTATGGGGCACAGTAATAACAATATGGGGATAATAGGGGCACAACAATATTAATAAGGGATGCAACTACAATAGTAATGGGGTAATCATTAGTATTATAGGGACCCAACAGATGAAGAGTCCTTCTCTTCCCCATAACCATGGCCCTTCTTTTCATACTTTCTCCTAATATTCATGGCTATCAAACTATACAATGAAAAGACCCTTTGATTGCAAGTATATATCATATTTTTGGTCCATGTCGAGCATACCCACTAATACAAAGCTTTGGATCTAGGCCAAAACCCATTAAATCTGGAGATCACAACCTTAGATTAAAGAGAAAAAAAAAAAATGTGATTTACCTATTTTAAGATTACCTCCAAAGCAAGCATTTGTTCCAATAATTCGAGAGTAAATGGTACTGGATTATACTGTGGTTGGTATGTTGTTTTGGGCCCCTTACCTCAAGTCACATCATTGTAAGATGTTGATCCTTTTAGGTTCCTAGATCTCGAAGCACCCCTATGCAGCCTCAAAAGCAAGACGATGATGGAGTTTCTTAAGATGTCATATTCCTGTAGAAAAACATATATTCATATTTCAAGTTGAGCATTATTGCACAATTTGCATCCCACTAAGGAGAGTCTTGGTCGTCTATTTCCATTGGGTCTTTTAATTGTTGCACTCATTCCTCTTCCATGTGGTCTGCATAATTTAAATAACCAAACTCTATATTATTGGATCTGGGAGATACAACATCCATTTGTTGTGCCAAAAGAAGGGTTTTGAGACGATTGCACTCATATTCAATGTTATTTGTGCATTGGATTTGGCCCTAAATGAATTTCATGATGGTATCATGATGTGTTGCATTATTTTGTTCCATCTCCATCAACTTAGAAGATATTATTGACAAAGCTATGTTGTTGGTTTAGATGGATTTTTCTTACTGGTGGAGGACCTTTTGCACCTCCTTGACGTCAAGTTTATCCATATCTAACCTACCAAATAATGACAATCAAAGATAAATACATATGAAGAGAAAATTATTGCAAATATATACCATGCTAGTCCCATGGATGTAGCATCCAAGGAGAGATGAGTACGCAAACAAACACTAGAGCACCATTTACTCAAATAATTAGCAGAAGCTAAGAACCGAGAGGTTGCAAGGCTATACAATGCCTAGAATTTACATGAGGGACCTGACTAAATATGGTTTCGTATAGAAAATATGAATAAAGGCCTAAATCCTGAAACGAGAGGTTATTTGGCTATACAACGCCTAGAATTTACATGAGGGACCTGACTAAATGTGGTTTCATATAGAAAATATGAATAAAGGCATAAATCCTTAAACTTGTTGGTAGTAGGATCTTTTGCCCTTCTGTGGAATGCTTCTCTTAAAGAAAATGTAGAAGAAACACTCAGTGAAACCCTGACATACCCATTTTCCAAGCAAAACCAAATTATTCTAAATACATCCATTATTTGAATTATGTCACTAAAACCAAATGCATTACTTGGGTCACCCACGTGCAAGCCAAGTTAAAGCAAGCAAGGGATGATGAATATCTATATATCTATGTCCAAACCTTAAAAAACTTAACATACACCTTGAATTGTGTACCCCTAATGTGTGCGAGGAGAGAGGAGTGGTTAGAAGGCTTCATTAGCGCATTAGAAAAAATATTACAACCCCTCTAACCATTAAAACCCCTTGTTCCAATGTTGAAGCCACCTTCATCCAATGGTAAACTTTAGCATTTTTCTCTCACTTAATGTGGAGAAATGATATTTATCAAATTTAATTGCAAGATATTTGATTGTTATAAGAATACAATTAATATTTATATCCCCTAAAGGGACCCTCCCTGTTATAGCTCCAATGATAAGCATTGAATCCCCTATCACAACTACAGACTTTAAAACTTCTTCTAACGCTGAGTAAAGACCCTGCCATAATGCATAGCCTTCTACTAAGTGATTAGGAATATTACTAGGGTCCCTTGCAAAATGAGCCAATTTATTTCCTCTAGGATCATGTAGACTACCACCCCTACCGCCATGCCACACGAGGGAATGATCTCAAAATTGACCAAACAAAAGCCTACAAATTGTTAAATAAAACCACTACAATTTTAATAGAGAATCAATTTTTCTAAACTAATACTTTTAATATATCAAATTTCATAGATTTTTCAAAATTGTAAAAATCGTTTTTTTAGAAAACAAGGAAATAAGATGCAAAATAACAAAATTTTAACCATCAAAATTTTATATTTTTTACATTCTTCACACGATTAATGCAATATCAAACTTTGACAATATTTGAGGTGCTTAGTATGAGAAGTATAATATTGAAATTTTTCATGTTACAAAAACCAATACTTTAGTAAAACAAACAAATAGATTTTTTTACTAATATTTTCATTACTTGCAAAATTAACCTTTGGATAAAAAACAATGACCCAGGGATAGATAAGGCATCAAAATCACTTGGGAATTGCATCTGACCTTGACTACACAAACTCTTAACATAACTAGATTTTTATACCCACGAAGTTCTAAATCAATAATCTTTACATAAAAAATACCAAAAAAATATCCTATCATTTATTATTTTAATTTAAAAATACATATATTATTAAATATTTAAATTTTACTTTAAACCTAATTTTAAATTTTAAATAATAAAAAAACAACATTTCAGCCCAATAAAATAAAACAAAGTATAAACTGTAGCAACAAGTAACTAACATATATATATTGAAATGATAAATAATTGTTAGAGAAACAATTCGCTAACAAACATATATTTGATTTATTGAGAGGTTCTCACCAAACTTTACCATTTCTCAATCTTCCTCCCATATTGAATGTAGTTTTTCCTATACACTGGTGTGATGTCACTAATGATCATGGTCATATATGTTTGATACTCACATAGTTATCCTTGATATTATTTGCGATAGAGCCACACATAGTCATTATTTTAATTCTTAATGAGTGAAGGGGACATGATTAGATGTGGATGTATAAACTAATATGCATGCTAGGTAGTTACTAAGAGGTCATGTGATAATTGTGTGATGGGTTAAAGTCATGGCAAATCAATGAAGTAGTTGTATGCTAAAGTGTCACTAGGTTGGATAAGGTTAGGTTGGATAAGATTAACCCGTTGTCATAAGTTGTCTTCATGTGCATGAGTATCTAAGTTGCCATATACCCAAATCAAAGGAGAAGATATCTTTTCTATGTTTCTGATTAAACTCTTGTGCATATGCCCATTAATTAATTGACTGGTTAATCTATTTACTCTTATCATGTTGTATACACATGCATGTGATGTTTGAGAAAAAATAAAAATATAAGAGTAATATCAACATTGCACCACTTTTGATTTTATTAAATAGTCAACTAGTTACTCCTAATCTGAATGAATTAGTTTATGCTTATTTTCTTTAACGTAAATTTTAATATAAATTTTCTTTCGCATAAATTCTAGCATGGTATAAAAGTAAGTATATGCTGATGGAATTATAGGAAGGTTAACTCTTAATAGGTGTAGATTGTGAGGATTATTAGTGGATTAAATGTTTATTTGAGAGTTATGTTAGATGGTTTATTTCACTGTTGTGTTAAATTTGTTTGTGGTGTTTTTTTAAAGTTGTTTGTATCTAAAAGGGAATAGTATTTATAGTGTGATATGATGCATTATTTTATGAGTGAATATAATGTCAAGGGTAGTTTATTATTATGAGGATGTAAATAAGTATTATTATTAAGGAGTTTGTATTGGGCATGGCTTATAATTGTTGTGTTGTGTCATTATAAAAAATTGTTACAAACCAGAGATTTTGAAGTCATGAATCAAGAAATTTTTGTTTAACAAAGTCTTAGTTTATGAATTTTTGGATTTGTGAGGCATTATGATGGCTTGAGTATTTATGATTGATCATTTGTTTAAGGACCAAAGTGGTGGGTATGATTGATTCTATCTATTGGACATGACTGCAATAGTTGCAATAGTTGTTGGATAAAGCACAATATCTTGTGAAACTAATATTTGCATGTAACTAATTTGTGATAGACATTAATGCACTTGTGTATGTTAGAGTGTTAATGTTCATATTGTCATTTGTGTCATTTGATATATATATATATATATATATATATATATATATGTATGTATGTATGTATGTATGTATGTATGTATGTATGTATGTATGTATGTATGTATGTATATGCATATGCATATCTACAAAGTTTACTCAATTTGTTTCCTTTAAGCTATGAAGGCCATGTGAAGTTGCTTGAAGCAATTCTCCATTGTTGAAGATGTTAGAGGTTGTATGTTAAGAAATCCATGAACAAAGGTTGTTTCACGTGGCTTCTTGAATCTTTTAGGCCATTAGGAGTCATTCCAACATCATTAGCATACCATGAAGACTCTAGAACAAATTGTGAGTTGTGAAAGGCATTATGTGTTGCAATGGAAGGCATTGCGAAAGAGTCCACTTGCTCATTTCATAATATAGTTTATAAGTTTAAAACCATGGAGAATAGATCGATTGAACATTACAAGTAAACTCTAACTTCTAATTTGAGCATATGAAGAACTATGCAACCCTCTCTTAAATGAGGAACATAACCACAAGGGTAATCCTTTATGAAGCATGAACTAACTATTACAATATAATCTCCTCGATTATTGTAGCCCATTAAATGTGATGCTCATCTTAGGAGCTTTCTTGGTCAATGGGTAGCCATACTAGTCAATCCACTTCATTAATTGAGGGTACATAGCCATTTTTTATGTACATGCATATACATGGATCAATATTTGACATTCAAGTTCCATTTGCCTCTAAAAAAATTCTATAAATTAAGGGCTCCTCCCACCCTTTCAACAAGTCAAATTTTGTAATGTTATGTCACAAGTTTTTTTCCCACAAATTGTGATGCCTACTTGCTTCAATAGTTTACTTGAGATTTGTTATCATTGTGTTGCCCAATTTCTCTTGTAATTGATCTCTTCATAAGATGAAATGTTTGCAAAGTCACCTCAAAATCATAGAGATTCTTAAAGAGGATAGAACACCCAAAAGAGACAACATTGAAGTTCAATTTCATCACTCCTCACATTGAAAGCATCTTTTTGTTTTCTAATTTCCAATTGTGATTGCATAAATCTTTCTCTCCATCCCCCCATAATACAAAGTTTTTCAAATTATTTACATGTTTTTCATTGGATTATGGACTAATTGTTTGGAATACTGAAAATATTGCTTGAAAATAGTAGAACTGCCTTTTATATTGTCTTCTATGTAGGTTGATTTTGGGCTTAGATTCTCCTCTTCCTATTCCACTTCAAGACCAATTCTCTAGTGGGCTCCTGGTATGCTTTGCCTCATATTTCTTCTTTGGGCTTCCTTTCATTAGATGCTTAGGGATCATTTAGACTTGATTAACTAACTTACCTACTTTATTACTACCCAACTCGATGGATCCAAACCACTATTAATTGTTATTTGGACATCTTGGGCATCATATCACCAATAATAAAGTGGCAACCACACTAGGAATGAGAACATGCATCTTATATTATGTTTAATTTAGGTCATTATCTTTGTTTTTTGTCACTTTTTTATGGTCATTAGCATAGTGTAGATTTTCAGTTCACTCAAACTCAAAGCTAGGAGGCCATTTTTTTTAATTGTGCATGTTTTCCTCACCATGGAAAATTGCATACTCGCCTTAATTGTTTTAACATAGTTGTGATGAAACTCTTCATTGTATATTGTGAGGCACATCTTTGATAAAAACTTACCTCGTAAACCTATCTTTGACCATGATTAATATCAAGTATATGTTTTGTGCAATCTATTGATGAATGGAATTTATTAAATGATAAAGTGTTTGTTATACTTTATTTGAGCTCTCAAGTTCATGGCTTTATGGATAGCTACATGCTACACTAACACCTGTTATAAGTATGTTGAATAAAGGGAGGATTATTACCTCAACATGGAATGAGGTGTTTAGTCAATTTAGTATGTCCTAAACTGCTACAATAATTATCAATCCGGGAGTCGTAAACTGATGAAGTGCGGTGCACTGTATGTGCAAGACAACCACTTTCTTACTTTTGTTGTTTTCAGTTTTTAACTTGTTTTGGGGTTTTGTTCTTGTTGATCTCCTAAAGTGTCTAATGCAAATGGAAATCCTATTCTAAGGTCTTAAGAATACTTTTAAAGGTCAAGTATGGATGTAGATTTCAAGACAAGGTTTATGTCCCTTATGGTAACTTCCAAAACTTAGCACTTCAAAAGATCTCAAAACATGCTATTGATAAAATCAGTACTTGAACAAAAGTGTAAATATGCAGCTACTTAAATCAAGCAAAAGATGAAGTGTTGATCATGAAGTTATTGTCTCTGCTATCCATCTAATTACAAAAATAAAATCTAAACTACTGCACTCAAAACCAAAAATTGCAGACTAATGAAAGCAAAATCAAATTACTTCACTTATAATCCGATAGCTCGCCAATTAACTTCTCGGGTTAAGCCATGGCACCGGAGATAACGTCAAATAACATGAAGAATTGATATCTAAATTACCTACTTGCAGATTAATGAAAGCAAAATCAAATTACTTCACTTATAATCCGATAGCTCGCCAATTAACTTCTTGGGTTAAGCCATGGCACCAGAGATAACGTCAAATAACATGAAGAACTTGATGTCTAAACTAGCTAATAGCAGCAAACAAAACTCACTAGAATCAAAGCATAACAATTGAAATTTAAAAGCTAAAAAGTTCAGCAGAGAAGCAAATCTCAGATCACTACTTGATGCAAAGATTATATTAAAAGGCTCGAGCTCAACCTATCCTGAAATCACTGATCAGTATTAGTGAAAAATATAACAATGTTACAAAATCATGTGCAAGAATAAAAACGATTAATACCATAAAGGAATTATGAGAAATGTATAGTGGAAATAAGAGAAAACACGCATGGAAACTATACAAAAAACAAAAAAACAAAACCTCAGCCAGCAGGGGCCCTCTGCGCAACCTTTGGTTAATACACTGTCACCTCAAAATCATGCTTAAACAGTCATAAGAAAACCGAGTTTTTGTATTGCAAAACAGAGAATATGTCTTCTCGTTACAACAGTAATATTAACGCTAAACTGATAGCATCAAAGCTAACATCAATACTTAGAACTACTTATGTTTGCAAACGCTTTTTTTATAGAGGAAAATAAATAACTGTTGTTTGGAGAAAAATCTTCAGCAGAGGACACATAAACAGGACAGAATCTGTGAGTTTAGCTTCTTGGTTGCCATAAACATTAAATCTACGAAAGGTGGGTGTTATATTGCGTCATGGAGACGACCTGTAGCTGGCAAAAGTAGATCCATGAACTCAGGAATGGTCTCGGGCTTATTTCACATGCTGGAACAGAGACCTAATGGACGTAGGACTCTTTGTTGACCGTCCTTTGACCAATGCCTTTCTTCATGAATTCGCCTAAACAAATAGGACCTTGTCCATGTGTAGATCATTTCTGAGCTACCCACGTGCCTCGTTTCCCTTGCCGACACTTGTAACCTACAAAACAATGAAAACAACTGCGGAATTGCAAGTCAGCTACGGAAAGTGGCTACATTCCGTAGCTAATGAACAAAATCTAAATCAAATAGCACACACAAGGATATAGTTTGAAAACCACTTAAATGCATTCCTAGAATCAATATGTAACAATATTCGATAGCTTATGGGGCACTGATGTGGAAAAATGGAAGAGAAAATGTTTAGAAAAGTATGTAGAAGAGAGGTAGTTATGGGGCTCAACATACCCCCATTGTGAAGATGTTGCATGTCCTCATGAAAACTGTGGCTATCCTTCCTTCAATTCATCTGCTCTGAGACTTCTTCTAATACATATAACCTTTTCTTCTTCTTCCTTGGTGTCACTGTCATCCTGGGCTTCATCATCAGGAACCTGTATTTGAGGTTGATAAGGGCTCTACTCAACCTCCTATTCTTCTTCTTCAATTTCCTATTTTTCTTGTGCCACAATCCAAGATGCAACATGGTGTTGTCATGGATAATTTTATCCAACTTGCTCTGCTCTTTCAATGTCTCATTTTCCCTTTTGATATGTCTATTCAGGACTTCTAGTTCAAAGACTTCTTGTTTTAATGATTGGATCACAGTGTCCTGAGCTGTACCAGGCTGAGTAGATGAAGTTCCCTGTTCTGTTGCAGTCTTTTCCAATGATTCAATAAAATCATACATCTGTTGCTGAGTTTGATCAATTTCTGGTGTGGTCTTTCTTGGACTGATTTCAAAATCTGGTTGAGAAAAAGGAGAATGTTGTGGACTATGGTCAGGAGGAGTGATTTCTGGTGACTGTTCTGGTGTTTCCCCTCCTAGATCTATGAAGTGGGCTCCTTTGGTTTGCACTTTCTTCAATTTTCCTTTAAGTCTTGAGCTCCTTCTTAAATTCTGTGAGCTGGTATCTCCCTTTTCTAAACTCTGTTTTTCTTTTCCTTTTCCTTTTTCCTTAGCTGACTGCTCCTTAAGATGAACTAGTCTCTCAGAAAGTACCTGTTCCTCTTCTGAAGAAGGTTTTGGGGTTTGATAAACATCTTCAACATTTCTTTTCCCTTTCTGTTTCACTTGTTTTCTGATCTCAGTCAAGGTTTTAGACAACATTTCTTCCTTACTGGTTTCTCTAGTGATACTAGTAGGAGTATTTTGGATTTCTACATTTGTTCTTCTTCTCCTACTTTTTCTTGTTGAGCTTCCCTCAGGTGTTTCAGGTGGGTCCTGGAAGAAATTTCTAATTAAGAATTGTTCCCATGTGTCCTTTCTTTCCTTCAATTGATTTTCAACCAGAATTTTAACAAGGTCGTGATGATAAAGATGAGGCTCCACGTCATCTAGATTTTTCTGTACAGTGGTGGACATCTTTTTCAAGCTACTTAACAAGAAATAAGGCAGATTGATGGTTTGACTCTCCAGAAAATTCATTAATAACCTTATATGGTACATGTACATAGACCCATACCTTCCTTCACACGTAATGAATTTTTGGATTATCAATAGCAGACTGGTCCATTTTTCCTTTAGGGCTGAAACAAGAATTCCACATTTAAAAATGGATATATCCATACCTGGGTTACGCAAAATGATCCTCCAGGCCTTTTCATCGAAATATTTATTTTTGAACCATCGTTCTCCTTCCTGTGGGAGCTCTGTTGCTGCTGCAATGGATGCCTCTGTCACTGAGAATTTGATATCCCCAATCTTGACTTCCACACCATTGAAGGACCTTGCAAATGTCTTTGTGACTTCTTTATTATGACCCCTGAACTTCTGAATAAATTGCAGCCACCTTTCTTTTCTTAACGTGCTCTTTAGCTGTGGATAACCCTCCATAAATTTGGCTCCATCCGGCTCTGTTCTTACCAGAAGACCCATTCCTCCTCTTTGCTTCAAAAATACCTCTGTAAGTGATGGTTTCACGGAGGCAGGACAGTGATATGAGCGGAGAATGGAAGAAGGGCTGCAGAGAAAACTAGTGGTTATAATGCAGGAAGAATACGGAGCATGCAATGAGAACAGGTTCACGGAACAGAGGCCTGTGTAAACAAACCCTGAACTGGCAATCGTAAACTCGGTGTGAGAGTATGGAGACAGCGTGAGACTGGCAGAATTTTGAAATAAAAGGCTGTGGAATGGACGTTGGCAAATTCATAAAATGACTGCGGAGTGGTGCGTCAGAGGAGGAGAGTCGTGGTCAATTGGCTTACGTCTTCATGATTAATCGGTTCAATAGGTGTTATGCGGACGTACAACGGAGTATGAGTTAAATTCGGAAGAGGATTATGAGGCCATTGGAATTTGATGCAGGGGTCGTGGTGGAGTTTTACAGAGGTCATGGAGGAATTAAGGCGGTTATCAAATCAATCATTACACATTATGGAGTTTGTGATTTTACGAACTATATAGATTATGTGTTTAAAATGCTATTTGAAATTGATTTTGCTCATACCTTAGAATCTTACCACTTCCATTCACTAACTTTTGATTGGCTGCCTCTTGTAGGTGCTTTTAGGTGCTGACATCTTCAAAAGATTTTCCTCTTCCATACCTGCATCTGACTTTCATCATTATTTGGCTAATTACCTGGCTGTCACTACAGAGTAACAGAGGATTAGCTGCGGAATCAACAATCAACTGCAGAATCAGTATTCAGCTGTAGAATCAGAATTCGGCTGCGGAAACTGACATAGTGAATAACACATGACTTGGTGAAATGAATGGAGATGGATGGAAATGACAGATGACTGAATGAATGATATATGGAAAGCTGAACATGAAAGAAATTTTTATTGGTGGAATGTGGTGGCGAGATGGAATGAAAATGTAATGAAATGAAATGACATGAAATGAAACAACTATGAGTGAAATGAGAGAGATTTTTTTTTGGAAAATATAGGGCGTCAGAAGCTTCTGATTTTCGCCCCATATTTTCTGTATAAGGCTGCCAATCAATGATTGGTTTTCAGGCTTATACATTATTATTATTATTATTATTATATATATATATATATATATATATATATTAATGATGATGATGAAAAGAACAAAGACTAGGCTAGTGGAGAAGAAGGATTCTTCTTCACTAGCCTCATTGCAGAATTATCCTGAAAGATTTTGATAAACTCCTCCTTTGAGAGTGGCTTATGATAGATCTTCAATCTGTGACCATTCACAATGAGAGGAGTTTGATACTCATCAATTGTTTTGATTCTTACTGCTCCATTGCTAAAAACTTTTTCAATCTCATATGGCCCAAGCCAATGAGTCTGAAATTTACCTTGAAAATCTTTGAACTTGGAATCAAATAGCAATGCCCAATCTCCTTCTTGAAACTTTTTTTCCTTGATGTACTTGTCATGCCATTTAGCTCTTTGATGTTGAACTAGATCAGTTCTTTGAATTGCTTCTTGTCTGATCTCATCTAGCTCATTCAACTGCTCCATTCTGTGCTTTTGGGCTTCTGATAGATTCATTCCCAATTGAACTGCCATCTTGAAGGTCTTAATTTGGAACTCAATGGGGAGCAGAACTTCCTTCCCATAAACAAGTTCATAGGGAGAATGTCCTGTTGTGTTCCTCCATGTGGTTCTATAGGCCCATAAGGCTTCAGGAAGCCTTTCTACCCAATCTCTTCTGTGTAGATGAATAGTCTTGGTAATGATGCCTTCAATTACTTTGTTTGTGGACTCCACCTGACCATTTGCTTGTGGATGGTAAGGAGTGGATTTTTTGTGCTTGACCTTGTACTCTTCCATCAGCTTCTCCATCAGTTTGGATGTGAATTGACCTCCCTGATCTGTCACAATTTCTCTTGGAACACCAAAGCGAGTAAAAATATCCTCATAAAGAAAACTAACAACTGAATTTTCAGTAGCAGAAAATAATTCTTTGGCTTCTACCCATTTAGTGACATAATCAGTACATACCAATATATACTTTTTCTGTTTAGATGGAGGATTAATAGGTCCAATAAAGTCTAAAGCCCATTTTTCAAAGGGTTCGATGAGTACCTAAGGTTGTAATGGCATCTCATTTGAGGGGGTAGGTTTCCTTACCCTTTGGCAGCTGTCACACCTTTTGACATATTGTTTTGCATCTTTGAAGAGGGTCGGCCAATAATATCCTAAAGAAAGGATTTTATAGGCTGTCCTTTTGTCAGCAAAGTGTATACAACATGGTTCATCATGACATGCTTTGAGGATATCAGGCATTTCATCTTCCCTGACACATCTTCTGATCACTAAGTCTGGCCCTGTTTTAAACAATTCATTAGAAATCCATGAATATCTTGAACTCTCCTGAATAATCTTTCTTCTTTCACTAGGAAATAAATGTGGAGGTAGTTTCCCTGTAACCAAATAGTTAGCCATATCTGCAAACCAAGGAGTCTCAGTAGTAACTGCAAATAAGTATTCATCAGGGAACTTATCTTCTACAAGTGAATCTTCTTTGATATTATGAATCCTAGACAAGAAATCAACTACTATGTTTTGTTTCCCTGGTCTATCTAACACAGTAATGTTGAGTTCCTACAAAAGTAGGAGCCACCTTGTAACTCTGCCATTAGTAACAGGTTTGTTCATTAGATATCTAATTGCAGAATGATTAGTATGAATAAAAGTTTCATAGCCTGTTATATAATGTCTGAACTTATTAATTGCATGAACAACAACTAAGAACTCTTTTTCAGTCACAGTATAATTCAACTCAGTGGGAGTCAAATTTTTACTGGTATAGTAAATGGCATAAGGAACCAAGTCTTTTTGTCCCAACACAACTCCTAGAGCTGTATCTGAAGCATCTGTAGAAATATGGAAAGGAAGTTTCCAATTTGGTCCTCTCAAGATAGGTGCTTCAGATATTCTTGTTTTCAAAGCTTCAAATGCTGATTGGCAATCAGGACTCCATTTGAATTCACAGTCTTTTGTAAGCAGTTTGAAGAGTGGAGATGCTATTTTGGTAAAGTTTTCTATAAATCTCCTATAATACCCAGTAAATCCTAGAAAAATTCTAACATCTTTTTGACAATTTGGAATAGGTAACTTGGAGATGACTTCAACTTTTGATCTATCAACTTTAATCCCATCCCTTGAAATATGATGTCCCAAAACAATACCTTCAGTAAACATCATAAAGCATTTTTCATGGCTTAATCAAAGGTTTGTTTCTTTACATCGTATAAGGACTTTTTCCAAATTTTCTAATGCCTCTTCAAATGTATTATCATAAACTGTAAAATCATCCATATATACCTCTACACAATCATGGATTAGATCAGAAAAAATTCCTAGTACTGCTCTTTAGAATGTTGTAGGTGCATTGCATAATCCAAAAGGAAGCACTCGGTAGGCAAAAGTTCCCCATAGACAAGTGAATGTGGTTTTATCCTGATCTTTAGGTGCTACCTAAATTTCATTATAATCACTAAAACCATCTAGAAATGAAAAGTACTTTTTGCCTGCTAATGTATCTAATACTTGTTCGATAAAGGGCAAAGGAAAGTGATCCTTCAAAGTTGCTTTACTCAATTCCCTGTAATCAATGCACACCCTCCATTTACCATTGTTTTTAGGTACTATAACCAAGGGAGAAACCCATCGGCTATCTGAAATTGGGTAAATGAAGTTCACATTGAGTAGTTTTTGGAGCTCTTCTTTTACAATCTCCCTAAGATTTGGATTCATCCTTCTCTAAGGTTGTCTGATTGGTCTACTGTTTTCCTCGATATAGATATGATGGATGCAAGTCTTAGGGTCAATACCTTTCATATCAGTATACTCCCATGCAAATGCAGCAGAATGTTTTTGCAAGATTTTGGTTAGCTCTTCTTGTTGTAACTTTTCCAATTTTTTGTTAATATTCAATGTTTTGCCTCGAAAAATTTCAACGGCAGAACTGCCAAACTCTTCCATAGAGTAGAGAGACATTTGCCTCGATGACAAATATTCAATTTCAGAATCTAACTAAAATTGTGCGTGGTCATATTCTGAAGATATTTCAAAATTTTCTAATGTATTCAAGATTTGACTATCTTCACTAACTTCAGAGAGAGTAAAGACAAGTTGTATAGTTTCTTCATCATCGACCCATTCATTGTCTCCTACTTCTATAATTGCTTTTGCTGGAGGATACAAAATGAATTTCTTCGTTGAACTACCATCAGAAATGTACATGACCCCAAATCTACAACTAATAAAAACATCATTTGTGGCTAGCCAAGGTCTTCCTAAGATGAGTGGGTGCCCTCCTAGATTACTTTTGGGAGTCAAAATCATGAAATCTACTAGATGTTCCCAAGAATCTAAGGAGATTGAAATATCTTCTAGTACACCGTCTAGTTTGATTACCGATCTATCTGCAAGTTGCAGTAATGTAGGTGTAAAAAGAAGATTAGGAAGTTTAAGTTTTTCCATAGTTCGTCTACTCATAATGTTTATAGCAGCCCCTAAGTCAATCAATGTATTTGGAATTTCTATCCCATTTATGTGTGTCTTGACAATTGGACTACTTGGATCCACATATTTCTGCATGGTAATCTTTCCCATCATGATATCTGCAATTTTTCCTACCAGGTGGATTCTTTTTGTATCTCTTGGTCTCCTACCTGGTCATTTGAAACTCAACTCCTTTATTGTTTTTTCTAGAATAGGAATCTCTCTAATGGTTTGTAGCAAGGGAATCTTGATACAAACATTCTTTAATTCATCTAGGAAATCATAGTCAGGCAACAAGATTTGTTTTTCCACCCCTTTGTCAATTTGTAATCTTTCACGGAAAGGATGTGTGGATGAAGATGCAGGTTGCTCAACTATAGGAGTTGTGGGGGTTGACTCTTTTTGTTTTTCTTTTTGAATGGTTGGGTTTTGAAGGGATGCTTCTTCAAAACTTTTATTGACTTTCAGAGAATCTTCCTCAGAAGCATCTTGCTCTTGAACATCTATAGAAGGTTCTTCCTTTTCTAAAATCCTGCCAGATCTAAGTTGAACATCATTAAGATCTAGAGGAACAATCATGTAGGTAGGAAATTTTTGTCCTACCATGTAAGCATTTTGAGGGTTTATGTTGTTGGGATTTGGTAATGGCTGGGCTGGCATTTGATTTGGCTTCTATTGGAATGGAAGCAAGAGTTGAGGATTTTGATTTTGCTGGGGAGGTTGTTGTTGTGGAAATGGAAATGAAAGATGTGGGCTTTGATTTGGGAGTTGTGGATTTTGTTGTTGATTTTGTGGGAGAGGATAGCCCTGAAAAGATGGAGGATATTGATAAAATTGAGAAAATCTCCCATAAGGATTTTGTACCCCTTGTGCCCATGATTGAGATTGATACTGATTTTGAGGTTAGGACCAAGGTTGTTGCCAAGAATTCCAATTTGGTGGGGGCTGAAAATTCATAGGATTGTTAAAGCCTTGATTTTGTTGCCCTTGCCAGTGTCTTCTTGAAACAAAACAAAGAGATTCTACTGAATTTGGGTCCTCTTGAAATACAGCTTTGAGTCTTGGGATTGAAGGACAATCCTTGGTCTCATGACTTTCTGAGCAAATCATACATGTTTCTACAACTTTTTCATCCAAGGGACATTCCCTTAGAGCATGTTTCTTCCTACATTTTGGGCAAAAGATGGCTAAAGCATCAACTTTTGTTTTCTACTTGTTTTGGATTTTGAGGGTGTCTAGTTGTTCACTAAGGCTCCCTAAAATGTCAGTTTTGAATTCATCAAGCATATTGCCAATCTCTGCTCTACTTACTGATCCAGTTGCAGATTTGTTTGCTCTAATAAGAGAAGGATCTCTAGGCCCTTTTCCAGTTTTAGATTTTCCCCTTGAGAGATGGACACATAGTTTTGCTATGTCATGTAGTGGAAATTGAGAAATGTCTCCCTTCCCCATCATGTTTAAAATATCTATCCATTCATCTCTAATGGCTTTCAATAAAATGGCTTTCAAGGTTTCCTCATCTAAATTGTTCATTTTTGCTCTCTTTAAGTTGTATTGAAATCTTTCAAGTAGATCCTCCAAGTTCTCATCTTCTTTTTGCATCATTTTGAATACCTCATCCTTATGGTTAGTGGGCATACAATAATCCAGATATCTATCCAAAAATGTTTGCTTCATATCATTCCAAGTCCTAATAGATTGAGTGACTAATCCCATGAACCATTTCAAAGCAGCCCCTTTCAATGTTGAAGGAAACAATTTGAGTTTTTGAGAGTCTTCTAGATAATCATAGGTTCGGCACAAAACTTCAAACTCAAATAGAAATGTTTTAGGATCCTCACTTCGCAATCCATAAAAGTTTGGGAGGACAGATGGTGAAATGTTTTTCAATGTTTTATGGGTTTCCTCATCGACTATAGGGAATCCAAATGAGCTATCTCCTTCCCTATTTCCCCCATTATTACCTCTACCTCCTCCATTGTTACCTCCGTTATTTCCTCTACCACCACCTCCATTATTTCCTCTACCTCTACCTCTACCCCCTCCTCCAAATAGTGAAAATTCTCCATCTAGTACTTCCTTTGCCATGATAGTTTCCTCAGGGTCTTCTGGTTCTTCTATTAGTGACTAATGAGAGAGAGTCTCTACCTCTTCTTCTTCTCGGGGTGATTCTACTTCTTTTACTGCAATATGTTCCCCTATAGAGGTGAAGAAGGGTTCTCTTCCTAGGTTAGATTTAGTAGATAGTGTGGGAGAATCTTCTAATCCAGTTGTTGCCTCTTGAATTCCAGGAATCCTAAGGCTGGGAGTATGAATCTGGGATGGAGGTGTATCTTGTCTATGCCTTGAAGTAGTTGGAGTTGTAAAAATCGAACTTTTGCCCCTAGCTAAAAACCTTCCCCTAGAATCTCTGGCTCTATGCATGTCACTTTTTAATATTTTTTAATGATTTTTTTTTTAATTGGGCTAATAATCCTTTTTCTGATCTTCCAGATCACACTAGGTTCAAGAAGAGAGCATACTCAAGAAATTATTGAACTAATAACTCTCTTTTTTGATCCTCCAGATCACACTAGGTGCAAGAGGAGAGCATACTTCAAGAAATTATCAATTTTTCTTTAATTTTTTTATGTAAGAGATAGGCTACCTAGTTACACTTACCCGTCAACGGCGCCAAAATGTTTAGTCAATTTAGTATGTCCTAAATTGCTACATTAATTATCAATCCGAGAGTTGTAAATTGATGAAGTGTGGCGCACTATATGTACAAGACGATCTCTTTCTTACTTTTATTGTTTTCAGTTTTTATCTTGTTTTGGGGTTTTGTCCTTGTTGATCTCCTAAAGTGTCTAATGCAAATGGAAATTCTATTCTAAGGTTTTAAGAATACTTTTGAAGGTCAAGTATGGAGGTAGATTTCAAGACAAGGTTTATGTCCCTTATGGTAACTTCCAAAACTTAGCACTTCAAAAGATCTCAAAACATGCTATTGATAGAATCAGTACTTGAATAAAAGTGTAAATATGCAGCTACTTAAATCAAGCAAAAGATGAAGTATTGATCATGAAGTTATTGTCTCTGTTGTCCATCTAATTGCAGAAATAAAATCTAAACTACTGCACTCGAAACCAAAAATTGTAGACGAATAAAATCAAAATCAAATTACTTCACTTATAATCCGATAGCTCGCCAATTAACTTCTCGGGTTAAGCCATGGCACAGGAGATAACGTCAAATAACATGAAGAATTGATATCCAAATTACCTATTTGCAGATTAATGAAAGAAAAATCAAATTACTTCACTTATAATCTGATAGCCCGCCAATTAACTTTTCAGGTTGAGCCATGGCACCAAAGATAACGTCAAATAACATGAAGAACTTGATGTCTAAACTAGCTAGTAGCAGCAAACAAATATCACTAGAATCAAATCATAACAACTGAAATTTAAAATCTAAAAATTTCAACAGAGAAGAAAATCCCAGATCACTACTTGATGCAAAGATTATATTAAAAGGGATCGAGCTCAACCTATACTGAAATCACTGATCAATATTAGTGAAAAATATAACAATGCTTCAAAATCATGTGCAGGAATAAAAACGATTAATACCATAAATGAATTATGAGAAATGTATAGTGGAAATAAGAGAAAACATGCATGGAAACTATACAAAAAACGAAAAACAAAACCTCAGCCAGCAGGGGTCCTCTGTGCAACCTTTGGTTAATACGCTGTCACCTCAAAATCACGCTTTAAACAATCATAAGAAAACAGAGTTTTTGTATTGCAAAACAGAGAATATGTCTTCTCGTTACAACAATAAGATTAATGCTAAACCAACAACATCAAAGCTAACATCAAGACTATCTACTTGCGTTTGCAAACGCTTTATTTATAGAGGAAAATAGATAATTGTTGTTTAGAGAAATATCTTCAGTAGAGGACATGGAAACAGGACAGAATATGTGAGTTTAGCTTCTTGGTTGCCATAAACATTAAATCTACGAAAGATGGGTGTTAGATTGCGTCATGGAGACGACTTGCAGCTAGCAAAAGTGGATCAATGAACTCAGGAACGGTCTCAGACTTATTTCACGTGTTGGAACAGAGACCTAATGGACGTAGGACTCTTTGTTGACCGTCCTTTGGCCGATGCTTTTCTTCATGAATTCGGCTGAACAAATAGGACCTTGTCCATGTGTAGATCATTTCTGAGCTGCCCACGTGCCTCGTTTCCCTTGCCGACACCTGTAACCTACAGAACAATGAAAACAGTTGCGGAATTGCAAGTCAACTGCGGAAAGTGGCTACATTCCGTAGCTAATGAACAAAATCTAAATCAAATAGCACACACAAGGATATAGTTTGAAAACCACTTAAATGCACTCCTAGAATCAATATGTAACAATATTTGATAGCTTATGGGGCACTGATGTGGAAAAATGGAAGAGAAAAGGTTTTGAAAAGTATGTAGAAGAGAGGTAGTTCTGGGGCTCTACATGAGGAAAAATGGTATTATGTCCCCTCATCATCCTCCAAATATTTTCAAGCCTTCATGACACTAGATCCAACCCGATACACTCTAACTTTTGACTCGAGGAAGGAAATCAATTAAGGGATTTGATCCCTAAAACTTAGGACCTTATTTAAAGGGATATTAGAGACACAAGCCCTTCCATCAAGGATTGATTGAAGGCCTAATTGATGCAACATGTTAGTAGAAGTAGAAGTAGAAGCTAGGGGCTAGCCCTAGAGAGTTAGTAATTCTTCTTAAACAATAGTTACTTTTGAAGAATTCAAGCTTCATTGAGATGTATTTTTTGTTATAAAGTAATACACTAATAAAGAATTTGTTTTTTCATATGTTTCTATTAGTAGTTTTAAGATTCCATGTAGAATCATTGAGTAGGGTCCACTCAAGGGCACACAAAGAACATTTGTACTTTCATTTCCTTTTCTTTCAACATTATCTATTCATTTTACTCACAGGGTTTGTTATTCATGATTTATGTATTTACTATAGAAGTGATTTATTTCTTGTAACAACATTAGATTTCTTTGGTTCATTTCCTTTATTTTGCATCTTGATTAAATATTTTACATGCATTATGTGTTAAACATGAAATTTTCCATTTCTTGTAGCAATGCTCCATTTAATATAACATAATTTCCAATATTTTGTTTTAGGTAGTTTCATGATATTTTTCCTTCATTGAAACAATAGTTTTCAACCTGCCTTCCAAGTAGTTTGTAGCTTTCTCTTCAATTGGATTTCAAATTTTGTTTCTATAGTCTTAAATTGATTATCAATTCTTTTCCTTTGTTAAAGTAACCTTTGTAGTCCTTGGAGAGACATGGTTTTCCTTTGTAGATAAACGCATGTATATTGAGTTTACAAATATAGTGCACAAAACCTCTCAAGTTTGTACAAACTCTAGGTTGACATTTAAAGTTGTAAGCTAAGCAATCCAAGATTGTTGTTGTTATTTTTTGGCCCATCACTATTAGAACCATTGTTGAGGAGGTGCTAAAAATTGCATGTCTTTATCATTTTTATTATGGAAACAAAAGCAATAGCTTTTGATTGTATGCATTGATCCATATATCAAGGAAAATAAAAAAATACTTAATTTATATTTCATTTTCACTTGCTTCTGAATAATTTTAGACTGCATGCCTCAACCTAGAGATCAATTTGGAAAATGCTTACCAAAATCCCTCACTACTAAAAAGGGCTAAGAAATAAAAAATAACAATAAGTTGATTATAAGGAAGCCATCCAAGAGGAAATAAAAAAACTGTGGACTTCTTGAAGGAGGAAACAAGAAATTTTGGAAATCCCCATCTCACCATGCTATGATTAACGATGGTGACCAATATGAAGCCTTTAAGTTTCCCGCTCATAAAACCAATGAGGAAACCAAGATGAAAACCATCAATCATTTTTATCTTCCTCATTTCCATGGCTTACTACAAAAGACATTGACACTTTTCTATTTGAGTTTGTAATTGTATGTAAGACTTATGGATACACATTAGATGATCAAAAGATGAAGTTATTTCCCTCTGCACTAAAGGAATCAACCTTGGGGTTGTTTACGAACCTAGAATGGAAGAATATTAATAGTTGGGATAAATGAAGCAAACTTTCATTGACAAGTATAGGAGCTTATGTAAAGCAAGGGACATAAGATGAGAGATCTTTTGAATGATCCAAGTGGAGAATGAGTCCTTGGAAAACTATGAGGAAATATTTCAAGTCAACTACAAGAGAGCCTAATATTATGCATTGAATGAAAACTCACTCAAACGTGTCCTACTCAAAGGGATAAGATAAAAATCCATGGAAACCTTGAATCTCCCTAAAATGGAGATATCTCCTGCTAGAGTATGAGGACATCAAGCGATTTTTCAATAATTAGTATAGATGAACAAGGAATAAGGGTATAAATGGTAAGAGTATGGTAAAATAATCATCTATCCCTAACTCTTACTAACAATGAAATAGGAGCACTGTTAAAATATATGTAAATTAATATTTTGCAATCTCTATCCATTTAGATGGATACACTACAAAATAGGAAGAAGTAAGAAAATGCAAAAAGGGCATTGGACATTTATTGTTTGAAATGTGCAAAGAAGTACCTTAGAAATAAATTCCCACTAATGTAGATTTTTGTGCAACTTGTAAAAACTTGCATACAACTAACAAGTGTCAATATTGCCACTTCTGAACGTTGCTTATCAAGGGTATGAAGAGAATGTGGAGAAAATATGCTTCATCAACCAAAGAAGACAAGTTCTAACTAGGCCATTCCAACTAGGTGTGCTACACACATTGTTGGAAATACTAGGGGGTGAATCACTATTTCTTTTACAATTATTATTTTATGCTAGTTAAGATCACTTAAAAATAGAACAAAAAATGAACAACAAATAATAACTATATTAACCAGAATGGAAAGGACTCCAATCCTCTTTTTACATCAATTAATTTGTATAATAAGACTTATAATTTCTTCAGGGCTCCAAACCTAGATGGAGACCCCAATCAAATACAAACCAGGCTCTAACATGTACTTCACCAAGCTCTAACCTGGACTACTTGAGGAATCCAATCCTCTCAATAATTCAGGCTCCAACCTAGTTTTCCATAAGGCTCCAACCTTGTGTGAGGACTTGGTGGCCTGGATGCAAGTGTAATGGACAATCATTCAAATCCGGAAACAATTTCTGCAAGTTCAGGCGGGACTTCTTCTTAGATTTCCTACGGAGTATTAGTCATCTACCTCCAAAGTTATCTATTTTGCTAAATTAGCAGAACTTCTTAATTTAGCTGCAATGACAAGTGCTTTACAAGTCCCTTAAACATCACACATCGTAATTGCAATTTCTCCAGGCAGGGTTATTCACTCTTGAACCATGCGATGTGATATTAATTGGCGATCATCGCACATCGCAAAACGCGGATCGCAATTCAGTTCTGAGTCTCTATCGCATATTGCAAAGGAAGCCGTGATTGCGATAACCCTTTTGTTTGCGACATAGCAACTAGTCTCCACCGTTTGATCAAGGCACACTTGATCCAATAGTCAGTGGCGATATCGCCCATAAATCTTATGCAACGCTTACCGCCCTTACAGAGCCGATAGGGAATATAAGTCCTCGATCTATAGAAGTTTGGGTCCGGTTTTGGAATTAAAGTCCGAACACTTGATGACCCGATATCCATTGGATGATAGATGCCATCAGATCTACGGCTCGCAGAACTTCAATTAACACACAGATTAAAACAGGCCTAACCCCCGCTGTTGACGGAGACCTAAGACGTTGAAAATGAAATCAACTGTTAAGAATGAGTGCGAGACTTCAGTCTTGGATCAAGAATTTGTACACTTCTACCCCTGCAGTCGCTAATACACGGCGAAAAGAAATTAGATGCGATTACACAGAACTCTAAATTCTCAGGCCAAACTGGAAGTTCAATAGCACATAGAGATACTACAGAGGGATGCAACACCTCCGGGATTGACCAATTATACACAAAAATACACAAAGATATAATTTCTGCAACTAAATCTTACATGGCCAAAACAAGACGAATCAGTCAAAATCCTTTTACAATCATTTAGAACTTACATAAATACCATTTCATATAACAGTTAGATCCTTAAACACTGGATCGAATTTTCTTAATCTTGAACAATATCTAATCTGGTCGATATTCTCCTTAAGAATCTCAACTTAATCAAAACTACATGAATTAATTACAAAACCACTCAGTCCCTAAATCCTAGCTCAAATCCTATCTAGAAAGCTTGTAAATTAACAGTTAAAGGATCCCACTCCTTTTCTTGTAACTTTTATTGTATTTTTGGAATAAGTTCGAAGCCTTTTGCCTTCAAGCCTCATGCTCCTGCATTAGACTCCTGAGGACAAAATTCTTCATGGGATCCTGTCCATGACTCTTCTACAGAACTACTCAACTTCTGTAGCATGGAATCTGTCATCCAAGTAGCTTCAACAATTGGTTGATCTTTCCATTTGACCAAATACTGAAAATATTCCTGTCCTCTTGTCTTATTCAACAATTTCTTGTCCAAAATCCTCTTTGGCTTCAATTCCTTTGCTATAGGTAATTGTCTTACCCAATCAATCTCTTGTTCTTCTTAACCCTCTATTGTGTCATTTGCCTATTCCTTTTCATACCTGTATAAGTTAGAAACATTAAAAATTGGAGATATTCCAATAGCAGGGGGTAATTCAATTTCATATGCATTTGTAGAAAATTTTCTCAAGACTCTGCATGGTCCAATTTTCTTAAACTTTAGTTTATTATACTCCCTTTTTGGAAATTTTCCTTCCTCAAGTGTGCTAAAACCAAATCTCCAACCTCGAAATTAACTTCTCCTTTCTTCAAATATGTTATTCCCATGTATTTTATGTTGTTGGCCCGTGGTTGTTGTTTTACCTATTCATGTATTGCTTGAACTTCTGTAGCAAAATCTTCTCCTTTAGCACTTCTTCTTTTGGCTTTTCCCAAGTTTCTCAATTCAGACACTTCTCTTGGGTGCATTCCATAAATTATATGGAATGGACTCTGCCCTGTACTCCTGTTAGGAGAATCATTATATGCATATTCTGCCTGTGCTAATACTTGATCCCACTGTTTTGGATGTTCACCTGCAAGACTTCTCAAAATATTACCTAAGCTTCTATTTACAACTTCAGTCTGTCCATCAGTCTGAGGATGATAAGCAGAACTGAAACTCAATTTAGTTCCAAGCTTCTTCCATAATGTCCTCCATAAATGTCCAACAAATCTGGTGTCTCTGTCTGAAACAATGCTCTTAGGTAACCCATGTAATCTTACAATCTCCTTAAAAAACAGATTAGCAATGTGAGTAGCATCATTGGTTTTATAACATGGAGTAAAATGTGCCATTTTTGAAAATATGTCAACTACTAAATAAATTGAATCATTTCCTCTTTGAGTTTTTGGTAAACCCAAAACAAAGTCCATACTTACCATATCTAAAGGCCTATCTAGAATAGGTAATGGAACATACAAACTTGTGTTTTGACTCCTTCCCTTTGCATAGTGACAGACTTTACAATTTTTCATATACCTTTCCACTTCAAACCTCATTTTCGACCAAAAATAAAACTTGTTCAACTGTTCATAAGTCTTGTCTGCACCAAAATGCCCTCCAAGTCCTCCACTATGTTTCTCCTTGATCAAATTCTCCCTCATAGAACAACTTGGTATGCACAGTTGATTTCTTTTAAACAACAATCCCTCTTGCAGGAAATAATCCAGCCACTTGCTTCTGTCTAACAAAACAGGATTTCTACAAGCTTCAAATGCCTCTTTAAAATCTAGATCTTTCTCATATAACTCTTTAAGAAAATCAAAACCCAACACTTGAATTTGACTTTCTTGAACAAAAATGCTTTTTATACTTAAGGCATATGCTACTTTGTTTAATTGATCAGTTATATGTTTTAATACAAAATTAAAACTTTGCAGGTATTCTACCCATTTGGCATGCTTCTGGTAAAGCTTTGGCTATTGCATAATGTACTGTAATGCATGGTTATCTGAATACAATATGAACTCCTTGGACATCAGGTAATGTCTCCACTTCTTCAAAGATTGCACCACTGCATAAAAATTCTTGTCATAAGAAGAATATTTCTTCTTTGTCTCATTCAACTTTTCACTAAAATAAGCTACAGGCCTATCCTCCTGACTCAAAATAGATCTATTGGCTTCTCCACTGACATCACACTTCACTTGGAAAGGTTTATTAAAATCAGGCAAAATCAAAATAGGTTTCTCTGTAATCTTTCTCTTCAACAGCTGGAAGTCCTTTTTGGCTTCAGCAGTCCATTTAAATGGTTGTCTGTCCTTTTTTATTGTGTCAATAATTGAAGCATTAATCTTACTAAAATTCCTTATGAATTTCCTATAAAAACTAAAAAGAGCGTGAAAACTTATTACCTCAAAGACACTTTTTGGTGAAGGCCACTCCATTATAGCCTTGATCTTCTCTGGATCCATCTTTAACCCCTCAACAGAAACAACGAAGCCCAAATACACCAACTCCTCCTTCATGAATGAACATTTCTCTAAATTTAACAGTAACTTTTCTTGTTGTATCCTTTGTAAGACATAATTTAGATGTCTCACATGTTCCTCCTTAGATCTGTTGTAAACTAATATATTGTCCAGATATACTATTACAAATTTACCAATAAATTCCTTCAGAACTTCATTCATTATTCTCATAAATGTACTAGGGGCATTCGAAAACCCAAAAGGCATTACCATCCACTCATACAATCCTTCATTGGTTTTAAAAACAATTTTCCACTCATCTCCCTCTCTAATTCTGATTTGATGATAACCACTTTTTAAATCTAACTTTGTAAAATATATAGCTCCACTCAAACAATCCATCAAATCTTCGATTCTAGGTAAAGGAAATCTGTACTTGATTGTTATCTTATTGATTGCTCTCAAGTCAGTGCACATTCTCCAGCCTCCATCTTTCTTTGGGCTCAACACTGTTGGCACTGCACAAGGACTTAAACTCTCTCTAACCAGTCCCTTGTCTAACAGTTCTTGAACTTGTTTCCTGATCTCTTCATTCTCTGTGGGAGTCATTCTGTAAGCTGCTTTATTAGTTAGATTTTCTCCTGGAATCAAATCTATGTGATGACTGATTTTTCTAATGGGTGGTAACTCATCAGGCAAATCATCTACAATGATATCACAATAACTGTCCAACATCTCTTGAATTTCAATTGGTAAATCAGAAACTTTTGTGGAAGTAATTATTACCTTGGGTTTGCAAACCAACGCAAAACTTACCTCATCTTCTTCCATCTCTGTAAGTACTCCTTTCCACTTAGCAAAAGGGTCTTTGGATCAGGTTTCTTCGATGTATCCTCTTCCTCTAGTGGCAGCAATGTATGATTGACACCATCTTTGCTGAATTTGTATGTGTTCTTCTTTCCATCGTGCATAGCTCCTATATCATACTGCCATGGTCTACCCAACAATATATGACACACATCCATAGGCATCACATCGCACAGAATTTTGACTTTGTATTTTCCCAACTGCAACTCCAAATTATCCCTTTTGAAGCCATGACACCTTATAAGGTGTTGGATGTTTCTTTGTTTTCAATTTCAACTTCTCCACCACTTCTATGGAGACCAAATTATCTGTACTACCACTGTCTATTATCATCTGACAACACTTCCCTTGAACCTTGCACACATTCCTGAACAGGGTTTTCCTTTGTGTTGGTTCAACAATTTCCTTAGTTGGTTTTAACAAATTTTGTTGACTACCAAAGATTCCCGTTTCTCTGGTACATTCTCTTCATCTATTACCTTTGTTGCTTCCTCTTCAGTTTTTGTAACAATTGCATTCCTCTGATTCATTCCTATATTTTTTGGGCACTCATAAGCTCTGTGTCCCAGCTTGTTACATCTGTAACATCTAACTTTTCTTCCTCTACCTTTGCCTCCTCTTCCTCTAGAAAAACTCCCTCTGCCACTTGCATCACCTCCTGTGGGTGCATGCTGACTTGAGCTGCTGCTAGCTCCATCTCCAGGTGTTGTAGATCTTCCTCTACCACCTTGTCTTCCCCTTCCTCGGAAAGTACCTCTATTTCTGGCAGATTGCTTCCTCATGAGATTTTCTTCAACCTTTAGTACCATCTGATAAGCCTCTTCTACTATTTTAGGAGACAGTACACTTATCTCATCATGAATGTCCATTCTAAGACCATTCACATATCTGGAAACCTTCTCACATGTATCTTGGATTTGTCCTACTCTTATACTCACTTTGTAGAATTCCCCTGTGTATTCCTTTACTCTCATAGACCTCTGTCTAAGATTCTGCATTTGCCTAAATAATGTTTGCTGATAGTCACTTGGAAAAAACTTACTTTTTAGTTTTGCCACCATCCTGTTCCAATTCTTAATTGGTTGTTTGCCAAGTCTTCTTCTTTCTGCCTGCACTCCATCCCACCAAAGTGCTGCATGTCCTTTCAGTTTCGTGACAACAAACTTCACCTTCTTTCCTTCATCTGTTTCTTCATAATCGAAGAATTTCTCCATGTCATTTATCCAGTCTATCAATTCCTCAGGGCTTAAGCTTCCTGTGTAAATTGAGACTTCAAGTCTAGGCTTGGATGCAGATCTCAATACTGACCTAAATAATCTCATTTCAGGAGTTACATTTGCGGGTTCCTCATCTTCTACAACTCCAACTTCAGGTTCACTGACATCCCCAACATCTGTATCTGTTCCCATTTCCACTGCTTCCAATCTAGTTTGCATCTGTTGCATAGCTTCCAACACTTCAGCATTTGCAACTAGTCATCCTCTTCTTCGACCACCATCTCTTCCTCCAACTCTGAAAGTCACGTTGGATTTCTTTTTCTAGTCCTTTAGATCCTGTTCGGTGTCAATAGGCTGCTCTGATACCACAAATGGTGGCCTGGGTGCAGGTGTAATGGACAATCGTCAAAATCTGGAAACAATTTCTACAAGTTCAGGCGTGACTTCTTCTTGGATTTCCTATGGAGTATCATTCATCTACCTCCAAAGTTATCTATTCTACTAAAATAGTAGAACTTCTTAATTTAGCCGCAATTACAATTGCTTTACAAGTCCCTTAAACATCGCACATCGCAATAGCAATTTCTCTAGGCAGGGTTATTCACTCTTGAAGCATGTGATGCGATATTAATCAGCGATCATTGCACATTGCAAATCGCGGATCGCAATTTAGTTCCGAGTCTCTATCGCATATTGCAAAGGAAGTCGTGATTGCGATAACCCTTTTATTTGCGACTTAGTGAGCAGTCTCCACCGTTCGATGAAGGAACACTTCATCCAACGGCCAGTAGCGATATTGCTCGGAAATCTTCCACGATGCTTACCGCCCTTACGGAGCCGATAAGGAATATAAGTCCTCGATCTATAGAAGTTCGGGTCCGATTTTGGAATTAAAGTCCGAACATTTGATGACCCGATATCCATTGGATGACAGAGGCTATCAGATCTACAGCTCGTTGGACTTCGATTAACACACGTATTAAAATAGGCCTAACCCCCGCTGTTGACAGTGACGTAAGACATTGAAAATGAAATCAACAGTTAGGAATGAGTGCGGGAATTCAGTCCTGAATCAATAATTTGTACACTTCTACCCCCGCAGTCGCTAATACACGGTGAAAAGAAATTATATGCGATTACACAAAACTCTAAATTCTAAGGCCAAACTGGAAGTTCAATAGCACACAGAGATACTACGGAGGGATGCAACACCTTGGGATTGACCAATTATACACAAAAATACACAGAGATATAATTTCTGCAACTAAATATTATATGGCCAAAACAAGACGAATCAGTCAAAATCCTTTTACAATCATTCAGAACTTACATAAATACCATTTCATCTAACAATCAGATCCTTAAACACTGGATCGAATTTGCCTAATCTTGAACAATATCTAATCTGGTCAATATTCTTCTTGAGAATCTCAACTGAATCAAAATTGCATGAATTAATTACAAAACCACTTGATCCCTAAATCCTAGCTCAAATCCTATCTAGAAAGCTTGTAAAAGTGACAGCTAAAGGATCCCACTCCTTTGCTTGTAACTTTTTTTTTTTGTATTTTTGGAATAAGTTCGAAGCCTTTTGCCTTCAAGCCTCATACTCCTGCATCAGGACTCCAATCCTCTAGGGCTCCGACTCTCTACTTCAATTCTTCAAAATAATGTTGGTACTGCTTCAAGAATTCCAATATATTCTTTAACGAGTCCTAAAAACAAATCCAAGATATGCTTTAAGAAATTCTACAAAATGTTGTAGGGACTAGTGTTGGGTTGTGTTATATTCTTTCCACTTAGTTAATAGGGGGTTTGAAGGACACCCGTAACCCCACTTTATGGGGTCCGAGGCAGCGCCCCAGAAAATTTTGGTTTTGGACCATATGTTAGGTTGGGCGGACCCACCTATGGTTTTGTGCATGATTTTTGCACATGTTTTTTGGACGCGATGGTTTTTCAGTCCGTGGTATTGGACGCGATGGTTTTCGGTCCATGGTATTGGATGCTTCGGCATGTATAAATATGTATTGTAACATTGAAAGGAATATAATGAAAAATCAAGCTGGTAGTCCCGGTTTTGGGATCCAGGGAAAAATCTCTGTGCATATGTGTTTTATGGGTTATGCTCTCGCATTGTTTATTTTCTTTGTCTAAGAATTCGTATGTAGGTAATTTCTGTATAGGGTTAAAACCTACATTTGGTATCAGAGTTGTTTTGGCTTCAAGGGGACGCCTTTGTTGCGGAGGGGTTTCGCTCGGGCCTGTGGTAGACCCTGTTCAGTGGGAGATCTGTGAGATCGATTCTGGTGGTGAAAGAAGATGGCGAGCAGTGGAAAGATAGAGATTGAGAAGTTCAATGGTCAGAATTTTGAATTGTGGAAACTCAAGATGGAGGATCTGTTGGTGGATAAAGATCAGTGGATCGCGGTAGATCCGGGTACTAAACCATCGGGAGTGACCAATGAAGAATGGAAGAAGTTGGATCGGAAGGCAAAGAGCACAATACGATTGTGTGTCTCAGATTCAGTATTGCTGAATGTATCAGGGGAAGCTACGGCAAAGGCTTTGTGGGTCAAGTTAGGGACTTTGTACCAATCTAAGTCTCTGGTGAATAAACTGTTCCTGCGAAAAAAGATGTATAACCTGAGGATGAAAGATGGAGACTCGGTGACAGAGCATATGAATGCGTTTAATACTGTGGTAAGTCAGTTATTATCTGTTGATATTAAAATTTCAGATGAAGATAAGTGCATCAGTCTGTTGTGTTCTCTACCAGATTCGTGGGATAGTCTGGTTATTGCAATAGGTAGCAATGCAACTGCTTTGCAGTTTGATGAAATAGTCTCAGCCTTGCTGACGGAGGAGATGAGACGGAAAAATATGGACAACCAGAATGGTGATGCCTTGTCTGTACGAGGACGGCCCCAGAAAAGAAACAAAAATAAGTCATCGAGTGGGAGATCTAAATCTAGAGGGAGATCTAAATCTCCAGGAAAACCTACAAAGGTGGTGTGCTGGAAATGCAGAAAGGAAGGGCACTTCAGAAGGGATTGTAAATCTAAAGCTCCTGATAAAGGAAAGGGATCTGATGATGCTCCTTCTGCAGAGGCGAAAACCACCTCAGATGAAGGTGGGGATGTGTACTTGGCTTCTTCAAGTACACATGTAGATCATGAGGCATGGTTGATTGACTCAGGTGCATCCTTTCACTTCACTCCCCATAGAGAGTGGTTCTACGAGTATGAGAAATACGATGGTGGTGATGTCTTCTTAGGAGATGATAGGAAGGCTAGAATCATTGGTCGGGGAAAAGTAAAGTTGAAGTTGCAAGGTGGAAGGGTTAGAACACTTCCGGGTGTTCTACATATTCCTGCATTGGCCAGAAAAATGATTTCTGTAAGCAAGTTGGATGATGCAGGTGTAAAGATGGTGTTCGAGAAAGATACCTGCAAGATGGTTCGAGGAGCACTGATATTGATGCGGGGAGTTCGGATTGGAACTCTGTACAAGCTACAAGGTATCACTGTTGTTGATGGGTGCAATAGTTCTATAGTTCCTGAAAATGGAGTAGAAAATCTAGTGGTCTCTGGAGAGAAGACCATGTTGTGGCATCAAAGGCTTGGACATATTGGAGAGAAGGGCCTTCGAATACTTCATGGTAAAGGTATGGTAGAAGGTATGAATGATAGCTCTCTGGATTTTGATTTCTGTGAAAATTGTGTGTATGGGAAGCAGAATCGGGTGAGTTTCCCCTCTGGTGGTAAGAGGACGAAACAGATATTAGAGCTTGTGCACAGTGATGTGTTTGGACCTGTGAAGGTTCCATCACTGGGTAAGTCTGTGTACTATGTATCATTCATAGATGACTTCTCAAGGAATACATGGATATATTTCCTTAAGAAAAATCTGAAGTCTTTGACAGGTTTAAAGAATTTAAGGCTCTGGTGGAAAATCAGACAGAGAAGAAGATAAAGGTGCTGAGGACAGATAATGGTGGAGAATTTTGCAGCAAGGAATTTGAAGAATTTTGTAAGAAGTGTGGTATAGCACGGCAGAAGACTACTCCATATACACCTCAGCAAAATGGAGTCGCAGAAAGAATGAACAAGACATTGATGGAAAGGGCAAGAAGCATGCTCAGTGGTGCCGGGTTAGGACAGGAATTCTGGGCAGAGGTGGTGGATACTGCATGTTACCTGATCAACAGATCACCTTCATCAGCATTAGAGGATAAGACTCCACAAGAAGTATGGACCGGTAAGAAACCCTCTCTTTCACATCTAAGGGTATTTGGATGTGATGCATATGTACATGTTCCAAAGGAGAAACGAACCAAGCTGGATAGTAAATCTGAAAAGTGCATCTTTATTGGGTATAAGGATGGTTTAAAGGGTTATAAGCTTTGGAACCCAGTCACACGGAAGGTTGTGTACAGCCGAGATGTGTTGTTCAGAGAGGTAAAAGATGTTATTCAACATGAAGTCCAACCAAATGAACCTAAGAAGATAGAGTTTGAGCCAAAGGAGGAAGAATCAGACTCTGCAGCAGAGGAGGAATTAGAAGATGAAGAGCCACAAACTCCGACTGTGAGAAGATCAGTTCAAGAAAGAAGGCATCTAGAAAGGTATAGTCCATCTGCTTTCAGTTCAAATTTTGCTTTGTCTGTTACTAATGATGATCCCAGAACTGTGAAGGAAGCAGTGGATTCAGAGGATGGAAAACTCTGGAAAGAGGCCATGGTCGATGAAATGGCATCTTTGCACAAAAATGAGGCTTGAGATCTGGTGGAGTTGCTGGCTGGAAGGAAACCCATTGGCAGCAAATGGGTGTTCAAGAAGAAGACAAATGCAGAAGGAAAGGTGGAGAAATACAAAGCTCGGCTGGTAGCAAAAGGTTATTCCCAGGTGCCTGGAATTGATTTTGGTGATATTTTTTCTCCTGTTGCCAAGGTAACTTCTATTAGATTACTTTTATCTGTTGCTGCTGCTTTTGATTTTGAGGTAGAACAGATGGATGTGAAGACAACATTCTTCATGGGGATTTGGAAGAGGAAATCTACATGAAGCAACCTGAAGGCTTTGCGGTGAAGGGTAAGAAAGAACTGGTATGCAAGTTAAAGAAGTCTCTGTATGGGTTAAAACAGTCACCAAGGATGTGGTATCGGAAATTTGATACATTTATACGGGGACTTGGCTTCACCAGAAGCAAAGCAGATCATTGTGTGTATTTTAAATTAATTGGTGACCGTGTTATTTATCTGGTCTTGTATGTGGATGATATGTTGCTGGTTGGAAATGACAAAGAAATTATCCAGGATTTGAAGACCCAATTGTCCTCCAAATTCGACATGAAAGATCTTGGTGCTGCAAACTATATTTTGGGCATGGAAATTAAAAGAGATCGGTCAAAGAGGAAGCTCTGGTTAAACCAGAGGAAGTATGTCAAGACAATACTGCAGAGGTTTAATATGCAGGATAGTAAACCGGTGAAGGTTCCTATTCCTGTAGGTGTGAGGTTATCTGCTGAACAGTGTCCCAAGACACAAGAAGAGGAAGAGGACATGTCTCGTGTTCCATATGCAAGTGCAGTGGGTAGCCTGATGTATGCAATGGTTTGTACTAGACCAGACATTTCACATGCAATGGGAGTATTGAGCAGGTTTATGTCAAAACCTGGGAAGGAGCACTGGACAGCAGTGAAGCGGGTTTTCAGGTATTTGCGTGGCACTAGTGATTATGGTTTGTGCTACCAAGGAAGACCAGGATTGGACAGAGTGTTGGATATTCATGGCTTTGTTGATGCAGACTAGGCTGGAGATCTGGATCAGAGAAGATCTACAAGTGGGTATGTGTTTAACCTATTTGGAGGTGCAGTCAATTGGATGAGTAAGAAACAATCTGTAGTGGCACTATCAACTACAGAGGCAGAATACATGGCAGCCACTCATGCAAGCAAGGAAGCAGTTTGGTTGCAGAGATTGTGTTCAAGTATGGGGTTAGTACAGGGAGCTATAAGAATAGACTGTGACAGCAAAAGTGCAATTTTCTTGGCAAAGAACCCTGCTTATCATTCAAAGACAAAGCACATTGATGTTCAATATCACTTTGTGAGGGATATGATAGAAGACAGAAAGGTGTTGCTAGTAAAGGTGGACACTTTGAAGAATACTGCAGATGCATTGACAAAATCTGTGAGCTCTGAGAAGTTCTCTTGGTGTAGAGAAGCAATGGGAATCTCAGGGCTGGAAAAATGACTAAGCTCTCCTGTGGCCCCCTGTGGAAAGAAAACAACAAGTGGGAGATTGTTGGGTTGTGTTATATTCTTTCCACGTAGTTAATAGGGGGTTTGAAGGAGCCCCGGAAAATTTTGGTTTTGGACCATATGTTAGGTTGGGCGGACCCACCTATGGTTTTGTGCATGATTTTCGCACATGTTTTTTGGACGCGATGGTTTTTCGGTCCGTGGTATTGGACGCAATGGTTTTCGGTCCATGGTATTGGATGCTTCGGCATGTATAAATATGTATTGTAACATTGAAAGGAATATAATGAAAAATCAAGCTGGTAGTCCCGGTTTTGGGATCCAAGGAAAAATCTCTGTGCATATGTGTTTTATGGGTTATGCTCTCGCATTGTTTATTTTCTTTGTCTAAGAATTCGTATGCAGGTAATTTCTGTACAGGGTTAAAACCTACAACTAGTCCATCAACGCCATCTTCAACAAGGCTAGTATGTGTCTTCAAAACTCTTCATGTTTGCACAAACAACCTTCTTCAAAAACTACTTCATCAGAGCTTCAACAATGTTGCTTCAAGGGATGGATTCAATGATTCTCCAAGGTCTACTACACAAGTCAACACAAAGGCTCTTCAATGACGCTACAAGTTTCTTCAACAATCATCTCGAAATGGTGCTTCAATAATGGTCCTACAGGGTTTCAAAAGTAATCGAATATCTTCTACAAGGATATCTTCAACATGTTTCGATAATTCTTCTTCAACAATCCTTCAAGGTATCTTCAAGTGTGTTGCAAGGTACTCTTCAAGTTTTCTCTGCTATAATAGGTGTTCTTTAATTCTTCTCCAGAATAACCTTCTCCAATACTACTCTTCTATGTGTGACTTTGCTTCAAAGGTGTTACAAGATAGTTCAATAGTTAGCCTCTAAGTGATGCCAAATACACAGTCCTTAAGAATCCCAAAACACTGCCATTAGGTTACTCCAAAGAGTGCCTAAGAGCCTACTTTAATGCCAAAAATACCAACCAAGTGCCACAAGTCTGAGGGTTTCAGTGCCACATTCACAAGTCCGAATTTTATCAAGGTGCCATAGTTACGATCTTTAACAGTTACATGTCTGAAGTTTACCCTTTGTTACAGGTTTGAGTTTCATAAGCTAAGAGTCTCTACCACAGATCTGAGTTTATCCTCTACAGGTGTAAGCTTCATAAATTTTGTTCACAATTCTGAGAAATTATACCATAGGTCTAAAATTCCTTCTATCCATAGGTCGAAGACTTCCTTTATCCTCGGGATCAAAGCTTCCACAGGTCCGAGACTTCATAGGTCTGAAAGTTCAATGCTACCAATTACAAGTGTGAAATTTTTCCACAAGAGCCATAGAATTTTCTCTCAGGATCGAAGTGATACAAGACAAGCACTTGTTTGATCTTTTACAAGTCTAAGAATATGTGCCTAGTCGGGCTATAAGAGGTTAATCAGACCAAATTATAAGGTTAAAGAAAAGTTATACAATAGGAGGAAATCCTCAGGAGATGAGTAGCCTTTCTTAGAGGTATATCACAACCACAAAAATTTAAAACAAGATTTGTTCAAGAGAAATTTTCAATCTTTTTCCTCCATAGCCTTTCTTACTCACCTCATATCCAAATTATATTTATGTGCTTAACCAAGTTGCATTGCAGAATGAGGAATTTGGTTTGGTATTTATACTTGTTGAGTATGTTGTGGAGAGACACAACATTTGGTTGAGGAGCCGACATGAGTATAAAACCGACTTGTAAATCCATGATAAAGTTGACCTAATTTTTATTTATTTTCACTATATTAGGTGAGTAACCAATGATGACTTTTATTGATAATTGTGTCGTTTATTCAATTTAATGAAATCAATATTTCATGGGAAATTAATATTTCATGAATTTGTTCATTGTGTATTCCCCTTATACATGCCTATGGTATTTATTCATGTTCATAAAAAACGATATTAACCACATTTCCAACTCCATAACCTACCAAGAAACTTGTTAAGGCATGTGTTAGAATAGTAGAGTCTTTTATCACTAGAACTTGTTGAGTCTTGGATCTTCTTAGAGTATCTTTATTTTGTGCACATACGTCACAGTAGTGTTCAATTTAATTTGGATTCTTCGTGTTCTATTACATTTATTGTGTGCAAAGCCACCAAATCCAAGCATAGATAATTTGTTTTGTTCATACGATATAATTGTCAACTGCTTGGTCTTATTAATTTGGTATTGACTGCAACTGGATTCTCCAATCAACCCTAATGGAGAGAAAATGTCTTGATATCAAATCATAACAAAGATCTATTTTCCATGCACCTAAGGCTTCATCACCATCAACATATAATTCTTCATTCGTGCACCTAGGGTTTCATCACCATCAACATATGCACCTAGGATTGCTTCAATAAGAGATTTCTTCAACAATGTTAGTTCTTTGACATCAATGAAAACCTTAGCCAACACACACATCCTTAGTATTTGGTGGACATCACTCACAAATGCATTTTCAACCTTAGTACCAACCTAATCCACCTACTTGGCCTATGCAAAACTAGTGGCAATATCCAAATCAACCTTTCAATCCCTCTTATCAACCTTCCAATTCCAACCTCTAATGAAAAACTACAAGTGGACTAATCCTCCACAAGGATGGAGGACCCAAAACCTTCAAAAACAAGCATTGATCCCACCTCCACTTTTACAAGGCAATGCTTACGTAAATGTTGTGCCATAAGCTCCAAAACAACCATAATTTCCTACCCAACCAACTCCTAATATGAAAAATAGGCAAGATCAATATGTTAATAACAATTCCCGGATGCGGGTGATGACGTGATGAGGAAGGACGAGCCACATGCCCAGCATGTGCCGCCTCGTGGTGATCTTTATGAAGCTGGTTCGACCGTCAATGTTTAACGGTTCAGCATACATGCGATGGAATTCATTGCAGTTAATGCGCTGGGGCAGAATGCAGTTAATGCTCTGGGGAAGAGGAAGCTCAGAACTCGATTTCAGCAAACAATGCGGGAGCCTTGGCAAGTTAAATTCAGACGGATGTGGGAGCAGAGGAATTGTGAGCCGAGGGAGGCCAGGAATTCAGCTGCAGTACAAGCTCTGGTTTGCCGCTGCAACTTGGGGTGTGGCAGAAAGCAGGGGAGGCAATTCGAAGGATTTCTGGTTCAGTGGGAAGCACGACGGGTCAATTTGCACGCAGGAGGAGGGTGCTCGGAAATTGAATTGGTCTGGGCATACGAGGGTGGCAACGAAGCAAACATGGTCAAACTACGGGAGCGACAGCCGAGTAGACGAGGACCAGGGAGAGGGTCCTCCTCTAGAACTCCTGCAGCAGACGAACACCATCATTGCTGCTGTTGCTACTGTCACAGGAGAGCCAGAGCCACACAGCTCCCATGTGGGCAATTTCTGGAGGTTGGCAGTTCGAGCGAGGGAGGGCCACTGCTGCCCGCGTTTGGCTCTGTGGTATTCACTTTGGGCGGCTCACGGGATACCACAGGAGTCAATGCCCATATCTCTGTTTTATTCACAAAAATTCCTGAAGAATTCGAGGCAGGAGCACCTGAGGGCATGGTGGAGAAACCTTCAGAAGGTTCGGGCACGAAAGCAATGGAGAAGCCACCAGAAAGTTCGGGCAAAGAGGACGTTGGCAAGGGAAGCACGGAGGAGCTGCCGCCGGTTGAGCCAGGAGATTGGGGGAAGGAAACGGACAAAGACACCGCACCATACTTGGGGCCAGCACCTCCGGGAGTGGACGAGGACAAATGGAAAGCCATGTGGGCAGGTGTCCCGGAGGGAAGGGGATGGTGCTATGTGGTGGAAGACCCAAACCTCTGCGAGGATCAGGACAGCGAGCCCCAAATCCACTCAGTTCCTCCTCTCTCCACCAGAAACGAGGACTAAAGCCCCTGCGGGTAAGTCGGTCACGGATTCAACTGTGCGTTGGTCCGGTTGGAATTTTCTGAGTCTGTCTGTCTGGCCCATGTATGTCGGGTTTAGCTTTAATTTTCTTTACTGTTGTGTTCAGTCAGTCACGGTTGATAGCCCCTGCGTGGGCAGACATGATTTTGTTCAAAGCAATGAGGCTCCATAGCTTGTTGACTCTCTCTTCTTCTGGGCCTCCAGAAGCAAATAGTTTTTGGAAAAACTCTGTTAGTTTGGATAGTCGCCTGAGGGATAATTTTGGAAGTTCAGTCGGTGCTGCCCCTGCGAGGGAGCTTCTTGTCTCAAAGTCTAACCTTTCCAGGGTGCATCTGCTGGCCCTGGAATGCCTGCGTTACTGTCTGTAATATGTTTTTGTAAATATAATAGAAAAACTTAGATAGTCTTTTAACGACAAAAAAAAATAAAAAAATATGTTAATAACAATTAGATAATATAAAAATCTTAATCCATGAATATTCAAGAGATTTATCTTAGATTATGAAGGTTCTAAAGGCTCATCATCTCATTACCAAACCCATAAAAGGCACAAGTATCAAAGAAGAGGAAACCTCACCACAAAAGCAACCTATCCCTCAAACGATTCTGCCATTTTCTGAAAGGATAGATACCAGGATTACCTATACATATATAGATAATGGTCTCTTAGAATAAGTTAAAAATCTATGCACCAAAATCCCTCTCCTCCAAGCCATTAAGAATGTTCCTAACTATAACAAGTTCATTAAGTAAAATTGCCTTAAGAAACACAGAAGGAAGAAAAAAAAAGGTCTCTGATAGTCAATGTGATATGTCAACTAACAACCTTATGTTAGGAAGAGTCTGTGTCCCTAAGTACATGAATACATGCAACCTTGTAGTAGATGTTTATATCATAAAAAGCCTTATCAAAAACACTTTGTTAGATTTGGCGGTAGCCACTAATGTCATGACAAAAGATACAATATCCATACTACCTTCGAGGGCTATTGAGAGCAACATATAAATTATGAATATGAATCCTGAAGGAGTATTGGAGGATGTAATGGTGTTTATTGATTCCTAAGAATATCCAAATAAGTTCATAGTCCTTCAAACAGGATCCAAGTTAAATGGACATCATCTCATCCTAGGAAGACCATGTTTGGCTACAATAGATGTTGTTGTAGGAACATCTTCCAGTAAAAACTCATGTTGACCTCCTTAATTCAACCCATTTACGAAAGGGAGTTGGTGTTAGATGGTGTTGTCATTGATGTCAACCCATGGAGTTGATTGGGTTTGACTTTGACCAAATACACTAGTGATTGATGTCAATTAGTTAATGAACACTTCTTAATAATTATCGGATTACATCAAGATGACAATTATGCTATTGAATGGTTGAAAACCCCAAGTCCTAGGGTTTGGGTTCCTTGGACTGAGGATGTACCCCAAATTTGTCGAGGGTTTTTGGTAGGTAAAATCATTGAGTTTGGGTCAAGGTTTATGTCATTAGATTCTCCTCGAAAATATGTTTCTATTGATATGTGGTACGCCCTGAGAGGTCTCCTAGTTTGAGATATATTCACAATTGAAGTTAGCGACCCCAGTTTCTGGGCTAAAACCCCAAGGGGTAGTGACATGACACCTCCTCCTACAGTTTTCAACATATGACATGGTTTATCACTGTAATCTCACCCTGTATAAGTTACATAACTTCAAAAAAACCAAAGACAATAAATCAATCATTGACTTAATGCACTCATGTGTCACCTACAAAACACATCAAAGAGGATTAATGTGCAATTACTTAGAGTTTAATGAACAAGTTATTAATTATTTATTCTATGGATGGTAGGATAAATATTATTGAAATAAAATTTTCTAAATGATTCAACGTTCACTTAGAAAACCTTTTCCGAAATCTAGAGCCTAATTTATTCATTTAAAGCCAATGGCTCACTTGTCTTAGGAAACAAGGAATTCATTATTTGATTGTTTTTAAATTAGTTAAGGCCTTTTTGGAGCCCTCATTTATCCTTTAACGATCACCTATGAAGCCCTTTCCTCAACTCTCTTAAGGCTACATAATAAAGATTTTTCCACATAAGGCTCACGGCCTTCCTTAATTTGTACACAAGGCACAAATTACTTAATTTAAAAGTCTTAAGTATTCAATGTCTATTTCATGGACTCCTTGCTAACTCTCCAACAATGTTCACATTGTATAACTTATCCTATGTTTATAAAAAGGAGTACTTAACTTCGCTCATATCCATGTACTACAACGAATGATCTTGTGAACATCTCTCTAAATTTTCTCGACCACCTTGAGGCAGGATCAACGAATCCTTTTTTAAGAAAATGCTCAGTATTCTAAGGTAAAGTGTCTATCCTTCTTGGTATAAATTTTTCTTCATCTTCCTTCAAACAACAAATCTGATCAAGACTTGCTAGGGCTTTATGATCTGTTACTTTATGCTTTTCAACCCTCTTTGTTAGGGCTTGTCTAGGGCACAAATTATTCAACAACGAAAAGTTTTGGATCAAGTTTTCTTTAGTTTTTCTTTTGTTAACAATTTGTTGTAGGAACCTTGTTGAGAAAGAGGAAAAATACTAGGAGTCTTATGATGGTTGCCTGCTGTAAAATTATGTCAAGTTCAACGAATGTGTAGGGTTAGTTTTAGGTCTGGTTAGGTTTTGTCCAAAGTCTGTTTAGGGATTGCATTAGTTAGGACAATTTTGAGGGTTGGCTCTAGGACTGTCTTAGAGCTAATTAGAGGCATTATTAAATATTGTTAGACCATTGTTTTAGGTTGTTAGGGCAATGAAAGAAAGTCATTTCTCTTACTGTTGTTAATATATGATAGTGTTTATGTCGTAATCTCATTGTATATAAGTTGAATAAAATCAAAAACCAAAAAGTAGTAAACCAATCATTGACTTTGAATTTTACTTTGAGCATATTTTTGACAAATTTGTCATTATAATTCTGAACCAAAACCAGGGATATAACTTTGGTTTGATATGATGCTTTGACTCCAACTTGACTTAATATGACAAGGGTAGTTGAATAAGGTTGACTATATATGGCATAGATGAATAATGGCAGGACTCTTATTGTGAACTATGTTAAGTAAATGGTTCAACTGTAATATATATGGCAACAACATTACTGACTTGAAAAGTTGTAAATTGTTTGAGCTATAACATGTTAGCATTTGACATGTAACGTGATTAGTCAGCTATTGACATAGATCTTGACTTGACTTGCCATAACTAGGCAGTGAGACATGGACAACAAGGTAGTAGTGAACAAGTTGTATTTTTTATCCTTTTGATGTGACTATGATTTCTTATATAGAGAGGAGATAAGTTACAGTAAGACCTTGACAACAATTGCTTGATGTGACTGTGACTTTAACCTATAATGGACAACAAGTGAAGTTGACTAACATTGATTGACTTAGTGAGCATTCTATAACCTTCATTATTTGTGACATGATAATAATACCTTGACATAACCTTAAGTTGACATCTTAACCTTGACATAGTTCCTTGAATAAGACTTAACTTTGACATATGGTTTGGGACAATGAGTTTACATCTAGTTGACAAGTCTTTGACTATACTTGACCAAGATACTATATAACAAAGTTACAGTATTGTTGATGACATTGAAATAGAGTTCACACCTTAACTTTGGCATGACTGATTGACTTGACCTATAGACTGAAGCACATAGACATATGACCTAGGGTTTCTAGGGATTTGTGTACGATAACATATTTTTGATCTTGCAGGATAGATAGCAATGAAGTGAACATCCTTCAATTATACAACCTATTGGAGAAGGATGGATAGCAGGGCTTGAAAAGCCAAACAACGTGCTTACATATATGCTCGTAGCTCTCCAGGGACAAAGTTTGAGAGCATTGGTAGTAGGTCATAGGGATGACCTAAGGCACCTTGGATTGTGTCATTATTTGATAGCAGTACCTGATGGTTGTAGCATCGAGTGCAGCCTGATACAATGATGACAATGTTTTAGGATTGATAACTATTCATTCATGAGCAGTGACATGCAATGATATTCAACAATTGTGCAGTGATTTGTAGTGACAGTGACATACATTGTGTAGTGACAGTGATACACAGTGTGTATTGGCAGTGATGTGCAGTTGAACAGTGATAGCTTGATGTGTAACATTGTGCAATGATAATTTTGTGGGAACAATGATTAGTGGCTACCAGGATTCGACATTTATTCTACATCTTTCTTACAGTTGTTCTACATTGATTCAAAGTACAGGGGATCCAGTCTGAAAATTGTGAAACGTGGTCTGCTAGATTGTTAGGGTGGCAGGCTGGTTCAAGGCAGGTGATTGGAGTCACCTTCAGGTTGTGGCCTGAGAACACTTTAGGGCGATAGAGTGGTGCTAGGGAAAGTTGTGGCTTGCATAGGGTGTTGTGGTGTCCATTTAGTTGTGGCTGATAAACTAACAGGGTAGTGAAGCATCCTTTCCAATAACAACTGGTAAACAAAGTGTTGGGGCACTCATCAGGTTGTGGCCTGATCTACAAGTCATTAGGGCATCCTTCTAGTTGCAACAGGATATTAGGGTATATTAGCATCCTACAAGTTGTAGCCTATGAATTATGGGTTTGACGCCTCCCTCAGTTGTAGCTAAAATATTGATCTAATCAATTTTCTTTTAATAGGGAGAAGACAATTACTAAAGAAGCATTCAGTGGTTTTTGACCCGGAGGGTTTTCCACCTAAAAATATTTGTGTCCTTTGTTTCATCTTTATGAATTGTTGTATGGTGTTGTATAATGTTGATTACTATTTAGGATCATCTGAATAAGAACAATAACAATCATTGAAGATTAACTAATGCTCTAGAAAATATTAAAAAGTGGTAATTGCTAAGAAATATTGATTCACCACCCTCTTAGTTTTTCCACAATTGGTTCCCTTAATTTTTTAATTTAATATGTAATATTTACTTAATGTTGTCTAGAAGGAATCTACATTTTTAGGAAGTTAGGCTAAAGTGTTATTCAATTGCCAGAAAAAATGTTTAGACTTAGCAAAAAAATAGGAAGTTGTTAGCAAATCGATTGAATTTGTTGGGTGTGGTTACAAGAGCTCATATGTAATGATAAATACTAAAAGGGGAGAATCTTTGAGTTTGTTTAGAGAAAGTAAGAGAAAAAAATGTAATAGACTCTGAGCGTTTGTAAAAAAGGGAAGACTATACAATTATCACAGTTATGTAATATCTCTCTCTCTCTCTCTCTCTCTCTCTCTCTCTATATATATATATATATATATATTTCATGTGAGTGTGGTATTTTTTGTTTTCATGCATTAATAATTGATTGAGCATAGATCAGAATATGTTGATTTCATTTAAAAAATCTTTGAGTCTATTTAGAGAAAGTAAGAGAACAAAAAAAAGCAATAGACTCTCAACTTTTGTAAGAAAAAGAAGACTATACAATTATCGCAGTTATGTAATCTCTCTCTCTCTCTAAATATATATATGTGTGTGTGTGTGTGTACTCGCTCTCTCTCTCTCTCTACATATATATATATATATATATATATATATATATATATATATATATATATATATATATATATATATATATATATATATATATATATATATATATATATATATATATAGATATATAGATATATATATATATATATATATAGATATCTATACATATATACATATGTGTATATATATATATATATATAGATATATATATAGATATTTATATATATATATATTATTTTATATATAGATATATATAGATATATATAGATATATATAGAGAGAGAGAGAGAGAGAGATTACATAATTGCGATAATTGTATATTTTTTACAAAATCTCAATTATTACTTTTTTTTTTTCTCTTACTTTCTCTAAATAGATTCAAAGATTCTCTAAATGGAATCAACATATTTTGATCTATGCTATATTATTATATATAAACACAGAGATCACACTACATGATATATATATATATAGATATTGAGATATTGAGAGAGAGAGAGAGAGAGAGATTACATAACTGCAATACTTGTATAGTGTTCCCTTTTTTACAAAATCTCAGATTTTATAGCTTTTTTTTTCTCTTACTTTCTCTAAATAGACTCAGAGATTCTCCCCTTTTTAATATTTCTCATTATACGAAAAATAGGTTGTTGTAATCACACCCAACAAATTCAATAGGTTTGCTAACAACTTCCTATTTTTTGCTAAGTCTATCCATTTTTCTAGCAACTGAATAACACTTTACCCTAACTTCCTAACAATCTAGATTCCTTCTAGACAACATTAAGTAAATATTACAAGTTAAATAAAAAAATTAAGGGAACTAACTCCCTTCCCTAAATGGGTTGACTTAAGGAGGTCAACATGACTGAGTGTGGTCTTTGTGTTTTCATGCATTAATAATTGATTGAGCATAGATCATAATATGTTTATTCCATTACAAAGATATTCGAATATTGAAACTAGTTCCAAGTTTAATTCATATTTAATTATGCGTAGTTGAAATTCATATTCATAATTATCTAGACGAAGTATAAATTTGAAGTCTACCTCCAAACTAGATTTGTTATACCATTGGATTTCTAAAGCAATGAAAACGTATAATAATTCTATCGAACTAAGTTTGTTAATTCAAGCCTAAATCCTTCTAGCTTAGTTAATATTTGAGCAATGAAGCCATTACCCTCATCCATATTCAAAAGGAGTTGTGGATCCCACAATAAGTAATTGAAGGTATATTTATTGCGGAGCATATGATCATTCAATTGAGAGAGAAGTGAAGCAAGGACTAGATTTGTTATACCTCCAGACTAGATTTGTTATAATTTTGAAGTTTACCTTCAGACTAGATTTGTTATACCATCGGATTTCTAAAGCGATGAAAATGTATAATTATTCTATCGAACTAAGTTTGTTAATCCAAGCCTAAATCCTTCTAGCTTAGTTAAGATTTGAGAAATGAAGCCATTACCCTCATCCAGATTAAAAAGGAGGTGTGGATCCCACAATAAGTAATTGAAGGTATATCTATCGTGGGGCATCTGATCATTCAATTGAGAGAGAAGTGAAGCAAGGAGCAGATCCTCTGATAAGCGTATTGAATTCTAGTTACAAGTCCAGTGTAGGACCCACATCCAGTTGGTTAGAATTTATTCGGGCTTGTATCATTTCGACCTTCAAAAAGGATTGATTAATCTTTTTACATTTCATATAGAGCAAACCCCACCCTAAAGTGTAAAATAAATTTGGGCATCAAAGGAGCATTTCACCCTCAAACCTCTAGATTCTTAGGCATGTAAACTTGGAGTTTTTCCATAATAAAATAAAATTGGATTTGGAAGACTTAACTGATGTTGCATCCAATGTTGGTTGTTTCCATGTAGATTTGAATTAAAGGTTGAAAAAAATTAAGGATTTTTAGGGAGGAATTGATAGAGCATTGATCCATGAAAAAAAAAAAAAAAAAGAAGAGAAAAATCAGGAAAAAGTGAGATCCTTAGCATAAGTTTTGGTATAAGAGCACAACATAGTTTTTCTCTCAGCAAGCAAGGGGAGCACAGATGAGTAGTTCAAGGAGTAGACAGAGGGAGACCTATAGTGAATGCAACCTTACAAGAGGAGATAAGGAGCTTTCAAGAGAGATTATCATAAACAAAAACTGCTAAAAAACAAGCAGTTGACACAAAAGATGTTAGTGAGGTAGGACAAGAGTCTTCTAGTGAAGAAGATGATGAAGAATTATTAAAGACAAAAAAGTTGAACATGATACTCAAGATGACTGTTAAACCAATGAAGGAGGTGATTTTTTATGAAGGCAATCTAAATGTTGATGAAGTGATGGATTGGATCAATGATCTAGATAAATATTTTGACTATGAAGATCTTGATGAAGAGAAAAAGGTAAAGTTTACAGCCACCAGATTGATAGGCCATGCAGTCCTATAGTGGGACGACGTGCAGGAAGAGAAGAAAAGAAAAGGCAAGTGAAGTCCAATATTAGGAGCTAGGAAAAAAAGGTGGCAAAGTTTGAAGGTAAATTTATTCCCAAAGACTATAAATTGAATCTTTTCAAACAATTGAAAAATATTAGACAAAAATCCATGACATTGAGAGATTGCACTGAAGAATTTTATAAATTAAACATTAGAGCTCAACATATTAAAGAAGATGCCGAGAAAATTGTCAGATATTTTAATGGGTTGAGATTTGAGATCTAGGATGAGATTGGTATTTTTTCCCTTAGAACAATTTAGGATGCATATCATGTAGTTGGAAAGTGGAGGAAAAGATTGGTAGGAAAAATAATCAGAAAGGTAGAGGAAGAAGTCCCGCAAGAGGAAAAGGAAAACATAGTGGTAGAGGAAAATTCTTGGCTTCAAGAGAAGAAGGTGGAAGTTCAAGTATTTAGTCACCGAGAGGAGGTACTTTCGAAGGAAGAATATCTTTCTCAAGAGGCAAAGGTAGAGGTAGAGATCACCATCCTAGGTGTTACAAATATGGAAATTTGGGACACATATCTTGGGAATGTACAAAAAATAATATAGTAGGTCAGAGAGACGCGTATGTGACAAAAGAAAAAGAATAAGGTGCAAATGCAATATCAACTAAAGAGATACCTGAAGCTAGAGATTCATTGTTGACGAAAAGAATTTTAATTAAATCGGAGAAGGATACTAAGGAGCCATCCTAGAGGAAAAGTTTATTCATAATTGTATTCAAATCAAAGGGTGAGAGTTATAAAGGTTTAATTGATAGTGGTTGTACAAATAATTTAGTTTCTATTGAAATTGTAGAGAAACTACATTTAAAAAGAACAACACATCTTATCCCTTATAAAGTGTCATGGTTGCAAGAAGGTCATCAAGTTCTAGTAAATGAATAATACAGGGTGGAATTTTAAATTGGAAGCTATAAAGATGAAATTATATGTGATTTAATTTCCATGGATATATTCAATGTTTTTTTGGAAGGCCATGGAAGTATGACAGGAAAGTTATATATGATGGCATAAGGAACACATATACACTTGAGAAATATAGTTGGATGCAAACATTGTTGCCCTTGAAAGATGAAAGATCTAAGGAAGAAGCCAATCTAGTGTGTTGTCGATGACAGGGAAGGAGTTGTTGCAAGAGGTCAAGAAGGAAGAGGTGCATTTTTCTTTGGTTGGGAATCCAAGGTAATCCTCACCAACACAAGCCTAAATTATTTTCTCAAATAAATTAGAGGTATGTTGAATGAGTTTGTTGATATAATTGTTGATGCGTTTCCAAGTAATTTGCATCCTATAAGAAGCATAAGTCATCATATAGACTTAATCCATAAATCAAGTCTTCCAAATAGATCAACATATAGAATGAATCCACAAGAAATTGAAGAAGTGAAGAGACAAGTACAAGAGTTTTTGGACAAGAGTCTCATTAAGGAAACTATGAATCCATGTGTTATCCTTATAATAATCAATCCAAAGAAGAATGGTGGATAGAAGATGTGCATTGATTCAAGAGCCATCAACAAGATAACTAGCAAATACTACTTTCCTCTTCCACACATAAATAATTTGATTGGTTGCCTAAGTGGTGCTAGAAAATTCTCTAAAATTTATCAAAATAGTGTGTACCACCAAATTCGATTTAGAGAAGGGGACGAATGGAAAAAAAACCTTTAAGACAAACCATGGAATGTATGAGTGATTAATGATGTATTTTGGACTCACTAATTCACCCAACACTTTTATGAGGGCGATGAACAAGATATTGAAGGAATTTATAGGCAAGTTTGTCATTATTTATTTGGATGGCATTTAATGCACATCCAAACCAAGGAGGAGCATATGAGGAACCTCATGTTAGTTTTGATCACTTTGTAGCAAGAAAGGTTGTTAATTAATTTGAAGAATTGTAGTCTTATGAAAAGTGAGTTGGTGTATTTGGGCTTTGTAATTTTTGAAGATGGTTTAAAAATGGATCCAAAGAAAGTTAAAGTAATTATTGATTGGCCTATTCCAAAGAATATTTTTTAAGGAACTCCCATGTTCTTACAAGCTTCTATAGGAAGTTTATTAAGAACTTTAGCAACATTTGTGCACTGATTGTGGAAACCATGAAAGAAAGTAAATAACCTTTTAATTGGATTGTGGCAACTAACAAGAATTTTAAATTATTGAAGCAAAAGATCACAGAACAACTAGTCTTAGCTTTACTAGCCTTTGAAAACAAATTGTTTTAGATTAAAATAGATGCAAGTGGGACTGTTATTGGAGTTGTTTCAAGAAGGAAAATAGATTGCTTATTTCAGTGAAAAGTTGAATAAAGCAACCAAAAAAAAATAGTCCTCCTATGACAAAGAGATTTATGCTATAGTTCAGGCTTTAATAAAATGGGGACATTACCTTATCCCCAAATATTTTGTTTTATATACTAACAACCATGCTCTGCAGTTTATTAACACCCTCCCAAAATTGAGTCAAATACATGCAAAATTTCACACTTGTGATTAAACACACAAGTGGTTCATCAAACAAAGTAGTTGATGCATTGAATAGAATTAGTTTAATTCTACAACAATATTAAAATAATGTTTTGGAGTTTGATGACTAAAATATAAGTACAAGAATGATGTAGGTTTCAAAGAAGCATATGCAACTTTTGAGAACCCAATCAACATGAATAGAACTTGATGATTAAATCATATGGTTTAAAAAGGTTTGTTGTTCAGATACAATAATCTTTGCATACCCAAATGTTACATGAGAGACTATTTGATAAAGAAAAAACATAAGAGAGGACAGTCAAGACACTTTGGATATGATAAGACATTTGTTGTATTAAATTCTTTTAATATTTGCCCAAATATGTAGGTTAATGTGAAGAAATTTATTGAAATATGCAAAGTATGTCAGCAAGCAAAAGGTAGAAATCATAATGCAAGATTATAACAACTGTTACCAATTCCTAGTAAGCCATGGGACTTTGTTAGCATGGATTTTGTTTTGGGTTACCTTGAACTTGGCAGGGCAATGATTCTATTTATGTTGTTGTGGACAGGTTTTCAAAGGTGGTACAATTTATAGCATGTACAAAAACTATTGATGCAACCAATGGTGTAAATTTATTCTTTAAATAGATTGTAAGATTGCATGTTTTTCTAAGAGATACAAGTTTTGTACGCCATTTTTAGAGGACCTTGTGGAAAAAACTAGGCACTAACTTGAATTTTAGTTTATCTTACCACCCACAAATATATGGGTAGATAGGGGTGGTAAAAATGAGCTTGGGAAATATCTTGAGGAGCTTGGTAAGTGAGCATCCCAAACAATGGGATCAAGTACTTCCTCATGCTGAGTTTGCTTACAATGATTCACCCAATAGAAGCACATGAATGAGTCCATTTTGAATAGTATATGGAAATCACATGAGAGGAGTTTATGAGCTAATAAATTTGGGAAAATAAGAAGTAAGGAGTGTTGATGATGAAGACTTTGAAGCAAGCATGCAAGAGTTGTTGGAAAGGGTCAAACAATAGTTGCAAGAGAACAACAAAAAGTAAAAACAGAGAGAAAAAATAAAAAGAAGACATTTGGACTTTGAAGTTCGTGACTTAGTGGTGGCATATCTTAGGAAATAAAGGTTTCCTATAGGAACTTACAAAAGATTAAAGCTCAAGAAAATTAGCCCATGCAAGATTTTAATAAAGTTTTGTTCTAATGCTTATGAACTAGAACTCCCAAGTGATATTAGGATTTTGCTAATTTTCAATGTTGTTGATTTGTATCCCTCCAAGGAGACAAAAAATGTTACAATGAATGCACCTATAAGTGATGAAAATAAGACCAACAAATGGAAGAAACAATTACTAAGAGGAATTCAGAAAGATATTAAAGCAATGTTGGAGAAAATAGTAACCAAGAGAACCAAAGGTAAATAATATTTTTAGTATTTTGGTCAAATAAAAGAACCAAATAGTGGAGGATGCTAGTTGGATGACAAAAACAAAGATTTCCAAGTTTGGCATAAGTGTAAGGAATCTCATGAATAGTTATTTTCTTCCCCTAGAGTTTGATGCAAGAGCATCTTACAATAAAAGCTTATTCTTGCTGGAAAAAGTAACTATGTTTGGTCTTCAAAAATGTACTCTAGTCATTATGTAATGTACTTGTCAAAATAATAAAGAAAAGATTTTTATTATTATTATCGTGACTTATTAAAGCATGGGTTTCATGCTTGGGTCACCATGTTTTAGGTCAAAGTCCCCATTGAGGATTTCTATGATTTATTCTGAGTCTATACAATTATTGTACATTTAAAGAGACCCTTCTTGGGCTTTTGAATTATGTAAGAAGGTTAAGTATTGAGTCAAATATGAATTATGGAACCGACACACCATATCGACCTAAGGGAACATCAAGTCGGCCTAAGACCCTATTCGACCCCACAAGAAGCCTATAAAAGGAAGGACATTGAATTCATTTGGTGTATCACTTCTCATCAAGTTCAAATTCTCTCTACTAGGAAAAAGTGTGAAAATCTTGTTGTTGGGTAGAAGTGCGAAGTGGGTAGCTAGGAAAGTTTGTTGTCGGGAAGCCGAAGTGAATACGAGTTTGAGTGAGTCTAAGGAGTCAAGGAAAATCTAAACTTTGGTGGTGTTCTCTCTTTGTTTTGTGCTCTGGAGTGGGAGATCAAAGTCTTTGAAGATGGACTGCTGCCGGAAGTTGTTAGTTGCAAATTGTAGCATAGTTGAAGTTTTCGAGAAGAGGTCAATCTACTAGAAGCTAACTTGGTGTGGAGGGAAGGTCTAGTCTTGGTCTAGGGTGAAGAGTCTCAATGGATACTATTGAAAGGAAGAATTTCTTTGATTGGGCTTTCCCCTCGAGAGGGGTTTTGCCCTGGCATGTGCCTGCATCTTGTGTCCATTGTTTTATGTGCTACTGCTTTTGGTAATTATTTGATGAACTAAATAAAGAACATATAAAGAACCGTAATAATAAGAAACATCACAAGTCATTATCAAGATCAATAAAATATTTACTACCTTTCTAATTTTCCAACATGGTATCATAGGTTTGGTGAAGAAAGAAGAAAAAGGAAAATCCATTCATAGGCATTATCTTAGGGAAGGAATCTATTATACTCAAGGAAGATGTCTAACTCAATCAAGGGTGAAAACAAGCTTTAAGGAGCATATAACTTCAGATCCTGGAAAAATAGGATTGATCTAATCCTCGAAAAGAAAAATGTGTTGGATTTGGTAAAAGGAAGTTTAAAGAAGTCTACAGAAGAATTCAGTGATGCTGACAAAGTGAAATTTAGGGATTTAGAATTGGTAGTTATGACTCTGATGGTAGCAGGGATAAAAGGCAATCTTTTCCCATTCATAGCTAACCTCTATCATGCTCAAGAGATCGAAGTGACCGAGGAGGAAAGTTGACATGTCTAAGATAGAGAGCTATCAATGTCATAAGAAAGGTCGCTACAAGAGTTATTGTCCCGAGAATCCAAGGAATAAGAAGAGAGGAAAAATCAAGCCAACTTTGCTGAAGAAGGAGACTCAAAGAAAGTCAAGCCTGAAGAATTTGACATTAGGGACTTACACTATTAAGCCCTCTACCTGTAGTTTTATATATCCTATTTTATATGTTTTTAACATATTTTGGAAAAGACATTTTTGTATTCTTTATAGGTTTCCCTCAAGATTTGGAGGGAGCTCCCAACAAATCTCAAGGATAAGTATCCTATGTCTTTTCAGTTTTGGGTTCAGGTACTCATTTAGTTTTTATTATATTAAAATATCGTTTGCCTTTCTCCCTCTGTTGTCTTGATTAGAAAAAAACATCTGCAAGAAGTAAGATCTCTCAAGACAAGGTTGGTCAAGAAACAAAGGTATGCTTTAAATACATTAATTGAAATGATTATTAATTTGATGATCAATTACTAACTTTGTTATGACTAACTGTATTGAATCTTAGTGATTCTTGTTTGGGTGATTCATCCCTTGATAAATCTACCCACCCCACTCTTATTCTTGATTGACTATGTAGAACCCTAGACAGGGTCTGGAAAACCTTGACCAAAGGGTATGCTTATGATGTGAATGTCTGAAATCCTAAGTTGCTTAGGAATGTTGTAAAATACTAGTTTAAAGTTGTATTGATGATGTCATGTTTGGGATTTTGGTATGATCGGGAAATCCTAACTTGTTAGGGTTGAGTGATAAGGTCTAAAATCCCGAAGCCTTTGAAGTTTTTGTAATATAGGGTTTTCTATGTTTCTACATTGGAACCCTAACTCATTATGTTTTGGTGGAATGTGTGAGAAAGACCCTTATATTTTCTTAGAAATGATTTCCTTGGTATATCTATGTTTGTCTAATCAAACCCTAGTATAATCAAGATGATTGTGTATCTAACTCTTATTTAATATTGTTGAGAAGTTGGGTTTGACTAACACATGATATGAAATATATTTTTGATGATAATAAAATCTAGGCATATATATAGATATGTCCTTTTGGTTGAAGTCCTAGGTTGGTCCAGGTCAAATGTATTTATCTTATTGGACATATGATATGCTTATGTGTGATTATGAGCTCCTAGATAAGTGTGTTGACCTAGTCATTAATGGTCGTGAGTCTTAGAATTTAATGGAAATCCTTGTTTGATATTCTAGGATGATGATATCTTAAAATCTAGGGTTTAGAAGTTAAACCCTAGTAGTGACATTGTCTAGTGTGAAATGTAACAATCTGATATTTATATATGTAATCATTGTTGAAATTGTGAAAATGGAATTCTAAGGTTTTGGAATTAAACCTTAGTCAAAGTAAAATCTCTGGAATATGATGATTTGAGACTTTTATAAACTTTGGTGATTTTGTGAATTCTAAGGTTTTGTAGTTAAACCTTAGTCGAAGTAGAAATCTACGATGATTATATGATAATTTGAGATATATAAAAGATTGTTGAAATTCTGAATCTTTGGTTGAGATCTATAATTGATAGAAAATCTAGGGTTTGTAACTAACCCTAGTGATGGTTGGTAATGTTAGTGATTGTTTGATAGTTGTTTGAAAATCTAGGGGTTAGAACTAACCGTAGTGGAAGCTAGTTAGGTTAATGACTAAGTTGTGATTGACTTTGATTGATTTGTTTGTATGAAATTTAGGATTTGTATGAATCCCTAGTGAGAAGTCTAACATACGTATTTTGAAAGGTTATTAGATATTATGTAGATCTATATTTGCGTGAATGGTTTCTAGGATTTCTATATGTAGTAGAAAGGTATGTCATACCTTTGAAAGACATATTGAAACCCTAGATGGAATTAATGTTGTTATGAAATAGTCTAGGGTGTATAAAATCCCCAGAAAGATGTTAAAGAGTATATGTCTCTTGTTTGTAAGTATGGGTATATGATATATATTGCGTTGAAATGATTCTGTGATTTTGATATGGCTAATATCATCCATCTATAGTTTTGGTTGTACTTTCTAGTGAAGTTGTGTAGGTACACAATCTTAAATTTGGTGAGGATTCTCATTGATGTGATAAGCATGATTGGGATAATGATGAATCCGATGAAATAGTTGGAAGCCATGAAAAATTCTCTGATGTCGAAAAGAAGAAGTTGATCTCTTGGAGGAAGCATGAATAGAAGAGATATCCCTAAGATTCAGAGGGAGCCTCGATAAAGAGGTGCTTTTTGGTTGAGAGGGAGTGACAGATATGGTTCTCTGCTTCATGTGTCATGCATTAAACCAGGACTAACAGTCGTAAGTCTAAGTGAAGACCATGAACAGGAAAAGGAAATGGGAGAATGCATTTTGAAGTGCTGCTGAAGGAAGGAAAGAAAGATCGTACTGAAGAATACGTTGTTGTATATGAAGTAGGAAGAAAAATGTATGATTGAGGAATCTTCTGCCAAATATTTGGTTGATAGTCCTAATATGGAAAGTTGAGAAGCAACATATGTTGCTTGGAAGATCCTGAAGGTTTGTATTTGATTATATACATGTGAAAGTATGTTATTTATTGGTGTTGTGTTTGTATAGGTCAATCTATCAAAGGATTTGATATCATGTTGGTTAACAATTAGTTTGATTGGGAGGGATTTGGTATTCTTGATTTGTTGGATCAAGAGGTGTTGAGGCTTTGTGAGTGAAGCATTGCCTCGGAGGACATTTGGTGGGCACATTGTGTTGATGTCTAGAAGTTAGAAATGTGGTGTTAATCAAAGAGCTCTGTTTTGGTTACACACCTGGATTTTTGGGTTGATGGTTAGCATGTAAGCTTGATGGTACCTAGAGGGGATGAAATCTTGAGTCCATCTTAGTCCCACCTGGATAGATTGACTTGGTTAGGAATCTAGTCATTGGAATTGCGGTGCCTAAACTATTGAGTGATTGTTTGGATAGATTTCCCTGGTCAGGAATCTAATCCTTAGCATTGTGGTGTCTAAACTATTGAGTGATTGTTTGGATAGATTGCACTAGTAAGGAATCTAGTCCATGGAATTGCGGTGCCTAAAGTTCTTCATGGTTCATATATTTTGAGATCTTCCATTTTATATGTACATTATGAATATCTCCCTAGTTAAGAGGGAGTGTTGGAAAAAGTAACTATGTTCGGTCTTCAATAATGTACTTGTCAAAAGAATGAAGAAAATAATTCTAATTATTATTGTGACTTATTATTGAATGGGTTTCATGCTTGGGTCACCATGTTTTAGGTCAAAGTCCCCATTGAGGATTTCTAGGATTTATTTTGAGTCTATAGAATTATTGTACATTTAAAGAGACCCTTCTTGGGCTTTTGAATCATGTAAAAAGGTTAAGTATTGAGTCAAATACGAATTATGGAACCTCTACACCATGTCGGCCTAAGGGAAGATCAAGTCGGCCTAAGACCTTGTTTTACCCCATAAGAATCCTATAAAAGGAAGGACATCAAATTCATTTGGTGGATCACTTCTCATTAAGTTCTAATTCTCTCTACAGGGAAAAAATGTGAAAATCTTGTTGCTGGGAAAAAGTGCGAAGTGGGTAGCTGGGAAAGTCTGTTATCGGGAAGCTGAAGTGAATGCGATTTTGGGTGACTCTAAGGAGTCAAGGAAAATTGAAACTTTGGTGGTGGTCTCTCTCTGTTTCGTGCTCTAGATTCGGAGATCGAAGTCTTCCAAGTTGGACTGTTGCCGAAAGTTGTTAGCTACTACAAGTTGTTGCACAGTCGAAGTTGATGGGAAGAGCTCAATATTCTGGAGGCTAACTTGGTGTGGAGGGAAGGTCTAGTATTGATATAGGGTGAAGAGTCTTAAAGGATACTATTGAAAAAAGAAGAAATACTTTGACTGGGTTTTCCCTTCGAGGGGGGTTTTGCCTTGGCATGTGCCTACATCTTGTGTTCATTGTTTTATGTGTTGTTACTTTTGGTAATTGCTTGATGAACTAAAGAAAGAAGATATAAAGAATCATAATAATAAGAAACATCACAAGTAATTATCAAGATCAAGAAAATATTGATTGCCTTTCTGATTTTCCAACAATTTTGACCTCCTTAGGTCAACCCATTTAACGAAGGGAGTTGGTTCCCTTAAAGTTTTTATTTAATTTGAAATATTTACTGAATGTATTTTACAAGGAATATATGTTGTTAGAAAGTTAGGATTGGATAGACTTAGTAAAAAAATAAGAAGTTTTTAGTAAACAAATTGAATTTGTTGGGTGTATTTACGAGAGCCCATTTTTTTATGTAACGAGAAATATTAAAAAGGGGAGAATATTTAAGTCTGTTTCGAGAGAGTAAGAGAAAAAAAAAAATATACTTTGAGTTTTTGTAAAGTGATGGAGACATGTAATAATTTTGTTGAAGAAAGTACGTTAGTCTGGGGCCTTCTAGCTTAGTCAATATTCAAGCAACGAATCTATACCCTTATCCAAATTTCAAAGGAGGTGTGGATCCAACAATAAGAAATTTAAGGTAGATTTGGTGTGGAGTATTCAGACACTCAATCGAGAGATAAGTGAAGCAAGGAACGAATCGCCAAATTGGTGGATTGAATTTCGGTTACAGGTCCAACATAGGACCCACATTTGACTAGTTAGAAGTTATATGGGCTTGGATCAATCCAACCTTCAAAAACGCTAGATCAATCTTTTTACATTTTATTCAAAGTAGATGCCACACTAATGTGTCAAGTAAATATGGGCCTTGAAGGAGCATTGCACCCCTAAATCAATCGATAACCCAAACCTTTGGACTCCCAGAAAAGTAAATTTGGAGCTTTTCCATAATAAAAATGAATTTTGACTTGGGAGACTTAGTTGAGATTGCAGCGAATGTTGGTCATTTCCATGTAGTTTTAAATTAAAGATTAAATAAGATGAGGATTTTTATGGAGGAATTGACAGAGTGTCAATCGATGAGAAAAAAGAAGAAGATAGAATCAGGAAAAAGCGTGATCATCATCATCGGATGCGTACAATAGTTGTAGGGTAGAAAATACCATTGCCAATGGTGAATCTCAAAAATAACATGTCATCTACCCCCTTTCCAAGCCATTGATTAAAGAATACATTTCAATGTGGGTAGAAGAAAAAGAAGCAGAAGTGATATTTTAGACTTTTGGTTATCCTCTCCAAACCACTAAAACAACTTTATGCAAGAAAAACTCAAATGAAGATACTTTTGTATCCAAATTTATATAAAATATGTACAAAAGTTGGTGTTTTGGATGAATAAGACCAGCCACAACAACTCAAAACCTTTATTGATTTGAAAGAATATTTGTGGGCATAATTACTTCTTATTGATATTGACAAAGCAATTATAAAAATAATGGAAATTTTCCCTGTACCACTACTTTGATAGATGAACAAGAACAAAAATTGTTTATTGTTGTTAGAAATCTTAATATAAACTTTGCATGGATTTTAGGGAAAGGAATCCATCCAAATATCTATACCCATCATATATATATCAATATATATCAACGATAACTATATATCCATTAAATGGAGACAAATAAGAAAAGAATAGCCATAAAGATAAGTATGAATTCAAATCAAAAGGATGGAGGACGACGATGGCAACGAGGGAACCTGATGAGGGTTTCAGAGCAATAGCCTGGTAATTTCTTTCTTACTGCAACCCTACCCTCGATGGAACATCACGTGATCGCGATCGTACCCTTGCCCATTACCCTACCTAATCTCCCGCATAGACCCGTTTCAACAGTGTTATAGACTTGAAGCCGCGGTTATCTTTCCCCTCCACCGAGAAGGGTTTACCCTCCGTTTTCCTGTTCTGCCACTTCTGCCCTCGGTCAACAGTGACAGGCTCTCCAAGGACTCTGCAGGCAGCTGGCTCGGGACTATAGCGACAATTATGGATGAGATCGTGGGCTATTCGGAGGAACCTTTGGAGGGAATCCCCATTTAGACCCATCCCCAGAAAACTCTCGCTGGCGGTTACCCCTTTTGACAATGCGCTCTCGGGTGTCGTAGCCTCTCTGCCCTCGATATCAGGTCCTTTGATCTCGGAGGCCACATTCCCTGAAGCCACCCCCTTGCTGTCGGATCTCACTTATCAACTGTTTTCGCCATCTACCTTAAACTTTGTGGACCACTCTCTGGATCTTGCCTTAGAAAACCTCTCGGTGGGCATCGCACCCTTTCCACCCTCCGCTAGCTCCCGTGTCCCTTCTGCCGCTCATTCTAATGAGCTCATGCCTTCCGCTCCGGAACGACAACCTGTGTTGCCCTCCTCAGCCCCCCCATCTGGTAATTTCACAGGGATCCTGCCCATTTCTGGAGTTTTCACTGCGGAGCCCCCTCAAGACCCTTCTAATCTTGGGGCTCACTCTCCTCAGAGCGAACATCTCCAGACCATAGATGAAGACAAGTCGCAGACGACTAAAAGACAGTGATGCCTGAAACTCAAATCTTCTAAGGCTTTTCTGAGGTTGGTGTAGGACATTCTTTTGAGCGATACTATGGAGCTTGTTGACAGGGTCTTGGTTAGCAGAGTCAGGGGGAGGAACTACAGTGCAGCTAGGCTGAAGTAGTGAACATTGGAGGTTTGGGGATAGCATCTGGATGATCCTCCTTTCATCCAGACTTTTGTTAGGGGATGGTTTGCACTCTGTTTCGCAAGGGCCAAACACACGAATTGGGTCCTCTCTACGGTATGGCACATAGAACATGCCCCTGTGCTCCTACACAGATGGACGCCCCTATTTGACCCAGAATGTGAGAAGCTAAATGTTGGACCCCTATGGGTCCGTCTCCCAGGGCTACCTTTACAATTTTGGTTTGAAGATGTTTTCAGGAGACTTGGGAATGTCCTGGGCTCATACTTGGATCATGACAAATCCTACCTTACGACAGGTATGATGGCCTATGCAAGGGTATTAGTACATTTGGATACCAGTGATGGCTTGCAGGAATACATCACAATTCAGTGGAGAAATTTTTCTCGGAGACAGACATTGGATTATGAAGGGGTACCTTCAGATGCAGATGTTGTCACAAGGTCGGGCATCTGTTTAAGGATTGCCCACTCAATAATAAGGAAAGATCAGGGAAAGAGGCAAGGGCAGTCCCATATAAGTCAGCATAGGAACAGGAGGAACAACCTCCCATCGGAGACCCAGGGATACAAGTGGATCCGATGGATGCAGGAAAGACACCCTCCAGAGAGGTCCTGAAGAAACACGGCAGACCACCTCTTCAGCCACCCTCTCCTCGACTCACAAGGGCCAGAGCGGCTGCCGGGGCATCATCATCATCAGGTAAGAATCCATCCTCCTCTTACCCCTCTCATACATCTTCTATTGTTGATGGCTTGGCATTTCCTTCATTTAGTATCGTACATGGGATCACTGTAGTATCCCCCCCCCCTTTATCTTGTCCCCCCTCAGCCACATTCTCCATCATCCCCCCTTCTATCCCAGAGCCCCTTCCACTGTATTCCCCTGTACCTAAAGACGGATCCCCCTCCCCGAGATACCAGACCAGGTCTAAGGCCAAAAAACAGCAGGACGACCACATTGGTCTTGAACTGGTACTCTCCCCTATTCCCCCTAAACTCCCTCGAGGACGCCCCTCTTCCCTCTCCAAAGCACAGTGTATGGCTAAAGACGAAATTGCTTCTGGTAGGCAATCTACCATCCTAAGTGCTCTTAGAGCACGAGGCCCATTACCTGAGCCCCCCTCATGAAGATTGTATCATTCAATTGCAGAGGGCTAGTTAGGCAAGATAAAAACTTAGCTCTTAGAAGATTTCTATATGCCTCGCCTATCGATGTTATTTTCCTCCAAGAAACCCTTAGCTCTGCTAAATTTATCTCCCTAATATTACAATCGATGCTTCCAGGCTGGTCCTTTATCAGCCTTGATGCAAGTGGTCATTCGGGAGGCATTGCCCTGGGGTTCAACTTGCGAACTATCAATCTCTATAACTGCTGGGGAGGGTCGGGTTATCTTGGGGTAGACTTATTCTCGGCTGACCTAGGGTTGGAGATACAGGCTATTAATGCCTATGGGCTATGCCAAAACAGGCCTGAATTTTGGGACCCGCCTTCTTAACTCTGAACTTTGTCAAAAGGATTTTCATATTATGGGAGGGGATTTAAACTTCTCCATAGGACATGAGGAATCATGGGGACGGAGAGCAAAAAATGATCCCCTTTCAGTCTATTTTGAGAATGTACTGCGAGCCCACAATCTGATGGACATCCCCATCACAAAGATGCAACCCACTTGGCAGAAACAGAACAGGGGAAGACAGTCTAGCTCATAGACTAGATAAATTTCTTATTAAGGCCTTCTCAATCAGGGTCTAATTCACAGGAAATGAGTGGGATCAGGGGGCATCTCTAACCATCTACCTATGTATATGGAAATCAACAGAGGGTGGGGAAATCTAAGGGTCCCTTCAAGTTCTTTGCCACATGGCTGAAGGACCCTTCCTACGTCAGTTTGGTCACAGATTCCTGGAAGGCGCACCCCCCTACTGCAGCAAGTCATATTGCGGAAGGGTTTGCTCAAAACCTTAACGAGTTGAAGAGACTCTCCAAAATTTGGGCTCATAACAAGAGGAGGCAGGATGATCAAGCCCTCAGAGAGGCTGAAACAGAAATTCCGGACTTTGAGAATATCTTGGGAGGGGTTTACACCTCCACTGAACACAAAAGATAGAATCTCATCTCTATATGCCGCTAGAGGGAAAATCTTAAAGGAACGCGAAGAGTCATGGAGGCTGAGAAGTAGAATGATTTGGATGCTTGAGGGAGATGATAACACCAAGTTTTATCATAAATTCGCAAATGGGAGGAAGGAAATCAACACCATCTGGAAGTTTTCGAATGAACAAGGACACCCTGTAAATACCTTCCCCTAGCTAGCAGCACTGGCATCTTCTCACTTCAAGCAAATATACAGAGCACCCCCCACAATGAACCTTGCCGAAATTATACAAGTGGCACAACTATTCGTTTCGTGGATTAGGAGAAAGGTAGGGAACTAACTAAGGAAGTCACCTTAGGAGAGTTGGAAGCCACCCTCAAATGGTTCAAGAAAGATAAGAGTCCTGGGCCAGATGGTTGGATAGTGGAATTATACTTAGCATTTTTTGAGATTCTAGGCTTAGACCCCCTCAAGGTAGTGGAAGACTCCAGAGCTAATGGCAAGATGTATGAACCCTTCAATGCTACTTTCATTGCTCTCATCCCCAAGACTGAAAATCCAAACTCCTTTGACGACTATAGACTGATCTCTCTTTGTAATTGCATCTATAAGATCATGGCTAAAATCATTGCCAACCGCTTAAGGCCATCCTATCCACCCACATATCACATGAGTAATTTGCCTTTCTTTAGGACTGTCAGACCCACAAAGCAGTGGGAACAACCCAAGAAGTTATGCACTCATTGCATTACAAGAAAATCAAAGGTATGAACCTCAAGGTCGACCTCTCTAAGGCATTTGAGAGAGTCCGTTGGCTATACATTAGAATGCTTTTAACCCACCTTGGGTTCCCATTTGTCTTCATCAAATGGATTATAGGTTGTGTCACTAACACTCCATTCAGTGTTCTGTTCAATGGCACGACCTCTCCTTTATTTCATTCTGAAAGAGGCCTTCGATAGGGCTATCAACTCTCACCACCCCTATTCCTCCTAATGGTGGAGGGGCTTAGTAGACTTATCAAAACAAAGGCCAGAAGGGGAAGATTGCAGGGTATAAAAGTCACGAAAGACTGCATCTTAACACACCTGTTATTCATGGATGAAGTCTTAATTTACCTCAATGGAGGTATATGGGACTTGACCATCATAAAGAACATTTTCTCCCTATTTCAAGTGGCTACAGGCATGATGGTAAATTGTAGTAAATCCACCCTGACAATGGCTGGATGCATTCAACATCACATCCACTTTGCCCTACAAAGATTTCAGTTCACTCTGCTGAAACTTGAGGATGGGTTAAGATACCTTGGATATAAGTTGAAGCCTTTAGGATACAAAATAGCAGATTGGACGTGGCTTATAGAGAAGATGGGGAAAAGACTCAATATCTAGTACTACAAATATCTATCTAGGGCAGGTAGACTTATCCTCGTCAAGGCCGTTCTGGAGGCTACACCGGTCTATTGGATGTCCTTGGCATGGATCCCTAGAGGTATACTCTCAAGGATACAGACACTTTGTTGCAGATTACTTTGGAAGGGCATTCAGACAGGAAGAATTTTTGCATGGGTCAAATGGGATGCACTCAACCTTCCAAAGAAATGGGGTGGATGGGGCATCAAGAAATTGGAAGACTTTTCCTCAACCCTGGAAACAAAACTTTGATGGAAACTTATATCGTCTAATAGCTTATGGACCAAGGTAGCAATCTCCAAATACATTACCCCTCTCAATGTGTTGGATTGGTTAAGGCAACCACACAGATACTCATCTGGGATGTCGATTATATGGAAGGTTGTTCTTAAATCCTTGGACATCATCAGAGCTGGCATCACATGGAAAATCCAATCTGGTTCGGCTTTTAGGATAGGACAGGACCCCTGGATCAGTTGTGAGGATGCCCACAGACTACCTAATGAGATAAGGAATCATCTAAGTACAATGAATATCACTCATATCAATCACATAGGAGATCCTAAGCACTCCACCCTTTTCCAGCAAGCTTGGAAATAGGCCCACAGCTTAAATATCCCTCAGCAATGGGCGCAGATATGGAAGGACTACATTGGTGCTCTCACTGTTGCCCATATCCGATTAGGGGATGGAGAAGACAAGGCCATCTGGGCACTATCGAAATTTGGGTCATACACACCCAAGGAGGGCTACCTGGAATTAGCTGATGCCCGAAGACCACAAGTCATTGAACATTGGTGGAGGCACTTGTGGAAGCTCAAAGCACCCCCGAGATGTAGACTCCTTATGTGGACCATCCTCAACAATAAAATCCCCACGGGGGACAGCCTCTTCAAGCGCGCCCAAAATGGTCCATTTTGGTGTTGTATTTGCTAGAGCAACAATGAATCTGTCTTACATTTGTTTATATACTAGACAGTTGCTCATGAACTCTAGCAGACAATTACTACAACAGTCTCTACACAGATCAGGTGGCAGGGCTCAAATCCTGTGGAGGCCTTGACAAACTAGTGGACAAGGGTTGTCCCACCTAAACGTGGCAACCTCCCACTTCTTATCTTCTAGGCCATCTGGATGGCGCGCAACAGAATCATATTCTTGAACGCTTCCCCTCACTGGCCTTCAATTACTGCATGGATCTTGTCTGATTACACCCTTATCCTGGAAGATGATAATCCTCCATGACCTCGCACTCTTATACCTGAATCCATTAACCACTCGCTTCCTTGGGCTTTCTTTGATGGTTCTGCACAGGAGGGGAGGTGTGGGGGGGGGGAGCCATCCTGTATCTCACCAACCTCCATCTTTTCAATATACATATGGGCCTAGGAGGAGGCTCAAACAACTTTGTTGAACTTTCCATTGCCAAATTCCTTATTCAATTTGCATTGGAAAAACACTGTAGAGCATTGCAAATGTTTGGGGACTCACAAGTTGTATGTGACTGGCTTAACAAAAAAACAAGATGCTATACTTACACTTTGAGACAGATCCTGGATGAGGCTCTTCGACTTTCTTCACATTTTGATTTTTTCATATGCCATCATATTTTCAGGGAAAGGAATGCAGCTGCCGATCAATTATCCAAAGAGGTTGCGAACAGGCATCCTGGCACTTGGATGATCTAGGAACAGAGGGAAGGGGCCCACTATCAGTATTATCACAGGCCCTTCATGGACATAGCTGCACAGTAGGCTCACTGGGAGCCTGGATACAGGGTTTTTTCATGCTTTTATAGTCTCCATCTGTAAATATACATATGTTTATTTTCTTTTATCTCAGAACTCTACTGCAACTTTACTGGAGCATATATCTTTATTGAAAAACAATCTTAAAATATTTTTTGAATTTGGGCCTCCTTGCGTGGACTCAAGGCACCAAAATTTTGATCTGATACAAGTAAACAATATTTTTTTGATAGGCTATGCCTCACTTATAACATATGCATCACGCATATACAACATGTAATTTTCATATTAATGAAAATTACGATTTTTCCAAGGGGAAAAAACCTATATATCCATTAAGTAACCTCAAAAGGGAATGAGCCCTACTCTAAAAGACATTGTTGAAGAAGAACTACATAAACTCTTAGATATAAGATTCATTATCCTATTTCTAATAGTGACTAGGTGTAACCCTTCGTAGTTGTGCTAAAGAAAAATGGAAAATGAAGAGTTTGTGTGGACTACACAGGACTCAGCCAAGCCACTAGGAAGGATCTATTCTCCCTACCTTTCATTGACCACGTACTATCCTAGTAGACAAAAAATATTTCTCATTCTTATATGGGTTTAGTGGGTATGGTCAAAATAAAATCAACCTGAAGGACCAATATAAAACCACCTTTACTTGTCCTTGGATCCCAATTACCTAAAAGGTCCTTCCCTTTGGTCTTTGTAATGTTCCTGCAACCTTTCAAAGGATTATATTGAGCATATTTTCATATCTCATCCATGACACTATTGATATATACATTAATGATTTCACACCTTATGGCGAATCCTTTTAAAATCCCTCACCAACCTTGAGAAAGTACTAAAGAGGTATGAATAAATGAACATATCACTCAGCCATAAGAAATTAAACACCCTTGTAAGTGAGCAAGTGGTCTTAGTTCTCCTCAAAGGTGATTGAAGTAGACCAAAGTAAAGTGAACATCACTATGTACCTACCTACCCCCCAAAAGTAAAAAGATGTAAAAACTTCCTTGAATATGTATGATAGTACAATAGGTCATCGAGGACTATAGTAAACTAGACTCCTCTTTGTTCACTCTAATGTCCAAGGACAATGAATTATGTTGGACAACAACCTGACAAATATCATTTGAATCCATGAAAGAAAAACTCACAAAAACCCCTATTTTGCAAGATCCTAGGTGGAAATGTTTTTGCAAATTCATACTGATCCATATGATAATGCTAGACAAGCATTTTTGGGCCAACAACAAGATAAAATTCCATCTATAATTTATTTTATCATCAAGAATTTGTCTAGTGCAAAGATCAATTATATAGTCACTCAAAATTTTTTCCTTGCAATAATGTATGCCATTAATAAGTTTAGGCATTATGTCATTAGGTGTCCATCTTTTGTGCATAGAAATCATGTTTCCATTTGGTATTTCATGGATGAACCTAATTCCAATGGTAGGATTATTAGATAGCATATATTATTTTAAGAATTTGATCTCACCGCACTTGACAAGCTTGGAAAATAGAATGTTGTTGCAAATTTTTTTATCAATACTAACTGTTACAACAAATGACGAGGTAGTATATGACAACTTCTTAGATGAACATCTCTATGCAATCATAATGGAAACTCCTTCGGTTGTTGACATAGCTAACTATTTTTTTAACAAGAACTAGGAGATTTGTATTAACAAAAAAAATGTATTTGTGGCACATAACAAAATTACATAAGAAAAATGCAAAACTAAAAGATTTCCAGATAGTTTGAGCACACATATATAGTTCCAAACTAGAATGAGTTACAATGAGAAAAGAGAATATTTCCTAAAGACTCTAATATAAATAAATTTGGTAGAGAAATCCTAAAATATTATGTACATTAATGTACATGCGACTTAACTAGAAGGGGTGTCTTTACTATCCTTAGAACATATAGTTGGATCCTCCAATTTATCTTACAAGTTCGCATATGATAGCATAGAAGATGAATGCACTAATTACTCAACTATGGAGCCACACAATGGAGAAGGGGAGTGAGATAGTAACAAATTAATGATTAAAAATGAGTCCAACTTGCTATGAAGAGAGTTAATTTCAGTGTCTATTCAATGAAATAATCACTGGTGTTAAATCATGATATACAAAGTTGTAGTTGTTTCAGCTACCAGAGAGTTAAATCTCACTTGTAGATGCCTCATTGATTCCTTCAATTCGTTATTAATGGATTATGTTTTGTTTTGTAATACCATACTTGCCCAATTGAGAATAACCTATTGTCGTATAGATGAGATGGGTTCCTATCAACAAGAGAAGACCCTCATCCACGAAGGAAATGATCTCTAAATTGAAAAGCCTCACTTTGAGAATAAATGAGCCCTTGTCTATGTCCAATCATATCATGGTTGCCAATAGTTGACAATGTTTTAACCTTATGGAAGCCATATTTATGGCCCTTATTTCTCCATTATGTTTGTGCAGCATGGAATGATGCTTCCCAGCGTGTTTAGTGTCACCAAGATCCTTGAAAGGGCTTGCACTCACCATAAAATTAAATCCAATAAATTTCATACAATATGAGTTATCAGTGTTGGATCTGGCTAGTTGTGTGAGATACCATAGTCGTTGATTTTACATAGAGCGCATTATGGGATAGGTTGTTCATATAGCTTTTAATTAATTCTAATTTCTCCCTTAAACCCTTTTATGGCATCATTATCATAGGAGCCAACTTGGGAGTTATTACAACATAGAACATGGTTAAACTCCATTGAAGGGATCAAGTGAAGACCCATTTGGACCCTGTGTAGAAGAGAGTTGAGTTGGGAGTCCTAAGGAGAGGATCCCTCTTAGAGGTATTGGAGTGAGCTATATTAATTCCTTAGAGAAGAGAATATGCGTCTACTAGTTATTAAAGGCCAGTCCCAATTTCTAAGAATATGCGAATGTTGTTGTTGTTCCAGAGCTAGAGAGGACTCCTCCTGTAGGTTTTAACCCTGTACAGAAATTACCTGCAGACGAATTCTAGAAACATAAAATAAACAATGACAAGAGTATAGAATAAATACACAGATATTTTCCCCTCGATCCAAAAACCGAGACTACCAGATTGATTTTTCATTATATTACTTTCAATGTCACAATACATATATATACATGTCGAAGCATTCATAAACCCCAATCCATTAACCCTGGATTAGAACATAACCGTAGCTCCCTTGACCGGATCTAAAAAATACCATGGGCAGAAAACTACCATGCCCAAAACCATGTGCAAAACCCATGCACAAAACCATAGGCATGTCTGCCCACCTAATATAGGTCCCCCCCCCCGGCGAATTTTTTCCTAGGGCACTTCCCCACACCCCGTTCAGGGGTGCTACCGCCCCCTGGAAAAACCTCGATAGGGGGGGTTGCACCCCCACTGTGATCCCCCTATTGTGTCCGGCGTAACGAACAAGGGGGGTTGTCAACCCCCCCTGCACATGCAACTAGTCGTGGAAACAATATAACACACACCCAACACCTCGTGCACCTACTACCATGGACATAACAAATTATTTAGCAATATGGAGATTTCATCAAAGTTTCTTCTATAGAGAATTGTGCAAAATCATCAAGAAAAGTGTCCCATACACTTGGGCTAAAGCATACTTTCTCAAAATTAGTCTTGATCAAATATTGAGTTGGTGTGTGAGTCAAGATGAAGTCCATGACATTCTGCATATATATCATGATGAGTACTATGGAGGGAATTATGTAACAAATAGGACAACTTACAAGATTTTTCATGTTGGAAACTATTGTCCTACCTCTAATAGATATTCTTAGCAATATGTCTCTCACTGTGATGAATGTCAAAGATTGGGAAAACCTATAAAAAGAGATGAGGCAACAACCTCAATTTTCATCAGAACTTGACAAATGGGGCATGGATTGCGTAGGGCTTATTGACCCTATTTTATCTTGGTGTGCACTAATTAATTAATAAAGTGGGATGAAGTAAAGGCAATAAATGTTGCAATTGAAGACAAGGTAGCTTAATTTTAACACGAAATTTTCAAGGGTTGGGGGGTATCAAGGAAAAAAGTCACGGATAAAGGGCCATATTTTACCCCCCACATAATTAAACATATCATGTAGATGGAAAAGATATGCCACAGGAAATCTGCTCCATACCACCCTCAAGCATATAGGCAAGTAAAAGTGACCAACAAAGAACTAAAGAACATCCTCACCAAGACTGTCAACATGCATAAGAAGGATTAGGAAAATAGGCTAATTGAAGACCATCACAATATTCACCCCCTATGAGCTAGTCTATGGCAAGAACGATATGTATCTTATTGAATTTGAAGTTTCCACATTATTATATCTTGTACAACAAAACCCCATTATTGTGTGATTTCATCATTTTTTTTTGTAAGTCAGTAGGAGTATATTAATTCATAAAAATACATAAAATACATAGTTCGAAATGACTCTGCAAACCATTCCACTTTCCACTTGGTCGATGAAAAGTTGAGCCGAAAACTATACTAAAACTGGCTTGCTTACTGGGAGGACAGGCCTGACCAAGACACAGAGAAAATAGACAAACTAAACTTCCCAATTAGTGTGATATACTAGAAGGGGCAAGCCGTACAGGGCTGCCTGAATCCAAAGACAAAACAACAGAGGGACTATAAAGACCTGAGACCTAGAAACAGGATCAAAAATCAGACAAGAAGTTTTCAAAGGCTGGCTGGCGTAGAGCAGAGTATTCCTCCCAACCTACAGCTCAAGTTCCATTTAGCCTTTGAAGGTGGCACTGGGGCCAGCTGTTGACTTAACCTGTTCATAATTCGGCACTTTCTGGGCTTTCTGGTAATGCTCCACCGGGGCTTTGATAACTTCTGCTGGGATGTCAATGGTGATGTTCATACCTCGTTGGACAGAGAGTTTAAAAAGCCTAGTGAAGGCCCTCAGATCCTCTGCCAGTAATTTAATTTCCTCTGCGAGCGATTTCATGCATATTTCCAGAGCGTCAAGTCTGGCTCAGTTTTTAGCCGAAGCCAGAGTTGTTGTGTAGTAGGCGTCTTTCATGGCTTCCCCTACTTGACAAGCGCTTTGGCTAGCATGGTTTTCATGCGCTATGATTCACTCTGTGTCCTAACAAACTGTGTGGCTCTAGTGGCCTGGGTTCCTGGATCTTCAATCCATTCAATTTCCTCCACAATTGATTGCATTTCTAGTTTTTCTTGCTCCTCATTAACTTCGGCTTCCAATTCTTCAATAATCTTCTTTCCTCTAGCTGAGACTTGCATTTCATAAGCCTCCCTTGCTCTTTTCAGCTCTGGGGTGGAAGATTCATTGCGACAGCCCCTAGTTTCCATCTTGTTGTTGAGGGAGACAGAGGGTGATGGAGACTCTTCAGAGAACCAAACACAGAAACAAGCAAAGCACTGAGGATGAAGAATCAGGCGAGGAAAAAAAGATGAAGGATATTTTTGGTGAGACACTAGAGATATAGTGGAATAATGAGCACCAAGGTTGAGTAAGGCTTGCATGTATCCCCAGAATTCAGCTGAGTGACTTCTCTTTCTTTTCCGGCGTATCCACCCCTGCCTGCAATCTGAGGCAACAGATTTGTCATGCTGGAGGTTGCTTGTCATGGGCCACGTCTCATTCACTAAGCCTAGAGTTTTCTGACAATCATTCTTCTGCAGGATTTTCTTCATCTTCCATTGTGGGTGATGGTGTCTGCCCTCCCCAATCCATTTCGGGGTATTATGATGAAGGATGTGAGCCTTAAAGGCTATCTTCATTCGCTATTAAGGCATGTCCTGTCGAACTGCTGCACCTCTCCATCCTGTAACAAATGTCTTGTCTCGAAATATGTAAACACTGATCCTGAAACATCATGCCAACATGTGTCCGGGTAGGTACTGAGGTGATCAATCCCGTAGTTGGCCAGAAAATCGGCCACTGCATTTGTCATTCTCCTTACCGCTTGCAGAATGATTTCATCGAGGCTTGAGAGGTGCTCTGCTATGAGCTCTATGACCTTGGCCAACCTCCAATGCTTCATTACCTTACCCGGTTTCGATCCCATCTGCATTTTCCTTGCGACATTGATAGCTAAAAGAGAATCCCCTTCCAACACTGTAGCTCCTTTTCCCAGGCGAACGATTATTCGGAGCCCTTGTTCTAATGCCGCAAATTCCATCTCATTGTTGGTTCTTTCTACCAAAGATTGGCTGAAAATATGTTGAATCTCCCCTTTATAATCTCGGATGACACCTCTTATTCCTGTCGGTCCAGGATTGCCTCGAGAAGCCCCATCGAAGTTGAGTTTTAGAAACCCTGTTGGTGGTGGTATCCAGACATTCAAGGAGGGGCCTTGCTGCTGTTGCGGTTCATATGGACTGGAGAAGGTGCCTGCCTCAATGCCAAAACCCTGCAGAATTTGTAAGTCAGTCATTGAGAGATCCTTGTTCTGTTATGCTTTCCATCTTTTAAGAGTCGTTTCCCTCATGTTTTTCAGTATGGTGGCTCTGATAAATTCTATGGTTTTTGCTTCATTTTGAAACACTCGCCTGTCTTTTTTCTTTCCATACCGACCATACTATGAACCTAGGGATTAGTTTCCATAATGTATTGACTATTTGGGATTTGGAAAAATTACTTCGCCAATTCCCTATGCTTTCCTGTATTGAGTCTTTATTTCTGTCCGTGCTTTTAAATATGGTTTCCATCCAGTTCCATAGGCTTTCTGTCCAGCTACAAATATTGAGGAGATGGTTCATGGATTCTTCCTCATTTTCACGTAGGGGGCAGCATGAGGGGCCTATGAACCCTTATTTCGGAAGGTTCTCCCAGGTAAGTGTTCTTCTATGCATCAAGAGCCAAAGAAATGTTTTAATCTTCAGCCATAGTTCAGCATCCCATACTCTGTTATACCAATTGACTTTTTCCCCTTGGTCTCTTCCTTTGATATATCCTCTTGCTTCTAGCCAGCTCTATTTGTAGTGCCCTCATAATGTTGTCCTCCTCTTCTGGTTGCAATGTATCATTGAAGATCCACTGTTGCCAAGCTTGATTAGTGCTATTATGCTTCCACTAATGATTCACAGTTATCTTCCCTAGTTCATGGTTTCTTCTCTGAATGGTGAGGAAATCTGCGCTTTCTAGCCTAGGTAATTGCTGCCATGCATACTCCCAGAATAGAGTAGTCTATACATTACGGACTTCCTAAAAACTCTGTTCCTGAATTATGCCTCGATTATTCTAGCAAGGTTCCAGATTGGAGATCTGCCTGGTGGTTCCTGCATCCTGATTAGATTCTGAGGGTTGTAATTAATTGCATACTTAGCTATCCAATGTTTGGCCCAGGGTATGTTCGGTTCTTTAACCCATCTCCACCATAACTTAGCTCCACAAGCTCGGTTGACAGTATAAGGGTCCTGAAGATTTAACCCACCTAGGTGTTTGGGTTTGCAGATCTTGTCCCATGCCATTAAAGACCACTTCTGTTTAACTGAGTTTCCCGACCAAATAAAAGCTTTCTGGATGAGATGAATTTTCTGAAGAACACCTTTAAGTGCCGGGAGAATATATAGCATGAATTGAGGAATAGCCTGGAGGACAGATTTGGTGAGGACAAGGTGACCTGCAAAGTTAAGGGTCCTATGAGTCCAATGCTAACAACGCTTCTCTAGATTGGCGATCATTTTTTCCCAATGTGATTTTTGCCAGGGTTTGTCTGTCAATGGAATGCCTAGGTATCTAGACGAGAGGTTACACCTCTTGAAACCGAGGACATTAGATAGGTTTTTCTGGACTGCTAGGTGCGTGTTAAAAAAGAATATGGAAGATTTAGCTCGATTGAGTTCCATACCTGAAGCAAGGCTAAAACGATTGAGAATGTGTTTGAAACCAAGAGCCTCTTTGATTGAGGGAGTGCCATGCAGCATTGTGTCATCGACAAACTGCTAATGAGTGGTGGTAGGGCATGAGGGCAGGGTTTGGAGTCCCTGAATCAAGCCATCCTCTTTAGCTTTTCTGATAAGCCAGCTGAGACCTTCCATTAATATTACAAACAAGAAGGGGGACAGGGGATCCCCTTGCCTGATACCACGAGAACGTGTGAACTGGGCTGTGGGAGCTTCGTTAACTAGAATTGAGAATCTCGTAGACTTAATTAGGGCTAGGATCCAAATTATCCACTTCTTCGCAAAGCCAAAAGCAGTAAGAATAGCCTCCAAGTAGTGCCAGCTGACTTTATCATAAGCCTTCGAAATATCCAGCTGCATTAGCATGCCAGCTTTTTTCTGAGTTTGGAGGGTGTGAATCATCTCTTGAGCTAGCAATATGTTATCCATAATCTGTCTTCCTTCTACATAACCAGATTGTTCTTCCGAGATGATTCCTGGAAGAATTGTCTTTAATCTGTTAGCTATGACTTTAGATATAATATTGTACAAAACATTGCATAGAGTAATAGGTCGAAATTTCGACGGAGTTTTTTCTTCCCCTCCTTTGGTATAAGGGCTATGAACGTAGAGTTGAGGGATTTTAGGATGGAAGAAGAGCATCGGGAATCCTCCACCGCTTCCCAAACTTCTGTTTTGATTATATCCCAACAAGCTTTGTAAAAGTCGATGGTGAAACCATTCGGTCCTGGTGCCTTACCATTGGGCATTTCTTTCACTGCATATTCCACTTCTCCCAAGGTGATTGCTCGATTTAAAGCCTTGTTTTGATCCTCTGTAATAAGCTTGGGAATAAAAGTCATTAGATCCCTAATGGCTTCCTCTCTATCAATGTTGGGTTCCAAAGCTATTTGGCTAAAATGGTTTATGAGAAGGGCCGATATTTCATGATGAGTTTACACAGAGGACCCCTGATCATCCTTTATTCTTAAGATTTTATTAGCACTCCTGTGATCAATGGTAGATCTGTGAAAAAATTTTGTGTTCTTTTCACCTTCCTTAAGCCACTAAATTCTTGATTTTTTCTTCCATAGAGTCTCCTCCTATTGACATCTTCTCTGCCACTCCTGCATGAGCTTTTCTTCTGTGTTTCTAGTTTCTTGAGTGATATTCCCTTGGATCCATTCCTTGTGAATCTGTTCCAATTTCTCCACCAGCATCTTCTTTTCTTTAAATATGTTGTCGAAGACTTCTTGATTCCAGGATTTTAACTTGGTTTTTATATGTTTAAGTTTGGCTTGGAGCATGTACATCTTAGTGCCTCTTATACCTATCGGTTCATTCCACCATTGTTTTATTTTCGACGTAAACTCTGGATGACTGAGCCAAAAATTTTCAAATATGAAGGGCTTATTCCTTGGTGTGCCCAGGATGGCCGCATTCATTATTATGGGCCAGTGGGCCGACCCTCCACTAGGAAGTATGTTCGAATCCACAGTGATCCCTTCCAAAAGGATGGTTTTAGCTAATAAGAACTTGTCCAATCTAGAGGCAATTTTCCTATCACCCCCTCTTTTATTGTTCCATGTGAAAACTCCGCTTTTAGGGATGATGTCTACCAGCTTGGTTGATTTGATAAAGTCTTGGAAGGCTTCAGTATCCTGGTTGAGCGTTCTAATTCCTCCTTTTTTTCCATAATCGAAGTAATCATATTAAAGTCTCCTCCAAAAATAACTTTTGCTTGGGGATATCTTTGCTGCAGGTTGGATAGACCCCTAAGCAGTAGTAATTTTTCCTCTAGTTTTTAAGGGCCATAAACATTTGTGCATAGATAGATGTCGGGATTTCCTATTATTTGGATTTCTATTGAGATGTGAGATGTGGCTGCTTCAGAGGATATAAGTTGGATAACCTGAGGATCCCAAAGAATGGCCAATCCCCCTTCCCATCCATTGCTTTCTATTTCTAGGCATTCCATCCTTTTGTCCAATTTTTTAATGATGTTTTCCATTGTTTTGCTAGAGCATTTAGTTTCTTGCAAAAAAATCATATCAGGTTGTTCCTTTTTGACTTTCTTCTTCAATAACCTCTGCTTCTTTAGGGTATTTAGTCCCCTAGCATTCCATGAAAGTACTTTCATAATAAAAGAATTTTTAGGAGGTTAGGGTAAATGCCTCAAGGGCTTTCATCTTACCTGAGTTTAGGAGCATTTGACCAAGCTCTTGTAATGCTTCATTGTTTGTTCTTCATCCTCATTTTTTTCGGTGCTTTGGGTTGATTGTAGTTTGATGCAACCCCTGAGCTCTCACTCCTAGGCATTTTTCTATTCCCATGCTTCTTCTCTGCATATCCATCTCTGCTTGTTGTCTTGCTATGAATAACGTGTTGATTTTGTTCACCTCCTCTTCCGATATGTGTTCAATGCCTTTCTTTTTCCATTTTTCTACCATGTTTGGTAGGTCCATTCCTTCCTGTTCCAGAATGTCGCTTAGTCCCATATCCTTGAGTCCCATTTCATTAGTCATCATTTATGAATCCTCTTCCAATCCTTTTGTTGGTTCCGAAACAAGAGGGAAGTTGTTTGCTGGATTAGAAATGGGTTTTTGTGTCCCTGGTGTGGTTATGGTCTGGCTTTCTTGCAATGGCTCCCGCTCTTGAGTGGTGTCCTCTGGTTCAGTCTCTGATTCCAACACCTCAAAGCATTTCTTGTACTTTTGAAGGAGGTACTTGCTTTATTTTGTTGTCTTTTGTTTGCTTGCTATATAGCATGAGGTCAAATAAAAGCCTTCCTATTCTTACCCCCTGTGTTTTCCTTAGGTTTCTCCATCGTTTTGTTCGTTGGGCATTCTCTGATCAGATGCCCATGTTCATGACATTTCCTGCAAGGAAATGGGAGTTGCTCATAGTCTATGGCTTGAAAATACCCTTCATCTCTGTATTCCAACCATATACCCTCATGCAGAGCTCTCGAAACATCCATCTCTACACAGATCCTAACACAGGAGGTGTATCTCTTTTGTAATGTTGCCTCTGAGGCTTTGATGAAGGTACCTAACTTATTTCCTATCTGTTCAAGTGTTGCATGTCCCCAGTAGTCAATGGGTAGAGAGAACAGGCGAATCCAGACCGGTACCTGTTTGAAGGTTTCTTGTTCTAGTGTGAAGTTGGGCTTCCAAGGTTTCATGTATAGACTTGCAGAGGCGAAGAAATATGGGCCTCCATCAAAGATACAATCCTTGTCATCCAAGTTGGTGAATACCACTGTGAAGAAGCCTTTGGCTCCTAGGTGGAGTCTTACATCTCCTCTGGGTTTCCATTTCTGCTTGATCCATAAGCACAGGGCACGTTCTGTTGGCCAGAAACCCATAAACTTGCAGATCACTGCATGTTCTGCCATGTGTTCTCTGTACACCTCTAGTTCTGGGTCAAAGATTACTACCCTTAGGGTTTCAGCTGCTTTAGGCTTGCACGGTCCCTGGGTCTCTTTCTTTCTAGCTCTCGTATTTGTTCCTTCCTGTCCTGCCTTATCTAGGTTTGAATCCTTCTTTTTCCCTGATCGTTCATCTTCAAGCTCCTTTTCTTGTGATTTCTGTTATGGGGTATGGTTTTCTTTGTCTTTTTCAGCTCTGTTGTCACCTCTAATGATTTCTTTTCGTTTCTGGGAATCTTTGCCCTGGCTATTTAGCTTTTCTTTATTTGTTAGATCCTCCTTTCCTGTCTTCTCAGAACCTAAGATTTGCACCCCGTCCAGTACAGTCTTACCCTTGTGCATCATTGCCTGTTTATAAGATGGGATCTCGTTGGACCCCGCGTTTCTCATCTGTAGGGTCAGAACCAGCCCTCTTCTGTGAAGCTCTACCGCTCTGGCACTGTATTCCTCCAGAATTGGTACTCTTACTACAGTTTGAATAGGTATTCTTCAAACCCTAGCTGCCATCGTTTTTCCTGGTTCGAGAACAACTCTTTTCTTCCTCCAAAAAAAAATGTGTATTTCATCATTAATAATGAGGACCCTTCAATTTTTTCTTTGTTTTCTTTGTTTTTAATGATATATAATCATTTGATTTATATTTTAATAGTTTGTAAACATTTTCATTTTGATTTGTTTAATCTTGTTTGATAATTTTTATGGTTTTTGGATGTTTTTGGTAAATTTGTTTCAATAATTTCTCTTAAAAATAATTTTCTTACCTCATTTTTTTTATTGTTGTTTGCATAATACCTCAAACTTATTGAAAACATTAATTCACGGGTTCTAGATTTAAGAACTTCGATGGTCTTAATCCTAGTTTTATTTTCCTTGGATCTTGGACATTTGGATGCGGGTGTTTGGATCCAGATTAGATATTGGAAGTGATGGTTAGCAAACATCTAATTATCCAAATATTGATATCATATATCTAGATCCAAATTCCATTAAAACAAATTTAGTCAAGTTCCAAATTTAACTTATCTAGATATAGACAAAGTTCATTTGATCATCGTTTGCAATTGCCAAATATTAGAATCCAAAGCATACTTTATAGAATCTCTTTTGGATATTTTCGACACTTGGAAGCCTATGAACAAGCCTTGCAAGGTTTGATACATACGTATACAGATGTGTAATATGACATGTCATATTACACTCTATTCCACATGGATATATTTGTCGAATCATACTGATGTGGAAGATGATGGGGCATGATGACATGTCCCTTTGATTTGGTGGGTTTTATTTATATCCACATTCAAAGTAAATTTGATTGAACCCCTATCGAAATCCTTAGGATTTTGGATGATGGATTACTATTAATGATACCAATATTTCTCTCTTCATTAAGTCCAATCTTACTCTATTACTCTGTAGACTAACTAACCCTAACGAATTCATCCTAGAATACAAGTGACACTATCTATTACCTTTATGAGCAAGATTAGCCTCAGGAGATATTTAGGAGGCTAGCAAGGGGAAACAAGGGATACATAACATCTAGGAACAGAAGAATCATAAGACATTAAATCAATGAAGAAGGTAGAAACTAGGTGAACACATATATGAATGAAGTAATTTGAAACATTTGGTGGAATTAGGATTTGATACATATGTATACAAACACGTAATGTGACGTCATATTACACTCTATAGACATTAAATCAATGAAGAAGGTAGAAACTAGGCGAACACATATATGAATGAACTAATTTGAACTAATTTGAAACATTTGGTGGAATTAGGAATTGATACATATGTATACAAAGTTCATGTAATGTGACATGTTATATTACACTCTATAGACATTAAATCAATGAAGAAGGTAGAAATTAGGTGAACACATATATGAATGAACTAATTTGAAACATTTGGTGGAATTAGGATTTGATACATATCTATACAAACACATAATGTGACATGTCATATTACACTCTATTCCACGTAGGATATATTTGTTGAATCGTATTGATGTGGAACACTCTATTCCATGTAAGATATATTTGTTGAATCGTATTGATGTGAAGGTTGATGCAGCATGGTGACATGTCTCTTTAATTTGGTGGGTTCAATTATACCCACATTCAAAGACATTAAATCAATGAAGAAGGTAGAAACTACGTGAACACATATATGAATGAACTAATTTGAAGCATTTGGTGGAATTAGGATTTGATACATATATGAATGAACTAATTTGAAACATTTGGTGAAATTAGGATTTGATACATATATGAATGAACTAATTTGAAACATTTGGTGGAATTAGGATTTGATACATATGTATAAAAACACGTAATGTGACATGTCATATTACACTCTATTCCATATAGGATATATTTGTTGAATCATATTGATGTGGAACACTCTATTCCACGTAGGATATATTTTTTGAATCGTATATGTATACAAACACGTAACATGACATGTCATATTACACTCTATTCCATGTAGGATATATTTGTTGAATTGTATTGATGTGGAACACTCTATTCCACGTAGGATATATTTGTTGAATCGTATTGATGTGGAACACTCTATTCCACGTAAGATATATTTGTTGAATCGTATTGATGTGGAGGTTGATGAGGCATGATGACATGTCTCTTTAATTTGGTGGGTTTAATTATACCCACATTCAAAGTAAATTTGATTCAAACCCTATGGAAATACTTTGGATATTGGATGATGGATTGTTTTTCCTTGCATATTTGTATCTAGATCCAGTTTCCTTGCATATTTGTATCTAGATCCAATTTAAGTTGTGTTGGTACTCATTCAAATTCACTGAATATTTGGATACTTAGATATCCAAGTCTGGTATTTATATCTAAATTCCTACGATAATGTTTCACATTTTTTATAGATGGAATCTGGATCCAAATTATTTGATATAATCACTCTTTACATCTTTCAGATTATGGATTTGTGTATGGTGGTTCAATATATGGTGAGGCATTAAAATCATGTGATGTATATCAGGGTCTATACCATATGCCACTTCGCATACAAAATATGTTGAATATGAAAATTCTTATAAACGATTTTTTATAGTTCTACTTTATCAATGTGGTATTAATCTTCACACCTACATATCCTTAAAATAACAACCACTTGTTAAAACAATAGTGCACATTCCTTGTAAACATTTTGTGTCAGATCCTATATTTTTAGAAATAAAATTAGGCTAAATCATAGAGGATAAATCATTGAACAAGATTGCTAAAATTAGTAAAACTTATTGAAGCATGAGTTGGAAGATAGAAGTAGTTCTAACTAAAGAGGAAATAAAAAGAAGGAGAATGGATGTAATGTATCTAAAAAGAGTTTAAAAGGAGACACTTTTTATGAAGAATGAGGGGTTGGATTTTTTTGCGAGGAAGCTACAACTTTTGAGATTATGCTTGTGTATTTATATCAAGTTGAAAGGGAGGAACAATCTAAAATATTTTGCATTTTTCTTGCATATTTTTATCAAGATAAAGAGTGGGTTTTTGTCTGGTAGGAAGAGTTTTTTCTATCAAAATTTCTTAATGGTGGAAATTCTTTCTAGAGGCTTAAAAAAATTTGCATTTGAAGAATGTATATTTTTATAGACTTTTAATGAAAAATGAATGCCATATGTGTGTTATCATATCATTTGCATTTTTGTAAGTTATGCAATTTTTATATTAATTATATTTGTGAGATTATTTTTATGGTTTTTTAATTTCTTCAAGCAATAATTTAAAATGCATTAAAAGAATACATATGAGAATTTTCAAATAGCTATTTATTTGAAAAATATCATATATGTAATTGTGTTAGATAATTGTTGAGTTATAAGAATTTATTCCTTAATTCGGGAATTAATCATTCTATTTTGTGTCTCGTCTCATTACATTCACTCCTAATTATCTGGGATATATTAATTAGATATAATATTTATTACAGGAAGAATATATAGCATATATAGTGAATTTTAAAGCCTTAGATCAAATATTTTCAATCAAATTGATATTTAAATAAAATCCAACACTCTAGACGGCAAATGAGCCCACATATCGGTGGAATTATAGTACAAATGAGAGTAGGTCTAATTGAGACTTGCCATTGGGTGATTCTACCTATTGTTGGTGGAGAAATTTTTTTGACCATCAACAATTTTGAATCTAGAAGGAGGGCATGGAAAGCTAAACCTTTGAAGTGCGTCTTTGATTATATTTAATTAAAATGGTTCCTACTTTTATATGTGTTGTGGAGCATCCTTTTAGTATGCTTAGGCCTATTAGGAGCATTTCCAAAGAGACAATCATTTTCTTATCAAAGTTGAAATTTTATGATGATGGTGAATTTTTTGTATTTGGTTATATTTTCCAATTTAATAATAAATGTAATTCTTTTGATATATATAATTGTTGAAAAATGCAGCAAAAAATTCTCAATTTGATTTTGCCCTGATTAAATTGAGAAAAAATGAATTTCCACATCAACAAACAACTTGGACGTAGTTAATTGAGGTGAAATGGTTCTTGTCACTCATTTAGCTTGGTAAATTCGAGTTAGAGGAGTCATATTTCAGTTAAGCATATGTGATTGCTAATTTGTAGCAATCAAGGTCAGTTATCTCAGGTTATTTTTAGTTAAACTGGTTCTAACTTTTAGAGGAATTAGTGGAAGGTTAGTTGTGCAATGGGACTTCAGTAAAACTTAGTGATCATCTAATTAACTGATCAATCAACCCAAAATAGATAGTTCATGCAGATAATTCGAGTTCACCAACTGTGTTGGAGATTCCAAGGAAATGTAACATCATTTGTAGACTAGTCTTGAGTGTATAGGTGTTGCATGTAGTTAGATGATCAACATTGGGAATTTTGCAATCATTTTGGAGGAATTTCCTAAATAATAGGGGCCTAATTTCTCAAGGAATTGCTAAGGAAATTGGGGCTCAATCAGAGGCAGAAATTGATTAAGTTTGGGTTAGAGCTTCTGAGTGAGCAGAAAGATAGGTTATGCACTTGCAGGTTGTGCTCAATTGAGCTAAGAAACTGTAATACATCTCTATTCATCAGATTAATGCAAGCAGACATTGGGGTTTTTAGCATATTGCTTTCCCCGGAAAAAATTATTGTGTTCCTGTGTGTTATTTCTCATTGCATGTTTATTATTGATGTTCTAAATTGTAAATTGATTTCCACATAGCAGTAGAGTAAGTTTATGTCTTGTTATTTTGATTAAAATTTCATAAGCAGTTGCAAATATACATCATAATTTCTATATGGTATCATAGCAGGATTCACATTAGACTATTAATTTCATCATTTTTTTCAAGATGTTCGATTTTGAAGTTCAATGTAGCAGGATCTCTTCAGAGCTAAGAATATGACCTTCAACGGGCTGAGGCTAGAGTATGCCTTGGAAGGAAACTCTAATTTCATCGCATGGAGGTGGTGTTGGATGAAGATGGATTGCTAGAATACATCAAGACAAATGTTGTAAAAACACAAGTGTCTGATGCCCAAAACCTTGCTCAATGGAAGAAAGATGTAGCCAAGGAAAGTAGAGTAATATTGGAGGGGGTAAGAGATCACATTGTCTCAAATATCCACGAATATATACATACATATATATATATATATATATACATGTATATATACATGTATATATATATATATATGTATATATATATATATATATATATATATATATATATATATGTATGTATGTATGTATGTATGTATGTATGTATGTATATATATATATATATGTATATGTATATATATATATATATGTATATATATATATATATATATATATGTATGTATGTATGTATGTATGTATATATATATATATATATATATATATATATATATATATATGTATATATATATATATATATATATATATATGTATATATATATATGTATATATATATATGTATATATATAGATAGATATATATGTATATATATAGATAGATATATATGTATATATATGTATATACATATATATATATGTATATACATATATATATATATGTATATACATATATATATATATGTATATACATATATATATATGTATATACATATATATATATATATATATGTATATACATATATATATATATATATATATATGTATATATATAGATAGATATATATGTATATATATATATGTATATATATAGATAGATATATATATATATATATATATATATATATATATTCGTTCTTAATGTGGAAAGCACTGACAATATTATTCGAGAATAGTAGGGCCACATGAAGTTGGCACTCAATGATAAACTTCGAAATATCAAGATATAGAAGAATAACACTATTCCACAGTATTTGAGCAAGTTCGCACAAGTTTGTGATGAACTTGTCAGGGTTGGTGTTAATGTTGCAGAAGAAGACTTGGTAAGCCTAGACCTTCTAGGCCTTCCCAAGAGATGGCATATCTAACAAGATTCGGTGAATGGGAGGGAGAAACTACTGAATTGGGAACGCTTATGCTCTGATTTGGTATAGGAGGAAATAAGGTGGAATACCAAATATTGGACTTCATACAAGGTGAGGATGAAGAAAAATTTGCATTGGTTAGAAAGGGAAAGAAGGGAAAAGGGAATACATCTCAATCTAAACTAGGGTCCAGCTAAGAGGGAAAGAAGAAATATTTGTCCAAAATTAAATGCTTCCATTATCATGAATTTGGGCACTATTCCATGAAGTGTACACTCAAAAAGGGAAGCAAGAAGACCTCAGGAGGAGCAACAAGTGAAGTTTTGGCTTCACAATTCAAGCTCGACTTTACCCTTACCGCATGCATGGCCAACATAATGATGGGGAGCACGTGGTACTTGGACTTAGGTGCATTGTTCCACATGATAGGGTGTAGAGAGTTTTTTAGTGACCTGGAAGAGAAATATTTGCAAATTCACATTGAGTTGGGAGACGATGGAAGGTACAATGCGACTGCGGTTGGTACAATCACATTTTAGAGGGAGTCAGGCTCCCCTCTCAGGCTCAAGGATGTCATGTCCGTTTCGGGCCTAAAGAAAAATCTCATCTTTGTTGCAGTTTTGGAAGATAGTGGTTATGATGTGATCTTTAGCAAAGTAAAAAAAATCCTGAGACATGTAGCCATGGGATAGGTGAAGTAGATTGGGGTTCGTGTGAAGAACCTATATAAGCTAGATGTGGAAGATTGTGTTTTTTTAAGCACTAAGGCGAAGAAGGTGCAGATCCATGATTTTGGTGAACTTTAGCACAAAAGGTTTGGCCATTTGCATCATGGTGCCTTGAAGATTATGCAACAAATAACCATTGGCTTCCCTAAAGGAGCACTTGAGCAGTAGGATGTATGCAAAAGATGTACCTTGGGGAATTACAAAAAATCCACATTCCATGATTAGGACAACAAAGCACATGCAGTATTGGAAAGGATCCACTCTGATGTCTGTGGACCTTTCTTGGCGGCCTCCACTGCCATACACAAATATTTTGTCATTTTTATTGATGACTTCTTAAGGAAGTGTTGGATCTTCTTCATGCGGAAGAAAGATGAGACATTCTCCAATTTCGTAGAATTCAAGGCATTGGTTGAGAAATAAATTGGCAAGAAGGTGAAGGCTCTTAGGAGCGATAATGGAACTGAGTATGTGTTGAATGAATTCAAAAATTTCTATGTGAATGAAGGCATTCGATGAGAGTTGACAACACCCCACAACCCATTGCAAAAAGGGGTGGCTGACAGAAAGAAATATATCATTTTGGGAGCTACGAAGATGATGTTGCATGACCAAGTCCTACCACTACACTTGTGGGAAGAGGCATGCAACACAATAGTCTATTTTCATAATCAGCATCCTCATCGGATTCTGGGCATGATTACACCAGAGGAGACTTTCTCGAGGAGAAAGTCGGATGTGTCGCACTTCAGAACTGTTGGAGCCTTTGTCTACTACCATGTATCCAAAGAATCAAGGAAGAATCTTGAGCCAACAACAAAATTGGGGGTATTTATGGGTTACAGAGAAACACCCCACAACTACCATGTGTACCTGCCATCCCTCATAATGATATTTGTGTGAAGGGATGTAAATTTTAATGATGAGAAAGTGATGTGGCGTTATCTTGAGAGGGAGCTTCAGATCCCACCAGAAGAGGAGATTTCAACTCCAAAGGAGAAGCCTCAAGAATTTGTGGAGTAGCCACTTGAGGATCAAAGAGTGGAGACAACCACTCAAGCAAAACCATTCAGAGAAGGCAAGAAAAGAACCAGGGAAGTTGAGAGAATTGTGCAAGATGTGAGGAGAATGTGGGTGCTCCTTAAAATTTGAGCAGGCATAGAAGGTCACCTGATTGGGACACTGGCTACATGGCTCCAATGACTAAGCTTGTAGAGATTGAGTCATCCTCTTTCGAGGAATTAGTAGAGAAACTTGTATGGGTTGATGCAATGGTGGAGGAATACAAATACATTGTAAAAAATAGTGTTTGGGAAGTGGTCCCATGGCCATAAGATAAACCAATTGTGGGTTCGAGATGCATCTTCAAAGTTAAGTAGGCAATAGATGAAAGCATAAGATAGTATAAGGCTAGATTTGTGGCCAAGGGATACTCTCAAGTTGAGGGAATTGACTATGAGGAAACCTCTTCTCCTACAACAAGGTACTCATCCATTTGATCAATTCTTGCACTGGTTGTACAAATGGGGTGGAAGATCCACCAGATGGATGTAAAAAAAGAATTTCTCAGTGGGGTTATTGGGAGGAGGTGTACATCGATTATCTAGAAGGTTTTGAGACATTTAATCAGGATTCTCATGTGTGCATACTCAAACGAGCATTGTACAATCTCAAACAAGCACCTAGTGCTTGGTACACCTATATTGATAGTTATCTCATCGGTTTGGGCTTCACAAAAATTGAAACAGATGAAAACCTCTCTCATATCTTGGTAGAAGGTAAATTGCTTATTATTGTGTTATATGTTAATGATTTGATTTTAACTAGTTATGAGCAACTGATTAGGTCTTTCAAGGAGGACCTTTCAAAGGAATTTGAAATGAAGGACATGGGTCTCATGCACTACTTCCTCGGGTTGGAAGTATGGCAAGGCGATGGGGAACTATTTATGTCTTAAGGAAAGTATGTAAATGAGATACTACAGAGATTTTACATGGAGAGTTGTAAACCCACAGAGACACCTCTAGCAACCAATTGGAGGAAGGATATTGCCACTTTAGATGAAGAAGTGGATGCTACCATTTATCGGCAGCTAGTGGGTTCACTGATGTACGACCCAATATGTGTTATGCAGTCAACCAACTGAGCCAAGATATGGTTAGGCCAACCAAATTGTTTTGGAAGGTAACTAAGCATGTTTTATGGTACCTCAAAGGCACTACCCAGTTTCGACTATGGTACAGACGAATAGAGGGAGTGAAGATGTGTGGCTTCATAGATGCAGATTGGGCGGGGAGTCCATTGGACTAAAAGAGTACATCAGTTGGAATTTTCAGTGTTGGGTCCATAATGGTTTCCTGGTACAACAGGAAGCAAATATTTGTGGTGCTTAGCTTGTGAGAAGCAAAAGCAAAATACATGGATGCAAGTCAAGAAGCATGTGAGGCAATCTAGATGAGAAAGATACTTGTGGGATTGTTTGGTCAGATGATACATCCAACTATGATCTACTATGATAATCAAAGTTGCATCACGCTCTCCAAGAATCATGTATTTCACGATTGATCCAAGCATATGGATATCTGATATCACCATTTACAAGATTGTGTGCAGAGGCAGATAATGTTGCTACAATACATTCTGACAGAGGAACAAGTTGTTGACATTTTGAAAAAGGCCTTGTCAAGAGGAAAGTCTGAGTTCCACTGGTGTAGGTTAGGGGTGGTTGATAATTCCTTTCTTGCAGAGAGGGAGTGATGAATAAATGCAACAAGAAATTCTCAATTTGATTTTGCCTTGATTAAATTGAGAAAATTTGAATTTCCACATCAACAGACAACTTGGATGTAGTTAATTGAGGTGGCATGGCTCTTATTACTCAATTAGCTCTTTAAATTCAAGTTATAGGAGTTAGATTTCAGTTAAGCACGTGTGATTGCTAATTTATAGCAAACAAAGTCAGTTATCTCAGGTTGTTTTGAGTTCAACTAGTTCTAACTGTTGGAGGCAGTAGTGGAAGGTTAGTTGTGCAATGGGACATTAGTCAAACTCAATGATCATCCATTTAACTAATCAGTCAGCCCAAAATACCTAGTGAATGCATAGAATTCGAGTTCCCCAACTGTGATGGAGATTCCAAGGCAGTGTAACATCAGTTGTAGACTAGTCTTGAGTGTACAAGTGTTGCATGCAATCAGATGATCAACCTTAGGAATTGTGCTATCATTTTGGAGGAATCTCCTAAATAATAGGGGCCTAATTTCTCAAGGAATTGTGTAAGGAAATAGGGGCTTAAGCAGAGGTAGAAATTGACTAAGTCTGGATCAGAGCTTCTCAGTGAGCAGGGAGATAGGTTATGCACTTGCAGGTTGTACTCAGTTGAACAAAGCAATTGTAATACATCTCTATTCATCAAATTAATGCAGGCAGACATTGAGGTTATTAGTAGATTTCTTTCCCCATAAAAAATATTGTGTGCATGTGTGTTATTTCTCATTGCATGTTTGTTATTGATGTTCTAAATTGTAAATTTATTTCCACAGAGCAGTAGAGTAGGTTTATATCTTGTTATTTTGATTAAAATTTCATGAGCAATGGCAAATCTGCATCATAATTTGTACAATAATGATAACGAAATGTGAAATTTATTTTCTCTCACAATAAGGGGAAGAATTAAGACCTGGTTCAAGGTATTTCTTGCCAAATCTATACACACTTGGAAATAGTTTATGGAATTATTTTAGATGCTCACTGGAATTATGATTATGAAGGTATATGTTTGGAATTAGAAGATTTTCACAAGTTTGAAGGTGAGTTTGTTGAATATATTTTTTTCCATATTTATGTCAATTCAATAGATTTCCTTTGAGTGACAAAGATACTAAACGAGATTTAATGGAAGGTTTTCTCTATCTATGTTCTCTTCCTTCCACATAGGGAAGAAATAACGATGAACATGAAATTGTCTTATCTCATGATATTCCTGTTATGGAAGGCATTACCCCATTGGTTAAATTTGACTATGGGTCTTTTTCTTTTGAAACCTTCTAATAACATTGAAGATGTTATTGAAGCACACATGTTAGGATTGTATGATGCATAGTTTAAAAAATTTAAGGATATTGTTGAGGAAACAAATATTATACTTGAGACAAACAATTTAGAAAATCCTCTTAATGTTACTTGCATTGAAGAAATATTCATGGAAATGAATTTAAAGCCTTCAACTCAAATGACAGACCTTGATGTTAAAAATAATGAAGATATTGTAGTCCAAAGGGAAGAATTTACTTTATATACTTTGAAAGTTATTTCTCTTTATATCACGATCTATTTGATGACCATATTCCATATAACATATCCACATTTAAATGAAAAGGAAATTGTTATAAATCAGAAAAATAATGACTTTTCCTTTTGCTTAGTGTTGTCGTTGCAACAACGACCCTCCAAAATTTTTGCCCAATCCAATTTTGGAGCCTAAATGAATTGTCGTTTCAAGCCACATTATGTCGTCTTTTTATTCTCTCATGTTTCTTAAGTGTTGACTATCCCTACAATGTTCCTAAGTGTCACTTTTCCTCCTAAGTCAAAGTTTTCTAAGTGTCACCATTTTATCTCTATAAGTGCTTGTGTTGTCTTTCTTTAAATAGGAAAAGCACTAGCTTTTCTTCAATTAGTGACTAGTTTTTCACTCAACATGCATGACACACCAAAATCAAGAAAGCATGACTTCTCTTTAAGAGAAAATGCACACTTTCCTAATCTAGTAGTGATTGGTTGGAATTTTGCCTTCTCCAAGAAAAAGCACACTCTTAACTCATAATGGAGCACACTCTTAACTCTCAGTGTGGACCGCACTCCTTGTTGTCAACAATTGCGCCCTAGTGGTCTCAAGGAGAGCGCACTCCTTCATTTTAGTGATTATGCCCTAGTGGTCCCCAATTGAACACACTCCTAGATATCTATAACTATGCCCTCGTATCCTTATTACATGCGCTTTCCCTTGTTGTGTGGTGAGGGCACTCCTAGAAAATAGGAGGCCACTCCGCTTCAACTAACTAAATCACTCATGGATCGACAAGTGGAAGGCATGCATGAACCTGCTTTGCATGTAAAATTTCTTTATAAACTTCACAGTTTATCATCCATTCTCACAATCATTCCTCACTCTAGGTTGAGCGCACTTCTTCACATCAAGGATCTTCTCTTTAATCTTGGTCACAAGTAAATTTTTCATTTGCATTTCTTCATTGCTTTTGTTATATATTGTGGCACTTTTGTTTTCCTTGTTGTCATTTTTGTTTCTTTTCACTTATTTAGTGTCGTTTTCATAAATACTTCCTTTGAAAAGTGTCATCTTGCTATCGCAAGTGGAATTTATTGTGACTCTTCGCATGACCTTTCATATTTTGGTCATGATCGTGATGGAGCCTATAAACACTTGCAGACCCTTCCCCTCATTTTTATTTTGTCTTAAGCTTGTTGTTTATAATTACTTAGTCATTTTCAGCCCATCATTATGTCAAGCGTACTTCTAGGAAACAAGGTCCCTTTCTCTCTCAAAATTGTGCCCAGAAGACTAAGCTTTCCTTCAGAGTGTTCTCCAGAGAAACAAGCACCCCTTGTTCTTGAAAATTGTGCCTTAGCAAGAATATGCTTCTCCCTTGAGTGCACAATGCATCAACAAGAAACATCATGCCATCTTGTTCACTATTTGTGTGCCCTACGTCCTCAGTGACTTTCCTTGAGTACACAATGCACTGTCAAGGCTCAGAAACCCTTCCTTGTTCCTTGTAACTATGCCTCGTTCCTTTCCAGTCTTTCTCTCTCTCTTTGAGCACATAGTGCACCCCCAAACCTCAAGTAGGCCTTGACTGACCATTGTTTTCCCCACATTCATCCTCCTCTTATCTTGATGCATTTTTCACTCCCAGTGGCTAGTTAAGACCTTGTCTCACTTGTGATAGGCTTATGCTCTCAGCTAGATCTGATCTTCCCTACGTCACTGTCTTTGAATGGTTTTGTATGTGTTAGATAGGGAATTTCTTGAAACTAATTCTTTCTTTCCATGAGAGCATCTCCGCGTGGAGGTGTTCCAGGTACAAGTTATATTACTCTCTTGTCGTCTATTGGAACAATGCCTCTCACCACCGATTGAGTTGTCTCAAAGGAAACCTCATAGGAAAGTATTGAGGAGGCAGTGGAGATTGTCAATCCTACAGTGTCTATTCTTGTAGATACACAATTATTCATAGACAAATCATTCGAGGTCTCATGGAAGGACATTAAGGGTACTTTCATGGAAAATAAATTCCCTAAGAATTTGGAGGATAGGGAATTATACATCAACATCAAATGGTCCAAGATGCACATATTTGCATGCAAATTCTCGACGATGCCTTGTATAAAGGCCATTGAATGGATCTTGTTGCACATGGATAACACAAACTTGGTCCTACGCAATGAAAGCGGTAGCGAGATTTCCACTTACCATTCTCACAACATGCATTCTTATTATAAGTTGATAAGGCCTAACGAGTATGTAAATACTCAATTTTATGAAACGTGGCCAACTATCAACACTAATGAGATCATTAAGTCATGGTGCCAAGAGCCTGCTAGATTCTGTCACAGACCAAGTGGAGTATATCTGATCAGAACCTTAAGCAAGGTCTATCAGTATCTCATAGCTATCTGTTGCAGGTTGCAGGGTCTGAAAAATGCAAAAGTCTATAGGAGAATTAGATCTTTCTACTCAACTTGGTTGTCACAAGAGGTAAAGTCTTCAATTGGGCAGATATCCTTTCTTATGAGCTACAGTGTCATGTAAGGTAGGCCAAAGTAGCCTTACAAGAAAAGCGAGCACCAAAATTCCACATGTCAGCTTATTGCTAGATGGGATTTGCGCTCGGTATGCATTCACTGAGTTGAAATGGAACCGAACCCCACGAGAAAAGCTACCTTTCTATTGGAATTGCAGAGTACTATCATAATCCATTTTCCAAGGAGTTTATCATCATCTATCAAAGAATTTCTTTGTTTTTCTTTATCAAAGTATCTTTGAGGTTGATCCTCTTGCATGACTGATTAGGTGAAGGAGGCACTATATGACATTGCAGATTGGTTTGACTCAACACATGGCACATAGATTAGATGCTTCAGGTTCCAAAAAACCCCTCATGTTATACCAAGGTATGTTACCAACAAGGTGGTCTTGCAAGAAGTATCATATCATCTAAACAATGGCTTGTCTGCATAACTCCACAGGAGGAAAAAGGCTCCTTAGCCCACCCTCCCATTCACCGAAATGGGAATTTTCCCTCCTCAAGATGACAAGATCATGGATGTATGCAACGTTACCTTCAACCAATTGAAGAATAAAAATTACAAGAAAGGCGAGGGTACTTCCCAAATGAACCTGAACATCCAATCTCCATATCAATGGAAAATGTCATAGCAACTAATACCAAGAGAAACCCTCGAGCAGGCATGGCAGCCAATGTCGCTTTCGCGATAACAATGTAGGATAACTCAGAATATCTTATGAGTGATAGTGAAAGGTTGATAAAGGAGTTAGCTACAACAAAGCGACAAGTAGATCAACTCATTGTAGAGAATCAATGATTGTCTTCAAACAATCTCAATACAGTGGAGTTTCAGTTGGCCATACCTGAGGAGTTGAGGCCAATGGAGGACAGTATGAAAATGTTATATAATGAGATGATTCTCTTGCACAAGGTAGTGTCACCCCTAGTTGAAATACTTAAGAAATATCAAGAGTTGTTAAATCTCCTAAAGGCTAAAAACAAAGAAGTGGATTTGATACAAGAGTGGAGTTTCAAGTATCCACATGTTCCAGAGCGGTTGGTCAAGAAGGACAAAATTGTTGCTGAGATGGACATAGTACGGCTAAGACTTCATATTAAGAACTACACCCATATTGGTGAGAAAGCAACCAACACCATAATAACTTACAGTTAACTACTTTGTGTCTTAGAGTCCTTGATACAAAAACATGGAATGCCTTATGTGGTTACAATTGGAGAGATAAAAGGCAAGGATTTCATCATGAAGGAGATCAAGTAGTTCATTGGGAAAATCTAACAAGCAACAAGTCAAGAAGGCTTGGAGGTTACTAAGAACACTATTCTACCATATGCAATTGCACCGGCTAAAGTTCATATGAAGTTATCTTGGTCATGGAATAATGCGTAATCCAACTCCAAATCCATATTGTGAGAAGAATTGGAGGTAAAGATGTGATATGTTTTAGAGTTTTCAATCTGAGTCAAAGTCCTCGCAACAGAGTTTAGAGAAATGAACTCATCTATCAAAAATGAACTCCATGCTGAAGCTACTGATTTGTCTCTTTCTTCCATTTGAGGACATTTGATCTTATTAGAGATTTATTTTGTATAGCCACCATATTATATGTAATTTGTATTTTGTAAATAATGTGTCCAATGTAAAGAAGTCCAAGAGCCACATGTGGAATGCGAAAAGACACATGTGGGATGTAAAGAGTTATATATAGAATGTGAAAGGTTATATGGAAGCCCATAGGTCATAGAAGTTGAAGAGTCGTGAGGAAACTCAAGAGTCATTGTCATTTGTTATAAAATAGCTCCTCATAATTCAAGCAAAGGGCTTGTACTTTTAGAGCTTTGGTCTTAGCTTCTTTAGTGGTGCATAAGAGAGAGAATCATTCTTTGGAGAAGAAAGTTGTAGCTTCAAGTTCCATTAATGGAGCTAATGTTCCACAGATGTAACAATATACTTGGAATCTTCCATTAATCATCATAATCTCTTCGAGCCAATACTATTTCATGCATGTAATGTAAATGTAGTAAGACTATTATTTATATGTTTTACGTATATGTTAATACAATACATACTAAAGATAATGAACTAATACGTTACTTTAGATTTGGATCTCATTGAATGGGTATTGTTTATGGTTTCATTATTGTTGTTTGTCTTGTGAACTAGTTTGCAGTTGAATCAACAAGTCTTTCCTTCTTGCTTGTGTGTCTCTCTTAGTATAGTACTATTACTTCCCTAATTAGAGGCTCATTTCTCTTCGTTCGTGGAAGATCCCTTTACACTCTACACTCGGTGTCACACAAAGCTTACATACTTATTACCCCAAAGTTGTGTATAATATCTTATGTATGTGTCACGACCAAGGCACACCTCTAAATTTGATCAGGATTTAAACAAGAACGCAACAAATTACAGAGATAACCATAAACACAGAGATGCAGTGGAAATAATACTTCATTTCATTAATGTAAAAATATTGAAATATGCTTACAAACAGAAATGGAAATAAACCAGCTAGTGCGATGGTAGCTTATCTCTGAGAAGAGATGTGGTGGCTACATGCCTCTGAACTGCCTTACAATGAGGTTGAAGGGATTTTTTTATTATTGAACCATAAGAGTAAACCCTAAACAACCAAAACCCTAACCTGAGGAGATGTAACACCAAGAGTTTATGGGCCACGTTGGGGTGAGTTGGACAACCAACTTCCCGTGGTCGTGACGTGGTCATATTATCTCCGTTTGACGCGCATGATAACTCGTTGGAAAGATCTCTCCGAGGAATACGACAAAAAAGATGATTTTAAACAAAAAATCGTTGGCGGTAGATTTCCAAAAAAACGTCGTTTAGGGCCTCAAAGCGGCTCCGGAAGTTTAGGACCCGAAAACTGCTAAAAATAGTAAATTGTGCTACAATTAAGGAAACTGAAAAAATTGAAAGAAGCAATGGTGGGGGTCGAAGTGGAATTTGTAGGCGGCCACCAATATGCACCTAGATCATTCCTCCCCCCTTAGGAAGCAATGGTCCCCATTGCGTTGAGTTCCTACATGAGATGAGGAAACTTCTGCTGAACTTGGTCCCTGGTGAGCCACTTGCCTTGGTGAAGGAGTTGGCCTGCTTTGACAAATCGATACAGTTGGATATTCTGCTAGCGAGTGTGCTTGATCTGTGTGTCCATGATCCGATCAGTTGTAGTTTGTTCCATGCAATCTGGATTTAACTCTGTGGGTGTGTGTTGTTATGCAATGTCGGATGTGTCTAGTAATGGTGGAAAGTATGGCCGAAGGCGATCCACAATGAACATTGGGTGTAGGACAAGGAATGGGGGAATGCTGAGCTCAAATGCATTATCTCCCACAGCCTTGGTAATGGTGTAAGGATCATATCGGAGTGGTCTAAGTTTTCGATAGGCTCCGGTAAGGTGTTCCTTTTGCAAATGCAACCAGACTTTGTCACCCACCTGAAACTTGTGTGGCACCCGATGTTGATCATGTCGTTGCTTGTACTTGGCATTTGATTTCTCCAGAATGTCATGGACCTACTGACGAATATGTTGGATGTGCTCAATGAAGTTGTTTGCCTTATCTGTTTCGGACTGGACATGAGCCGAATCTGCGTGAGTAGCTGCAAATGGCATGGCCGCATTAATGGGACATAGTGGCTGGAATCCCAAGCCCACCTGAAAAGGGTTGTGGCCAGTAGAGCTGTGGAGAGACTGGTTGTAGCTGTGCTAAACATAGGGTAGGCTCTCATCCCATGTATGTGTATGCTTTGAGTCGTACATGCACAAAATGTGTACGATCATCCAGTTGACAACCTCTGTCTGGCCATCAATTTGAGGATGGAAGGTTGTGGACTTAGTGAGTTTGGTGTCCAGAATCGACTAGAGACTGGACCAAAATGTACGGAGGAACTTGCTGTCCCGATCAGAGATGATAGTCTGTGGGATCCCAAAGTGTGCCCACACTCGTTCAAAGAAGAGTTTAACAGTGGCTTCTGCCGTGATATTCTTCTTGCAGGCCGCCATAATGGCCATCTTCGATAACCTGTAGAAGACCACAAAAACACAACCATTTCCATGCTTAGTGGAAGGAAGGCCTGACATGTGATCCATGGAGATGGATTTCCAAGGTCGACTAGGGGTAGGCAGTGGGGTATAGAGGCCTTGCTTCTTGATGGTCGATTTGGCAATGGTGCAAGCATTGCATGATCTGATGTACTTCCCGACATCCTGTCAAAGATTCGGCCAATAGAAATACTTTTGCAGTACTACCACCGCTTTCTCGACCCCGAAATGCCCAACAGCTCGACTGTAGTGTGCTTCCCAAATCATCTCGGCACGCTCGCTTGAAGGAACACAAAGGTGACCCAGGGGGCATAACAGGGCATCCTGGAGGTGAAAATCTGGAACATGTTGACCCTCCAAGAGTGTCTGGTATGTGTGACCGAATTCTGGGTCGCTTTTGTAGGGAAGTGGACAATCAAAAGTCTCGTGCCCAAAAGAGTTGAGCACAGTGGTTAACGCCATGATTGGTGGTCAACTGAGGCAATACTCAACGTTATTGGTTTTTCCCTTCTTATACTTGATATTCAAATGGAACTGTTGCAGGTATGTCGACCACTTCTGATGGTGATCATTCTGCATTTTCCCTTGGGTCTCTGTGAACTGTAGGGGTCAGTGGTATGTGTGGGTGACCATTTCCTTCCCCAAAATGTAATGCTTCCATTGTCAGGATGCCTGCACAATGGAATACATTTCTTTGTCATAAGTGGGATACTTCCGGACTGTGTCTCAAAGTGTCTCACTGTGATATGCCACTAGATGCCTGTGTTTAGTAAGCACTGCCCCAATAGCATAGTCAGAGGCATCTGTTTCAACCTCAAATGATTTGTGCAAGTCTAGTAATGCGAGCACTAGTGCCGAGCAGAGGCGATCTTTCAACTCTGTGAATGCCTTCTATTGAGATTCAGACCAAAAGAATTATGCTTTCGCTCCTCCCTTGGTGACTTAACTCAAGGGCCAAGTGATATGAGAAAATCTCAACACGAACCTACGGTAGAAATTGGCAAGACCTAAAAGATGCGAAGCTCTGTCAGGGTGGTTGGAGATGGACAATCCTGAATGAATTGGATCTTGGATGGGTCCACATGCACCCCCTATTCATCAATAATTTATCCCAGATATTGAACCTACGTCATGCCAAAAGTGCATTTCTCCAAATTGGCACATAACTTGTGTTGTCGCGCTGTTTGGAGAACCTGTCGGATGTGGTGGAGGTGCTCTTCCCAACTCTGGCTGAAGATTAGGATGTCATCCAAGTATACCACTACAAATGAGTTGGTGAATGGCTACAAGATGTCATCCATTAGCCTCATGAAGGTTGCAGGAGCATTCGTCAATATGAAAGGCATAACCAACCATTCAAAAAGGCCCTCCTTGGCTTTGAAGGCAATCTTCCACACATCGGAGGGTTCGATTGGTACCTAGTGATATCCCAACTTCAAATCAATCTTGCTGAAATATTTTGCCCCCTTCAATTGGTCCAGGAGGTCATCAATCTGTGGAATCAGGTACCTATTACAAACAATGATCTTGTTCAGCGCTCGATAGTCAATACAGAGTCTCCAAGTCCCATCCTTCTTTTGTACCAACACGATCGGGCTCTCACAGGGCGATGAACTCGGACGGATGTGACCTTTCTGCAACAGCTCCTGAATCTGCCTCTTGATTTCAACCTTCTCTAGAACGAAGCACTGATAGATTGGTCCATTGGGCAGCGACGCACCTGGGGTCAGATCGATGGAGTGCTTGACTTGACAGTGCAGAGGAACCCCTGTGGGGGAGGTGAAGTTGTCCTCGTACTCCTCCATGACCTTGTCCATCTGTAGTTGTCGTGCGGAGGGGCCCTGTCTGGAGGTCGTGGCCACCAACTTCTTCTTTCCTTGAGGGCGTATCATCAGGAAAACAAATTTCCCAGTTTTGGAAATGAGCTTACCGCATTGTTTTGCAGTAACCAAAGAGATGGCGGTAGGCGGTGCTACCTCCGGTATCCTGTACAACTTCTTTCCAAAAGTAACAATAACAGCACGGGGCCTTGATTCATACACAGCATGTCGCTTCCACAAGTATGGCTGTCCTAATAATACATCACAAACTTCAAGGGGAGCAATGTCACACAATACCTCATCTGTGAAGGGCTTGATGTTGTATGGAAGGTGACACTATTGGCTCACACGAAGATCCCGTCCTTGGTGAAGCCACCCGATGGTGTATGGTTGTGGATGTGTTGTGGTCGTAAGCCTAGCTGCTTCACGACCTCTACTGAAATGATGTTCCTTTGGCTCCTGTTGTCGATAATGAACTATAGTGGGGAACCCTTTACCCACATGGGGAGCCCTTTACCCACATGTGGGAGAGGAGGGAAGGAGAAGGACCCTCATCACCACCAAGGGAGGGCGAGGTAGAGCCACCTAAAGAAGTAGAAAAAGAACATATACCAGAGCCCAGCCCTCAGCCTAGTCTGAGTTCATACTACACATTTTTAGAGGCGGGCAAAATCATACCTCAGAAATTTACTGTGCCACTGTTTTTTGCATTAGAGGAAGAAAGAGTCCGTACACACACGTGGATGAAGATTGCCAAGTCAAAGGGTGTGGCGGACATAGGCCCTTTACAAGAGCAACTCAAGGAGGCCAGGAGCGAATTAGCCATGGCTAAACATGTGGCCAATTGTCAAAGAGTGTACCTACAGGAAGAAAACCAGAAGCTAAGATTGCAGCTACAGGAGCTGAGGGCAGGGACAGGTACATCCTCCAAGGACACCACAGAAGAACAGCAAGGCAAAAAGGAACTGACCACCGGTCTTGGGGAGCCAATGACACTTCTACAGGAAGCAGAACAGCAAGCACAAATTGAATTGCAAGCTCTAAAAGAACAGCTGCAGCAAAAAGAGGCACAACTGGCTTGCATGGCCAGTTGGGCCATGGAGGCAATACAGTGCAGACAACCTGCCAAATCCTATGGTTTGTACTTGAAAGACCAATGGCTGCAGTTCCAAATAAATACCTTGGCACAAAGAGGTATTTCTCAGATCCAAGACCCACAGCAATTTTCTGAATTGTGCAGTACTAGTTCGTCAGAGGATAAGGCTAAATTAGCGGAGTTCTACCTCCACAATTTGGCCTTGCCTAATGTAGTTTCCTGGGATCCCAATACTGCCTTGGGTGATATGCAATTAATGGCGTTCGCTTCATGGTTGAACCATGAGGATCAAAGAGCAGCAGAAACAAAATCGGTCATGAACCGAGAATTAAACGAGCCATTGCTCATTCGAGCAGAACCAGAGGATCCAGTTGCACTCATCTCAGCACACCAACACTTGTCTACTGATCCTACAGCTTCATTAAGATATATAGATCAACAGGCCCAAGCCATAGCTCATTTTGAAGACATGGAAAGACTGTTAGGAGAAAATGCTGTCCAAGCATGCACACGCAGATGGAATACATTGGCACACAGTTTGAAAATCCGAGAGTACCATACCCCAACTCGGATGAGGGAAGCTCTGGTAAGGGTAGCCCTTTACAAGAAATCCATGCAAAACCTCCAGGCCAGCTGGATTGGCCTTAAACTCAGCCCACCACTGCTGCTAGGATTGACTGAAGGCAGCACAGAAAAGCATGACAGTGAACAATGGGAAGAGTTGAACAGCAAAGCTGGGTTTCATATCAGCAAGGAGGACACTACTACAGAGGCTTGGGATATAAGGGTAGCAGTAAAAGCAATGAAGGATGAAGAGTTGGACTAAGTTGCTCAAGGATGAGCAAATATTTTAGCTGGGGGGTGATGATGAGCCCCAATTTTTGGTAACAATTTGGGCTCATTTGGCCTACTTACCTTGCTCAACCCTTCATCTTTTATCACTTATGCATCATTTCTTAGTATATTCGTGTTATTTGTAGGAAGAAGGGCAGGCATTATTCCTATGTGACTAATACATGATGATTTCAGGTTTTTTGACATTAAATGGAGCAAAGACCACGCAGGAGGAGACAAGGAGACAGCAAAGGTGGCATTGCAGGTTTATAGGGAGGTTGTCCACAGTCTTGAATGACCTCCCTCGTGATCTCCACCCCAACTCCGAGCTCCAACAGCTATCCCCACCGAGCTAAAAGGCAGCCAACGGATTCTACAGGAACAACAGTTTACTTTTAGTTGGACAGCCGAGCTCCACTAATTGAGGAAGCCAGCTTGATCCTCATCATGTATAAATATTGAGGCCGTAGCCTTTGATAGAAGCTTTTTGAACTTTTGAACTACTGTTGCAATTTCTAAGCACGAGCTACAGCTCGGTTTTTGCTTTTTGTAAGCCAGTTTTGGCATGTTGTTAGACTCATGATTATTTAATAAAGGCAGGCAGCTTTGGATTCAATTCTGAGTTCTTAAGGGAGCTATAGCTCTCAGGTTAGGGCCCAACCTAAGAGCAATAGACCTCCTTTTCCTTGTATTGTTACTTGTCTTTCCTTTCAGCACTTCATTTCTTTGCTTTGACATGCATTTGGAAAACACAGTCTGCTGATTTAATTTCTTTAATGTGATTGAGTAGGATTAGTTTATGGTTAAAGTGCTTTCAGTAGCTTAGATTAGAGTAGGAGGATTAGCATTCATTAGAGCTCCAAGAAAAGGTTGACAGTGCACTCACTGCCATCTCTGTTTAGAGATTGGGGGTGTAGACCGTACCAACCACAAAAAAAAACGCAGTCTTATACGTTCATGCAAGCTGCAACACAATCATTTCAATCATAGAACCGTCCATGCATTCTGATCTTGAGCAGTACTTCTTCGTTCCAACACCATGCACGATTTCTCTCTGAAGTTTACATTGTTGTTCGTTGGTTTAATAACACAGTTAAAATAGGTTGATGGAATTCTCGGTTTTGTGCAAGACATAGAGGATTTGTTCCATTTACATTGCGCAGCATTGTTCTATTATCTTCTTCTTCTTCTCAACCGCGCCTAAGCCACCTGCTTAACCTCTGTTCAACTCGTTTGCCTTCCAACCCTTCTACTGTTCACGTAGCTCCATCTTTTTGACTTTTCATTGCTTCCACCCTTCTATCCACCAACCAACTGCATGCACTCTCTCTCCATCCCATCTCTCTATCCCTGAGCCATCACTAGCCCCCTTTTCATCCTACCTATCCACCCATACCGCTCCTTCACTCCTCCATCACCAAAAACTCCAACCGCAGAACATCCTGTAGAAGTTAGCAGACTTCCTGTAGAAATCCCGAGCTTCCTGTAGGATCCCCTGCAGACATCCTGTAGAAGCCTGCAAACTCGGTTGCCAAGCACCTGAACGTTGTGGACTCCTGTGGAATGATGTTAGGGATCCCCTGGAACCTCTCCTAGCCCTCCTGACCTTTTTCAAGCCTTCCTTCCCTTCGAACTACCCCTGCACAGTCAAAACCTAATAAGAAACAAAGTCATAATAACTCCAACCACTTAAGCAAAAATATAAAAACAATGTTCTTTTCAATGGAAGTAGTTTAAATTCATGCATCTCATATCACTAGAAGTAATGGCACCATTTTTAGGAGTTACATTCCCATCGTTGCATTGTAAGGATTAAGCTAGTCAGATTAGGGTTTACTAGGGTTTCCATGTTTGGTTGGCTTTCAGTTCATTCTTGCAAAGTAGGTTAATTTCCTTTGAGATAGTCTTCGTTCATCATTTAGAAAGCTTCTTCTGAGAACATATAGAAGTTGGCTTGAGCCCTAGCGGACTTGTGCCAGCTGACCAAGTGACAGCTGCGACAAGAGCTAGTACTTGTGCATACAGCACCGTCGCTTCCAAGTTTGTTACGAACTACCGGGTTGATAAAATTAGAGATAGGAAGCTCCAGGAGTTGTAGCATTATTGCTACAATATTGGAGCCCACCACTCTCGACAAGGTATTACTACTCCTTGATGGCATCCCGAAATGAATTCCAAGTGGGTGCGGCTGAAAATAGTGAGCCTGTACTTTCATCCTTCTGCTCACAGTAGGTTTCCCACCAATTCTTGACATGGGGGGCTGCTTTGAGAAGAGCGAAAATATTCTTTTCTCGACTGGAAAAATCATGAACAGAAAAATAACCCTCTAGCAGATTTAACCATTTATCGATGGCATCTACGTCTATTTGACCCTTGAATATGGGGATTTCATAATTAACTTGTACCTTAAACGGTGTGGCGTTTCCAAAGTAGTTGTTGGAAGCCGATGAGTCGCCCCTAGGTAGCCCCTGAAAGATCTGGGCAAAGTTGTCCATCATCGCATTCCTTTGTCGCTTGAGGGCTTCTTCGAGCAATATTTTGATAGGATCTTCTGCCCCCTCATCTTTCTTTTCATCCTCCATGGGATGCTGTCGGGATTTGTGAGGCTGGTCTTGCAAAGGTTCGACCAGTTCAAGCCCTAACTCCTTATATCCTGACCTCGTTGGGGAAATGCAAAGAAAAAAAAGAAAAAAAGCAGACTGCTCTGATACCACTGATCCAGATTTAAACATGAACACAACAAATTACAGAGATAACCATAAACACAAAGATGCAACAAAAATAATATTTCATTTCATTAATGTAAAAATACTGAAATATGCTTACAAACAGAAATGGAAATAAACTAGCTAGGGCGATGGTAGCTTATCTCTGAGAAGAGATGTGGTGGCTACATGCCTTTGAACAGCCTTACAATGAGGCTCAAGGGCCTTTTTATTATTGAACTATCAGAGCAAACCCTAAACAACCAAAACCCTAACCCGAGGAGATGTAACACCAAGAGTTTATGGTCCCCGTTGGGGTGAGATGGACAACCAACTTCCTGGGGTTGTGACTTGGTCATATTATCTCTGTTTGATGCGCATGATAACCCGTTGGAAAGATCTCTCCAAGGACTAAGATGACAAAGAAAATTTTAGACAGAAAATCAATGGTGGTAAATTTCCAAAAAAACGTCGTTTAGGGCCTCAAAACAGCTCCAGAGGACCCGAAAAAACTGCTAAAAATAGTAAACTGTGCTACAATTAAGGAATTTGAAAAACTAAAAGAAGCAATGGTGGGGGTCCAAGTGGAATTGGTGGATTGCCACCAATATCCACCTGGATCAAAATCACTCACAATTGATGGTCGGACCATATAACTAGATAGGGCTCCTACACCAACGGTGTGAGGTCTAATTGGGATTTCACATCGGGGAGCTCCCCTATATGTTGGCAACATCCAACACCGTAAACACTTAGTTAAGGGCTACCAAATATAAAATGATCATTTCATAGTTAGTCTTGAAAAAATGCATGCATGTCCATTTTAGTTCATTCGATGATATTGATGATTCTAATCCCTTATGTGACTTGGCAGAAAGAGAAGCTAGTTTTTATGATTCATTGGTTATTGATGACATGGAAGCATTTCACCCCATGGTTGTTGTGAGTGTGTTATATATTTTGTACAAATACCTCCACATGTTGTATGTCATGTTAGGTATAGAAAGCGACTCGCAGGAGAGTGAAATCCCCCCTACACAGGGGTTTGGGGGCAATGCCCCCAAAAATAATAGGGAGAATTTTTCAATCTATTTTTTGTGGTTTTGGGCACAAAGTTTTCACTTTAGCATTTTTTGGGTGCATGGTGGTTTAACCCATGGTTTTGTAGTTTTAGTGGTCTAGATTGGATCATTATATTTTTTAACATCCATATTGATGGTTTCAAAGTAGAAAAATGGGGGATTCAGCTCACAGGGCCATTTTACCGACGGGACTTAGTTTGGAAAATTGAAGTCTAAAACCTTCCTAGAGTAGTTTGAGGCATAAAATGGTGTTTTGTGGGTGTAAAAATGTGTTTCTTAATCATGCAACTTTTTTTTTATTTTCACACAGAGAACTTTTCAACAACGCTATAATCGCCTTAATCAGAGTCTATATGTCAAATTTATGCCTCTTAGAAGTTGAACTTCTTGTTTTGACCACCATAATTTGATAGGATGCCACATCAACCCCCATTATCCATGGAAAAGGGTATAGTCACATGATCAAGATAAAGAAAACTCTATAATGGTCAATATTGTAACTCTAGTTAAGAGTTGAAGGATTCAAACCTAACAACTAGTAGGATATTGAGATATATTATAACTAGGCCACTAGGAGAAAAAGGGGTTCAATTTTATTTGAGTGAAGTTTGTTCCATAGATGAGCATAGTAGTCAAGAGTGGATAGGGAGAGAGAAAATAAATAGGATTTGTGCACTGTAGCAACCCACAATCCATATGCGTCAATTCTTCCTTCTTACATCAATTTTTCTTTCAGATAAAGAGAGTAAAGTAGCTTCACCTTTCAACTGGGTTTTCTCTTGAAAGGGTTTCTCAAGGTATATCTTGTGTTCTTACAGTTGTGAGTTATTGGATTTTTTTCTACTCTTTATTTTTTGCAGTTTACATATTGCATGCATGAAATTTAAACGGAAAAATAATGGACATAATATAGATTTCACATTTTTAAGTATAATTTTATAGATCTGTTGTGATAAACTATCCAGTGGAATATCCATGGAAGTTTATGGATCATTCAGTTAAATAATTATTAATGTATTCTAATCTAGAGTAAATGGATTGGCAGTTTATGAATGTCGTGGGATATATGATTGTATGTATGTATGTATTGTAGCACTATAAAAAATAATATATTGGAGAATGTTTATGGTTTCCCTAGTTTGGGTTTCCAAAGTAGAATCTCTATATTAATGTGTATGTTTTCCATTGCATATTTTTTGTTTTATTTAAAATATGTTTGTAGCAATTAATAGTACAGGGTTAAAACCTACATTTGGTATCAGAGTAGCTTTAGGTTCTGGGGGTTATTTCATGGCTAAGGGGTTGCGCTCAAGCTTGTGGTAGACCCTATTATAGTGTGAGATATATGGAGTCAACTCTTGCAGTGAAAGGAAATGGAAAGTAGTTCAAAGATAGAGATTAAGAAATCAATGGGAATATTTTTGAGACGTGGAACATCAAATGGAAGATTTGTTGGTGGACAAAGATCGATGGATCGTTGTTGATGTCAGTACTACACTAGTATGGATATTAATAGAATATTGGACTAAGTTGGATTGAAAGGAAAATAACACAATATAATTATGTTTATATGATTCAACATTAATAAATGTTTTAGCAAAAGTTATAATGAAGGCATTGTGGAAGTTAGGTACTTTGTATCAGTCTATGTATCTAGTGACCAAATTGTTCATATAGAAAAGTTGTATAACCAATTGATGAAGAATGAAGACTCGATAACCTAGAACCTAAATGCCTTGTTTCGTCAATTTAATGTTCTTAAATTGAAAGCATAAATTATCGACCCGAGTTGGCAAAATTATGAAGTGCAGGCACACTATATATGCTAGAAGCCTTTCCTTAGTTTGTAAGATGATGGTTATGTTTGTTTTGGGATTTTCGTTGTTATTTAGATTTAGATTTCTATAAGTTAATAAGTAGAAGTTAAGCTACTGTTAGATTTAATCTACCAAGTTATATCTATATTGAGTATCATCCTAAAATATCTTATGTTATTCATCCTAAAATTATGAACCTATCTAAACACCTTGCTGCTATGAAACAAAGTATTGAAATTCAAATTATTCTAATGATCCTTCAAAAGCTTGTCTACAAAATATATATACAAATTCTAATTTTAAAGAGCATGAAAGAAATCTCTAATTGCAGACTACAAAGTATATACAAATTCTAATTCTAAAAAGCATGAGAATACTAACTATAATGAAGCGAAAAACGTTGAAGAACTAAACCATTAAACGACTATAAGCATAAACTAAATAATGAAATGGTCAACGAAATAACTGAGTTATAACAAAATAATAGAAACAACGAAGTAAGCAAACTAAAATATAATGCAGTGCTAATGTGAGAACAAAAAGCGATTAAATGAAAATAATATAAAACAATGAAATGAAATAAACTAAAACCTTGATTGTCTGCTTACAAATAGAAATGGAAAAAAACCAGCTAGGGCAATGGTAGCTTATCTCTGAGAAGAGATGTGGCGGCTACATGCCTCTGAACTGCCTTGCAATGAGGCTCAAGGGCCTTTTTATTATTGAACAATAAGAGCAAACCCTAAACAACCAAAACCCTAACCCGAGCAGATGTAACACCAAGAGTTTATGGGCCCGTTGGGGTGAGTTAGACAACCAACTTTCCAGGGTCGCGACTTGGTCATATTATCTCCGATTGACGCGCATGACAGCCAGTTGGAAAGATCTCTCCTAGGACTACGACGGACAAGATTATTTTAGACAAAAAATCATTGGTAGTAGATTTCTAAAAAAACGTCATTTAGGGCCTCAAAATGGCTCCAAAAGTTTAGGACCTGAAAAATTGCTAAAAATAGTAAAATGTGCTACAATTAAGGAAACTAAAAAACTGAAAGAAGCAATGGTGGGGGTCCAAGTGGAGTTGGCGGGTGGCCACCAATATCCACCTAGATCATTCCTCCCCCTTAGGAAGCAATGGTCCCCATTGCGTTGAGTTCCTCCATGAGATGAGGGAACTTCTACTGAACTTGGACCCTGGTGAGCCACTTGCCCTGGTGAAGGAGTTGGCCTGCTTTGACAACTCGATACAATTGGATATTCTGCTAGCGAGTGTTCTTGATCTATGTGTCCATGATCTGATCAGTTGCAGCTTGTTCCATGCAATCTAGATTTAACTATGTGGGTGTGAGCTGTTCTGTAATGTCGAATGTGTCTAGTAATGGTGGAAAGTATGGCCGAAGGTGGTCCACATTGAACACTGAGTGCAAGCCAAGGAATGGGGGAATGTTGAGCTCAAATGCATTGTCTCCCACAACCTTGGTAATGGTGTAAGGACCATATCGGAGCGGCCTGAGTTTCCAATAGGCTCCGGTAAGGCATTCCTTTTGCAAATGCAACCAAACTTTGTCGCCCACCTGAAACTTGTGTGGCACCCGATGTTGATCATGTCGCTACCTGTACTTGGCATTTGATTTCTCCAAAATGTCATGGACCTACTGGCAAATATGTTGGATGTGCTCAATGAAGCTGTTTGCCTTATCTGTTTTAGACTGGACATGAGTCGACTCTGCGTGAGTAGCTACAAATGGCATGGCCACATCAATGGGACATAGTGTCTGGAATCCCAAGCCCACCTAAAAAGGGTTGTGGCTAGTTGAGCTGTGGAGAGCCCGGTTGTAGCTGTGCTAAACATAGGGGAGGCTCTTGTCCCATGTGCGTGGATGCTTTGAGTTGTACATGCGCAGAATGTGTACGATCATCCTGTTGACAACCTCTATCTGGCCATCAGTTTGAGGATGGAAGGTTGTGGACTTAGTGAGTTTGGTGTCCAACATCGACTAGAGACTGGACCAAAATGTACTGAGGAACCTACTATCCCAATATGAGATGATAGACTGTGGGATCCCAAAGTGTACCCACACTCATTCAAAGAAGATTTTAGCAGTGGCTTTTGCTGTGATATTCTTCTTGCAAGGTGCCATAATGGCCATCTTCGAGAACCTGTCGATGACCACAAAAGCACAGTCATTTCCATGCTTAGTGGAAGGAAGGCCTGACATGTAATCCATGGAGATGGATTCCCAAGGTTGACTAGGGGTAAGCAGCGGGGTATAGAGGCCTTGCTTCTTGATGGTCGGTTTGGAAATGGCGCAGGCATTGCATGATATAATGTACTTCCCGACATCCTGTTGAAGATTAGGCCAATAGAAATACTTCTGCAGTATTGCCACCATTTTCTCAACCCCGAAATGCCCAACAGCCCGACTGTAGTGTGCTTCCAAAATCATCTTGGCATGCTCGCTTGAAGGAACACAAAGGTGACCCAGGTGGAATAATAGGGCATATTGGAGGTGAAAATATGGAACATGTTGACCCTCCAACAGTGTCTGGTATGTGTGGCTGAATTCTGGATCGCTTTTGTAGAAAAGTGGCCAATCAGAAGTCTCGTGCCTAGAAGAGTTGAGCACGGTGGTTAACACCATGATCGGTGGTCGACTGAGGCAATCTGCAACATTATTGGTGCTGCCCTTCTTATACTTGATATTCAAATGGAACTGTTGCAGGTACGTGGACCACTATTGATGACAATCATTCTACAATTTCCCTTGGTTCTGTATGAACTACAGGGTTTAGTGGTCTGTGTGGATGACCATTTCCTTCCCCAAAATGTAATGCTTCCATTGTCGGCAGGCCTGCACAATGGAATACATCTCTTTGTCATAAGTGGGATAATTCCATACTATGTCTGAAAGTGTCTCACTGTGATATTCCACTGCATGCCCGTGTTGAGTAAGGACTGCCCCAATAGCATGGTCAGAGGCATCTGTCTTGACCTCAAACGGTTGTTGCAAGTCTAGTAATGAGAGGACTGGTGCCGAGTAGAGGTGATCTTTCAACTCTGTGAATGCCTTTTGTTGAGATTCAAACCAAAAGAATTTTGCTTTCACTCCTCCCTTGGTGACTTGACTCAAGGGCCAAGTGATATGAGAAAATCCCAACACGAACCTGCGGTAGAAGTTGACAATATCTAGAAAGCTCCGAAGCTCTGTCAGATTGGTTGGAAATGGCCAATCTCGAATGACTTGGATCTTGGTTGGATCCACATGCACCCCCTATTCATCAATAATGTATCCTAGATTCTGAACCTGGGTCATGCCAAAAGTGCATTTCTCCATATTGGCACATAACTTGTGTTTAGATAGAGGAGGAATGACCTGTTATAGAGTTTTTGTGAACCCAACGTTTTGGACTACCAAGTGAGTCCATCATTAGGGGATGCGTCAATAGATATTCTCTAGATCTTAATGATGTATCCAAGAGCTAGATTTAGGTTATATATATATATATATATATATGATATTAAAGAAAACATGTAAGAAAATAGGTACAATTTTTAAGAAAATTTAGATTGTAACTGAGTTTAGCTCTGGATAATCTTAATTTCTCGAATTCTGATGCGCTGTCCATCATATCCCTTCCATGGTAGGATTTTATGTTGTTAAATAATGAATCCATACAGGTGAGGATAGTTTTTAGATAGAGGAGGAATGACCTGTTATAGAGTTTTTGTGAACCCAACGTTTCGGACTACCAAGTGAGTCCATCATTAGGGGATGCGTCAATAGATATTCTCCAGATCTTAATGATGTATCCATGAGCTAGATTTAGGTTATATATATATGATATTAAAGAAAAGATGTAAGAAAATAGGTACAATTTTTAATAAAATTTAGATTGGAACTGAGTTTAACTCTAGATAATCTTAATTTCTCGAATTCTAATGCGTTGTCCATCATATCCCTTCCATGGTAGGATTTGATGTTGTTAAATAGTGAATCCATACAGGTGAGGATAGTTTTTAGATAGAGGAGGAATGACCTGTTATAGAGTTTTTGTGAACCCAACGTTTCGGACTACCAAATGAGTCCATCATGTTGAAAAGTGTGCAACAAGAAATGCTTGTTGAGAGTGCAACAAGATGATGGAGCTTAGTGAAAAGAGTCGCCTTCACTAAGTGGGCCCGCGGGCTATTTTTGGCGCAAGTCTATTTTTAGACTATGTCTATTTTTAGACATATGGATCATGTCTATGGATTGCAGGTTGTTGTTTATGGATGATTGGTCAAGTTGGGAAAAATAGATGGACTTCTATTTTTGATGAAAGTGTGAGTGATCACAGTGTGAGTGATCACAGTGTGAGTGATCAAAGTCTATTTTTAGACTGGCTGTCAAAAATAGAAAAGTCAAATATTATTGTCTCATAATAATATTTGGACTATAAACTTGATCTTATTCGCTTGGAGCACTTCAGGATGAGCTACGGATGTGGTACATGCAGATCCCAGAGGGAAATACGTGGTTACCTATGGGATGACTAATATTTGCATGCAAGACTTCAGTTAGAACTCAAGTGAGTTGAGTTTAGTGGACTGGAGGTGCAGTTGATGGAGTTGTGTTCAGTTTAGCTTTGTTAAACTGGTTGTATTTAGTCTAACTGATCAATAGACTAGAGATGAGTTGGGTGAATTAGTTATTAATTAATTCACAAGTTATTAACTCATAATACAACTATAGAATACATCAGTTAACTCAGTTGCATGTCAGTGCATGTTCAGTTCAGCAGGGACAGGTGGTAGAGAATCAGATTGCTATCAGTTGTGACTATAGTTGTGCACCAGATCTTGCACAATCAAGGGATTGAGTATGCCAATGAGTTTGCTCACGTATTTTCCCAGTATTGTAGCCTTTGCTCACGTCCAACAAAGTGTGAGTGATTATTTTGAGGTGAAATACGAGTTTGGTGAGCCATTCTCATCAATTCTTGAGCAGGTATTGAGTAGTGGAGGCAGGCAAGCAGTGGAATAGATTTGGAGATCAGATCTGAGCTGTATTGTGTGTAACAGGTGGAGTTGGTACTGGATTGCTTGTGATAAGCATTGTACTTTGTAATGTTACATGATTCAATCAATATAATATACAGATAGTGTGGGGTTTTTAGCGAGATGCTTTCCCCGGGATACATACTGTGTTTATGAGTTTGATTGATGCTTCTATGTGTGCCTGTGAATGTTTCTGCTTCTGTAAATTGATGATCAACGTAGAGGAGATTATGTATTATACATGTTCCGCTTATAATTGTATGATCAGGATAATCTCTGTGAATATGTGTCATATTATTCAAAATTTCTACATGGTATCGGAGCCCTTTGATTTGTAGGAAAAGTTCTACAGGATATCAAAGCGAGGATTGATCATCAGATCTACTATTCAGAAAGTGTTTACAATTTATTTCTTCAGGCAGAGTCTGTAATCGGGCCAGGTAGCCTCTGGATTCATCCTTCTTTTGGAAGGTGAGATATCCGGTGAATGCCCATACAGTCGATCTCTGTACAAGAAATACTTTGTTCTCACGAATTCTAGATCGGAAGTGGTTGAGTTTTTGAGCTGGTGGAATTCGAATTTAATTCCAAAGCAAGAGCAAAGCTCAGAAACATTCAGTGTGAGAATGGAGACAGTATGCCCCAGTATCTCATGAAGTTCACCCAATTCCAGGATGAGCTGGGAAGTGTGGGGGTGACTGTCAGATGAGGATGGTGAGTCTAGCACTCCTTGACCTTCCTAAGAGTTGGCATAGCTACCAGGACTCGGTGAATGGAAGGGAGAAACTACCAGGATGGGAGAGACTTTGGTCGGATCTTGTGCAGGAGGAGATTAGATGGAGCACCAGAGACGGTTCTTCATCCATGCAGGATGAGGAGAACTGTGCCTTAGCGAGTAAGGTGAAGAAGGGGAAGGAGAAGGGTTCTCTTTCCGAATCCAATTCTTCCAATGATGGGAAGAAGGTTGACAAGGCGAAGGTGAGATGCTTTCGTTGTCATGAGTTGGGTCATTATGCTACTAATTGCCCAAAGAAGAAGTCCAAGAAGGGATCCGGGGAAGGATCTGAAGGTGAGGCACTTGCTTCACAGTTTGAGTTGGATTTCACACTCTTCGCATGCATGGCTTCATCCATGGTGGGAAGTGGTTGGTTTCTTGATAGTAGAGCTTCTTTCCACGTGACCTGTGACAAAAGTTTGTTCAGTACTTTTGAGGAGAAAGATCTCCAGATACTCATAGGGATGGGTAATGATGAGAAGTATAGTGTCTCAGGTGTAGGCATGGTTATTTTTCAGAGGGAGCATGGAGCTCGCCTTACCTTGACCGATGTCAAGTATGTACCAGGACTGAAGAGAAACTTGGTGTCGATCGCGATGTTGGAAGACAGAGGCTATGATGTGGTCTTTAGTAAGGGAAAGGTTTTCCTTAGACACATCATCACTAGACAGGTGAAGCAGATTGGTTCACGGGTCAAGAACCTGTATGCTCTTGAGGTTCAAGATGCATGAAAAGCCTTGAGCAGCGAGGCAACCGATGGAGCCTTGGTGGTTGAGAGGGAGCGTATATTACCTCTCAACATGTAGAGCCAGAAGAAGTCTCAGACGATTGTGGAGGAGCCACGATTGGTGCAGCAGCTTCAGGAGGTTGTGGAGGAGCCACAACAAGAGAAGCTGAGAGGAGATCGAGTAGAGACATCTACTCATCCAGAGACCTCCAGTAGGGGGAAACTTCGAGCCAGGTGGGCTGAGGGATCGCATGCAGCCATACCTCCAGGTAGGAGGTGGGGTGATGTGGATTGATTGTCCCAAGGAGGAGGGGCAGGATCCTTGAGGTACCCAACCTCTTGGATGAGACCTTGCTACGGGAGCCCCGATGTGTAGTAGCAGGAACTGACTGATTGGGTAAAGACAGATGCGGATGGAGCGGCAGAGAGAGCGACAGTGCAAGGAATCCCAGGACAGCGCATAGCTAGCAGGCTGTAGCAATGCGAGAGGCACAAGTGTTTTGCACAGTGCTAGGTGGCACAGAGAGGTGTGCAATGGTGCGAGATGCATGGAGATGTTGCAGTAGCGCAGATGTCAGAGAGGGAGCACTTGTCAGCAGCAGGTAGAGCTTCAGCCTCAGAGGATGTTTCTATCCCAACAGGGAGGTCAGTTGGGAGGTGCAGTGCGGATGCAATGCTGGGAGATAGAACCAGCAACAGCACGGATGCAGTCAGAGATCAAAGTGACAGAGGCTAGAGCAGTCAGATACTGAAGAGCACAGAGATGCAGAGTTTCAGTCGACAGAGGCAATAGCAGTCAGAGACTTTGATGACAGAGCAAGTGGACCGGCCAGATGTGTTGCATGGAGAACATTCCAGAGTTACAGGATCGGGTTTGAGAGGAAGCCTTTCTTGTTGAGAGGGAGTGTTGAAAAGTGTGCAACAAGAAATGCTTGTTGAGAGTGCAACAAGATGATGGAGCTTAGTGAAAAGAGTCGCCTTCACTAAGTGGGCCCGCAAGCTATTTTTGGTGCAAGTCTATTTTTAGACATATGGATCATGTCTATGGATTGCAGGTTGTTGTTTATGGATGATTGGTCAAGTTGGGAGAAATAGATGGACTTCTATTTTTGATGAAAGTGTGAGTGATCAAAGTCTATTTTTAGACTGGCTGTCAAAAATAGAAAAGTCAAATATTATTGTCTCATAATAATATTTGGACTATAAACTTGATCTTATTCTCTTGGAGCACTTCAGGATGAGCTACGGATGTGGTACATGCAGATCCCAGAGGGAAATACGTGGTTACCTATGGGATGACTAATATTTGCATGCAGGACTTCAGTTAGAACTCAAGTGAGTTGAGTTTAGTGGACTGGAGGTGCAGTTGAAGGAGTTGTGTTCAGTTTAGCTTTGTTAAACTGGTTGTATTTAGTCTAACTGATCAATAGACTAGAGATGAGTTGGGTGAATTAGTTATTAATTAATTCACAAGTTATTAACTCATAATACAACTATAGAATACATCAGTTAACTCAGTTGCATGTCAGTGCATGTTCAGTTCAGCAGGGACAGGTGGTAGAGAATCAGATTGCTATCAGTTGTGACTAGAGTTGTGCACCAGATCTTGCACAATCAAGGGATTGAGTATGCCAATGAGTTTGCTCACGTATTTGCCCAGTATTGTAGCCTTTTCTCACGTCCAACAAAGTGTGAGTGATTATTTTGAGGTGAAATACGAGTTTGGTGAGCCATTCTCATCAATTCTTGAGCAGGTATTGAGTAGTGGAGGCAGGCAAGCAGTGGAATAGATTTGGAGATCAGATCTGAGCTGTATTGTGTGTAACAGGTGGAGCTGGTACTGGATTGCTTGTGATAAGCATTGTACTTTGTAATGTTACATGATTCAATCAATATAATATACAGATAGTGTGGGGTTTTTAGCGAGATGCTTTCCCCGGGATACATACTGTGTTTATGAGTTTGATTGATGCTTCTATGTGTGCCTGTGAATGTTTCTGCTTCTGTAAATTGATGATCAACGTAGAGGAGATTATGTATTATACATGTTCCGCTTATAATTGTATGATCAAGATAATCTCTGTGAATATGTGTCATATTATTCAAAATTTCTACACATCATCAGGGGATGCATCAATAGATATTCTCCAGATCTTAATGATGTATCCAGGAGCTAGATTTAGGTTATATATATATATGATATTAAAGAAAAGATGTAAGAAAATATGTACAATTTTTAAGAAAATTTAGATTGGAACTGAGTTTAGCTCTGCATAATCTTAATTTCTCGAATTCTGATGTATTGTCCATCATATCCCTTCCATGGTAGGATTTGATGTTGTTAAATAGTGAATCCATACAGGTGAGGATAGTTTTTAGATAAAGGAGGAATGACCTGTTATAGAGTTTTTGTGAACCCAACATTTCGGACTACTAAGTGAGTCCATCATCAAGGGATGCGTCAATAGATATTCTCCAAATCTTAATGATGTATCCAGGAGCTAGATTTAGGTTATATATATAGGATATTAAAGAAAAGATGTAAGAAAATAGGTACAATTTTTAAGAAAATTTAGATTGGAACTGAGTTTAGCTCTGGATAATCTTAATTTCTTGAATTCTGATGCGTTGTCCATCATATCCCTTCCATGGTAGGATTTGATGTTGTTAAATAGTGAATCCATACAGGTGAGGATAGTTTTTAGATAGAGGAGGAATGACCTGTTATAGAGTTTTTTTGAACCCAACTTTTCGGACTACCAAGTGAGTCCATCATCAGGGGATGCGTCAATAGATATTCTCCAAATCTTAGTGATGTATCCAGGAGCTAGATTTAGGTTATATATATAGGATGTTAAAGAAAAGATGTAAGAAAATAGGTACAATTTTTAAGAAAATCTAGATTGGAACTGAGTTTAGCTCTAGATAATCTTAATTTATCGAATTCTAATGCACTGTCCATCATATCCCTTCCATGGTAGGATTTGATGTTGTTAAATAGTGAATCCATACAGGTGAGGATAGTTTTTAGATAGAGGAGGAATGACCTGTTATAGAGTTTTTTTGAACCCAACGTTTTTGACTACCAAGTGAGTCCATCATCAGGGGATGTGTCAATAAATATTCTCCAAATCTTAATGATGTATCCAAGAGCTAGATTTAGGTTATTAAAGAAAAGATGTAAGAAAATAGGTACAATTTGTAAGAAAATCTAGATTGGAACTGAGTTTAGCTCTGGATAATCTTAATTTCTCGAATTCTGATGCATTGTCCATCATATCCCTTCCATGGTAGGATTTGATGTTGTTAAATAGTGAATCCATACAGGTGAGGATAGTTTTTAGATAGAGGAGGAATGACCTATTATAGAGTTTTTTTGAACCCAATGTTTCGGACTACCAAGTGAGTCCATCATCAGGGGATGCGTCAATAGATATTCTCCAAATCTTAATGATGTATCTAGGAGCTAGATTTAGGTTATATATATAGGATATTAAAAAAAAGATGTAAGAAAATAGGTACAATTTTAAAGAAAATCTAGATTGGAACTGAGTTTAGCTCTAGATAATCTTAATTTCTCGAATTCTGATGCGTTTTCCATCATATCCCTTCCATGGTAGGATTTGATGTTGTTAAATAGTGAATCCATACAGGTGAGGATAGTTTTTAGATAGAGGAGGAATGACCTATTATAGAGTTTTTGTGAACCCAACGTTTCAGACTACCAAGTGAGTCCATCATTAGGGGATGCGTCAATAGATATTCTCCAAATCTTAATGATGTATCCAGGAGCTAGATTTAGGTTATATATATAGGATATTAAAGAAAAGATGTAAGAAAATAGGTACAATTTTTAAGAAAATTTAGATTGGAACTGAGTTTAGCTCTAGAAAATCTTAATTTCTCGAATTCTGATGTGTTGTCCATCATATCCCTTCCATGGTAGGATTTGATGTTGTTAAATAGTGAATCCATACAGGTGAGGATAGTTTTTAGATAGAGGAGGAATGACCTGTTATAGATTTTTTGTGAACCCAACGTTTCGGACTACCAAGTGAGTCCATCATCAGGGGATGTGTCAATAGATATTCTCTACATCTTAATGATGTATCTAGGAGCTAGATTTAGGTTATATATATAGGATATTAAAGAAAAGATTTAAGAAAATAGGTACAATTTTTAAGAAAATTTAGATTGGAACTTAGTTTAGCTCTGGATAATCTTAATTTCTAGAGTTTTTGTGAACCCAACGTTTCGGACTACCAAGTGAGTCCATCATCAGGGGATGTGTCAATAGATATTCTCCAAATATTAATGATGTATCCAGGAGCTATATTTAGGTTATATATAGGATATTAAAGAAAAGATGTAAGAAATAGGTACAATTTTTAAGAAAATTTAGATTGGAACTGAGTTTAGCTCTGGATAATCTTAATTTCTAGAGTTTTTATGAACCAACGTTTCGAACTACCAAGTGAGTCCATCTTAATTGTACCTATTTTCTTACATCTTTTCTTTAATATCCTATATATATAACCTAAATCTAGCTCCTGGATACATCATTAAGATCTGGAGAATATCTATTGACGCATCCCCTGATGATGGACTCACTTGGTAGTCTGAAACGCTGGGTTCACAAAACTCTATAACATGTCATTCCTACTCTATCTAAAAACTATCCTCACCTGTATAGATTCACTATTTAATAACTTGTGTTGCCGCAATGTTTGGAGAACCTGTCGGATGTGGTGGAGGTGCTCTTCCCAACTCTGGCTGAAGATCAAGATGTCATCCAAGTATACGACTACAAATGAGTTGGTGAATGGCCGCAAGATGTCATCCATTAGCCTCATGAAGGTTGCAGGAGCATTCATCCATCCAAAAGGCATAACCAACCATTCGAAAAGGCCCTCCTTGGCTTTGAAGGCATTCTTCCACACATCAGAGGGTTCCATTGGTACCTGGTGATATTCTGACTTCAAATCGATCTTGCTAAAATATTTTGCCCCCTTCAGTTGGTCCAGAAGGTCATCAATCCATGGGATCGGGTACCTATTATGGACAGTGATCTTGTTCAATGCCCGATAGTCAATAAAGAGTCTCCAAGTCCCATCCTTCTTCTGTACCAACACAATCGGGCTCCCACAGGGCGATGAACTCAGATGGATGTGACCTTCCTGCAGCAGATCCTGAATCTGCCTCTTGATTTTGTCGTTCTCCAAAATGGAGCGCCAATAGATTGGTCCATTGGGCAGCGACGCACCTGGGGTCAGATCAATGGAGTGCTTGACCTGACAGTGTAGAGGAACCCCTGCAGGGGAGGTGAAGATGTCCTCGTACTCCTCCATGACCTTGTACATCTGTAGTTGTCGTGCGGAGGGGCCCCATCTGGAGGTTGTGGCCACCGTCTTCTTCTTTCCTTGAGGGTGTATCATTAGGAAAACAAATTTCCCAATTTTGGAAATGAGCTTACTGCATTGTTTTGCAGTAACCAAAGAGATGGCAGTAGGCGGTGCTACCTCTGGTATCCTATACAACTTCTTTCCCAAAGTAACAATAACAGCACGGGGCCTTGATTCATACACAACATGTCGCTTCCACAAGTTTTGTTGTCCTAATAATACATCAAAAACTTCAAGGGGAGCAATGTCACATAATACCTCATCCGTGAAGGGCTTGATGTTGTATGGAAGGCGACATTGTTGGCTCACGCAAAGATCCCATCCTTGGTGAAGCCACCCGATGGTGTATGGTTGTGGATGTGTTGTGGTCAGTAAGCCCAGCCGCTTCACGACCTCTACCGAAATGAGATTCTTTTGGCTCCCGCTATCGAAAATGAATTGTAGCGGGGAGCCCTTTACCCACATCTGGGAGTGGAAGAGACGCTCCTCCTCCTCTAGATCTTCTGGTTCCTCTTTCTGGATCTTCGTGGTGGCAATGGTGGTGTTGGGCTTCGCATTGATAATCTGCTTTCTTTTGTCATTCTCCTTGTCAAGTTCGGACTTAGAGTCGGAACATGCATCTAATTCTAAGACTTTAGCTTGGCCACCAGTGACTGCTTGGCCCGACACTAACTTGTGTTGTGAGTGGAGCTCTTATTCAATTCACACCACTTTCCACTGTCCATTTTTGGCTTCACGACGTTGTTCTTTGCTTGCACCTTTGGCGGGTTGTCTTGGGTCGCCCTGCCTTGGCTTTGTCCTTTGTTATACGGTTTGGGGGCACCTTTTCCTTGCTTCGGATTCACAGATCCAAAGTCTCGCTTCTTCTGTTTAAACTTTTGCTCAACCTTGACGACGTATCAGTACGTCATGTCGAGCAAGGAGATGTTCAGGAATTCTATTTCTTCCTGGATGTACTTGTGCAGGCAGCCACGGTATTTGAGTTCCAAATTTTGCTCTGTATCCTTGATACCCAACTTTGTGCGAAGGGTATGGAAAATATTGGTAAACTCCAGCACGTTTTGGTCCCTTCCCTGCCGTAGCGTGGTCCACTTTATGTATTGATCCTCATGGCTTCCGACAGGGTAGTATTGCTCCTTGATGGCATCCCGGAATGAATTCCAAGTGGGTGCAGCTGAAAATAGTGAGCCTATACTTTCATCCTTCTGCTTGCAATAGGTTTCCCATCAGTCCTTGACGTGGGGGGATGCTTTGAGAAGAGCGAAAATAATCTTTTCCTGATTGGAAAAATCATGAATAGAAAAATAACCCTCTAGAAGATTTAACCATTTATCGACAGCATCTGCGTCTGTCTGACCCTCAAATACGAGGATTTCAAAATTAACTTGTACCTTAAACAGTGTGGTGTTTACAGAGTAGCTGTTGGAAGCCGATGCGTCGCCCCTGGGTAGTTGCTGAAGGATCTAGGCAAAGTTGTCCATCATTGTGTTCCTTTGTCGCTCGAGGGATTCTTTGAGCAATATTTTGATAGGATCTCCTACCCCCTCGTCTTTCTTTTCATCCGCCATGGGAGGCCGTCAGGATTTGTGAGGCTGGTCTTGCAAGGTTTGACTAGTTCAAGCCCTAACTCCTTATATCTCGACCTCCTTCGGGACATGCAATGAAAAACAGAGAAAAAAAGCAGACCGCTCTGATACCACTGATCCAGATTTAAACATGAACGCAACAATTTACAGAGATAACCATAAATACATATTCAGTGGAAATAATACTTCATTTCATTAATGTAAAACACTGAAAAATGCTTACAAATAGAAATGGAAATAAACCAGCTAGGGCGATGATAGCTTATCTCTGAGAAGAGATGTGGCGGCTACATGCCTCTAAACTGCATTACAATGAGGCTCAAGGGCCTTTTTGTTATTGAACAATAAGAGCAAACCCTAAACAACCAAAACCATAACCCGAGAAGATGTAACACCAAGAGTTTAGGGGCCCCGTTGGGGTGAGTTGGACATCCAACTTCCCGGGGTCGCGACTTGGTCATATTATCTCCATTTGATGCGCATGATAGCCCATTGGAAATATCTCTCCGAGGATTATGACGGAAAAGGTAATTTTGGGCAAAAAATCGCTAGCGGTAGATTTCCAAAAAAACGTTGTTTAGGGCCTCAAAACAGCTTCGGAAGTTTAGAACCCGAAAAACTACTAAAAATAGTAAATTGTGCTACAATTAAGGAAACTGAATGAAAAAAAAATAAAAAAATTGAAAGAAGCAATGGTAGGGGTCCAAGTGGAGTTGGCAGGTGGCCACCAATATCCACCTGGATCAGCCCTCCACATCCAGTAGTTGTAAATCACACTCAAATACACATCGAATCATAGAAAGGTAACTTCAATTAATACGAGAACAAAGGTTTGTTTCACAATTCTTTAGCAATTAACTATTACTTCCTCCCTGGTATCATTTACAGAGGATACATAATTATATATAAAATGCGTGCTCAACAGTTTGAGACTTATACGCCTACAAGTCTGTTGATCAATCCTTATTCAAATTTGAAACTAAACAGAAAAAGCGTTATCTCGTCAATTTGCTATTTGGAAAGCAAATCAAAAAAACGTGATGCATTCGGACTTCTGTTGCTATGTGTTTGACACATGCCTTTAACCACGCCACTATGTGATTCCTTCAGTGAATTGACTCGAGCGAATAGGAAGAGATCCATGAGGGTATCAATCCTCAACTACCCATGTGCTTATTTGCTTCATTGGCGTATTAGAACCCAACAAACCATGGAGGTACCTGCACATTTATAAAATAGCTGCAGAATCATGTTAATTTTGTAGCTAATGCAATATTTAACATAACAATAAGAAACATTAACGAAATATGAAAAATAAGACATGTAAGAGTTTTTACCTTATCAAAATTTATGATTTACTACTTTTATTGAGTTGATAGTGATGTTGAAAAAGAGGAAAATGGAGGGAAAAAGATGTCAAAACGAAAGAGTTATGGAACTCTACATTCCCCCACACCGAAGATTTTGTATGTCCTCATACAAAATGAAAAATTTATATCTTTATTGTACCACTGCATTTGCTTGGACACTTCTACCAGTACATCTAACTTCATCCTTTTCACTTTCTTTCCAGTCATTTATTTTCTTGGTTTCCTCATGAGGATCTTGTATTTCAAATTTATAACCAGTCTTTGTAAAGCCTTGTTTTTTTCTTCAGTTTCTTGTTCTTATTAAACCACAAAATTAGATGTAAGAGGAGGTTGTCACTCTTAGATATTTGGATTTCATTTTGTGCTTTCAAGGCTTGATTTTCATTTTTAATGTACATGTTTAATGTCTCTAGTTCGAAGATTTATTGTTTCAATATATTGATTATTGGAGGTTCTAGTGGTTCGTTAAACTAGACGTCTTCTTCCTCTTGAATTGGAATTGATTCTCTTGTTGCGTCCCTTTTCTCCATGGATTCAATATAATCATAGATCTCTTGCTACACCAGATAAATATTTGGTGTTCTTCATCTTGGGCTCTGAGGGGGCACGGTGACAGTTGTTGATGAAAACCTCAATGATGAAACCCTTGGAGTAGTTCCTGAATCTTTTTCTTCTACTTTTGAGTTTTCTTCTATTTCTATATTGACATGCTCTGTGCTCTTTGAGGGTAGTTCTTTTGTTGAGCTGAGTCTAGTATTCCTTATTAAAACTATGATAGGGGTCTTTTGAGTTTTCTTCCTTTCTGTTTTAGGCTTCTCTGCTTGTGGTGAAATCTTTGTTTCTTTACTGGCTTTCTTTCTTCTAACCTTTCTTTTGTTTATTTTCTTTAAAACTTATGCAAGAGGGATGTCATCTTCTAACAGTTTTTGTGGTTGTTGTGGTTCTTGTTCCTGTGTCCTATCAATTTTTATTTTCCTTCCCCTCTTAGTTCTGCGGCTATTTGACTGTCTATGAGTTTCTTCCTGAAAGTGATTTCTTACTAAAAATATTTCCCAATTATCACCTATGTTTTGGAGATGAAATTCAACAAGTATTTTGACCAGACCATGGTGATACATTGTATTATCTATAAACTGAATTCTCCTCTGAACATTTCCTAACATCTTTCTAAGACTATTCAGCAAGAAATACGGAAGATTTATCTCATTTTCTTCAAGAAAATTCATTAGCAGCCGAATATGATAGAAAAACATACATCCAAACCTTCCTTCGCAGGTAACAAATTTTTGGATTATTAGAAGTAGGTTCCTCCACTTACTTTTCAATGTCGTGCTTGGGATGCCCTTCTTGAAAATGGTGGTGTCCATGCTTGGTTTCTTCAGGAAAACCTTCCAGTCTTATTTTTCAATACCTTTGTTCTTGAACCATTTCTCTCCAATCTGTGGCATTCCAGTGGCTTTGGCTATAAATGACTCTGTCACTATGAATTTTATGTCCCCTATCTCCACTTCGACTCCATCAAAAGCCCTGGCGAAGGATTTGGTCACTTCTCTATAGAATCCATCAAATTTCTCTACAAATTCTAGCCATTGAACTTTCTATAATAATTCTTTTGTCTGTGGATACCCCTCCAAAAATTTATTCCTTGTTGGAAATGTTCTGACTATCACTCCCATGGCCGAGAAGCTTTGTTTCAAAACTGTTTTGTTTGACGGGGTAGGATAGCTTGGTAGGGTTTTTAGAGTGGAAAGGTCGAGAATGTGAGTGATGGAATAATGAGAGCGTAGGTAGTGAGGGTATAGGGGAATGAGGCAAAATCTAACCATTAAGATCATTTATGCTTATGTTTTGGGAGGCTGATTCAATAGATCGGGATATGAGTTATGATGATTGGGAGTGAATGGTGGATTATGAAAGATTTGACATGACACGATCAACTCTTTGCAATAATGATTTTGATTTTTTCAGTAGTACTATGTCTTATAATTCATATATGTAATGTTTTGATCCCTATTATTAAATTAAAGAAGTGCATACCTTTGAATTATTTGCTTGCTAACCTTTGGTTTCCTTTTATGTTGTCTTCAGGTACTTTGCAGTTGAGGGAGTCAATCATTCCTTCAATTGTATGATTAGAGGTGTCTGTCAAATTGGCTACAGAAACTCATTAGAGCTACAGAAAATCAATAATTCTGTAGCTATTTATTATTTTTGAAAATAAATGGATAAAAGAAGATGGATTTTTAGAAAATAGGATACAAATTAAACTTAAGATGCCAAGAATTCTTGGTTTTCACCTTGAATTTTCTGCATAAACATGCCAACAATTGTTGGTTTTCATGTTTATACATTATTATTATCATTATTATTATTAGAAAAAGAAAAGTTTAAGGTGGAGAAGAAGAAGAAAAATTCTTAACTAAATTCAAATCAGAGTTGTCCTGGAAAATCTTTACATATTCATCCTTTGTCATTGGCTTATGATAGATCATGAGTTAATCTCCATTCACTAAGAGAGGAACTTTTTCTTCATCAATAGTACTAATTCTAACTGCTCCATTATCAAAAACATTTTCAATCTCATAAGGCCCAAGCCAGTGTGTTGGGTCCCTATAATACTAGTGATTACCCCATTACTATTGTAGTTATACCCCTTATTAATATTGTTGTGCCCCTATTGCCCCCATATTGTTATTACTGTGCCCCATAGAATCCCTCTATTGTTATTTTTGTGGCTTTATATTATTATTGTTAGGTCGGTTGGATTATATTGTGACTCCTTAGACTCCTATATATAGAAAGGAGGTTTTGTCATTTGAATCATCCAAGAATTGTTCATTTATGTAATGTAAAGGAGGTTTCCCCCTCGAAGAGGCTGAATTCTAAGGCGTTGATCTATCTTTTATATCTTTTCTTGAGCTGGTTTCATAACATTTGGTATCAGAGCTTTGGATTTTAGGGTTTCACTGCTCCAAACAGGTCATCGTGGAATTTTCACTATAACATTTTTTTTGCGACGTTTCAGAAGTTGCAAAAAAAACCCATTTGAGAAGAAATCACGCTGAACCTCGGGTCCAAATTTCAGAGCTTTTTGCGCTATATTTGCGGAGATATGATCTGAGGAATTTGGTATTTTTGCAGACTCCTAAATTACATTCCAAACAGGTGACCTAGGGAAAATCGTCATAACTTTCATTCTGAGCATCGGATTGAAATTTTGTAAGAAGGTACAGAAAGAGGACGGAATGTAGTTTTTTTGTATATATTTTGCAGAGTCAAAGGTCTAAACAGTGACACGTGGCACTTCATACAAGTTCGCTCTACTGAACTAGTCTATAATCAGGTCACTGCGGGAGATTGTGCATAACTCTTTCTTGGAGAATCCAATTTGGATCAGACTAGTGGCATTGGAAAGAGGACACAGAAGGCTACTACAGGTCACAATTTCAGAATTGGATGATTCGAAATTACAGAGATACATCAGATTCAATATCAGGCTTCTACAAAGTGAAAAAAGGTGTGTAGTTTTTTTTTTTAATTTTTGCATAAGCTTTGTTTGAAGGAATTCAAAGGGCATAGTAAAGCATTATTATCGGTAATTGATGCCCCGAGGAAAGAAAATGCAAACACCTAGTAAGAAACCTGAAAGCTCTAGCATGACTTATGAAGAAGAGGAAGAAATGCAACATGATATAGCAAAATTACGAGACCAAGTGCAACAAGTGTCACTTGCACAAAAAGGAACAGAATCTAAGATGGATGGTTTAAAGAAAGACGTAGAAGCTAAGATGGATGGTTTAAAGAAAGGCGTAGAAGCTAAGATGGACGATTTGAAAATAGATTTGAAGACAGACATGGAAGAATTGAAGAAGTTGCTACAAGAAAGGGTCACTAATGGTGAAAGGGTAGTAAAGGAAACTCATGATGAGAACAAAAGAAATGTTAATCATGATTCCATAGACTCTAATGTTGGATCGAAGACCCACCATATTCCAAAAATCGATATGAGGAAGTTTGATGGCAAGGATCCCGCAACATGGATATTACAATGGAGCAATTCTTCGATCTCAATAATGTGCAAAACACACAAAAGGTACGTATGGAAACTTTATATTTGGAACCAAATCAGTTTGTATGGTATCAATGGCTTTGCTCTCGTAAAAAATTTATCACTTGGGCAATTTTTACGGAAGAATTGATAGCACATTATGAGGATACAAAAAGCAACACTTTTTTTAGCCAATTGATAAGTCTCAAACAAAAGGGTTCAATAATGGAGCACATTGAGGAGTTCCAAAAATTGAACATAAGGGTAAAAGATATTCCAGAGGAGCATAGGATTGATGTGTTCATAGGGTCTTTAAAGGATAATATCCAACATGATGTTCGCCTTTGGGAACCTGATTCATTAGAGAAGGCATTCAGGTTAGCAAGAAAAATGGAAAGCAAAATTATGGCAACCAGGAAGCATACCACTCACAACTATAAAGACGGAAGTGTTGTTGCCCCTAGTCTTCCACAACCTATAAGGTTGACACCACAACAATTGGAAGAAAAAAGAGAAAAAGGGCTTTGTTACAGTTGTGATAGCAAATACACTAAAGGTCATAAGTGTGCTGAGAAGAAATTATTCTACATAGATTGTGAAGAGGAAGAAGAAAAGGAGCAAGAAAGGTCAAAAGAAGAGGATATACTTCAGGAACAAAGCCTAGATGAAGAACAAATAAATCCGACCATATCTTGTAATGCATTGGCGGGAATTACCACTCCTCAAACCATCAAGATAGAAGGACAAATCAAGAAGAAAAAAGTAATAGTGTTGATTGATTCAGGAAGCACCCACAATTTTATTCATTGTAAGGTAGCAAAAGAATTGAATTGCTTCCTATATCCAGCACCAGAGTGTCAAGTGATGATTGCAAATGGAGGAACAATAAATTGCTCTGGAAAGTGCCATAATATCAAGCTATCCATGGGAGAATATGTATTGACTAGCCCAATGCTTTCCATTCCAATGGGAGGTGCTGATGTTGTACTAGGAGTCCAATGGCTACAATCCTTGGGTACAATAGCTTTTAATTTTCAAGAACTTTTCATAAAATTTTCTACGGAAGGAAAGGAAGTTGAATTAAGGGGTATTGCAGGGAAACCAGGAAAGATAATCAGCTCTAATGGTATGACAAAGCTTCTAAAAAAGGAGCAAAGAGGTGTAATTGCACAATTATGTTCGCTAGATGTTTCCACATCGAAATCATCTATTTCTCCAGATCTCCAAAAAGTCCTGGACAATCATTCCAAGGTATTTGAGACTCCCAAAGGTCTCCCACCTATGCGTGATCATGATCATGCTATTCATCTGATTCCAGGAAGTGTTCCTCCAAACATCAGGCCGTACAGATATCCCTATGTCCAAAAGAGTGAAATTGAACGTATGGTTGCAGAAATGCTAGAGGCTGGTATAATTCAACCAAGTCAAAGTTCTTTCTCTGCTCCAGTAGTATTGGTGCACAAGAAGGATGGATCATGGCGCATGTGTCCGGATTATAGGGAGCTCAACAAGCTCACTATTAAAGATAAGTTCCCCATTCCTGTCATTGATGAATTACTGGATGAATTGCATGGATCAATTTACTTCACCAAGTTGGATCTTCGTTCAGGATATCATCAAATCAGAATGAAGATTGAAGACATTCCGAAAACAACATTTAGAACTCATGAGGGTCATTATGAATTTTTGGTCATGCCTTTTGGCCTTACCAATGCACCTTCAACATTTCAAGGTTTGATGAATTCAATTTTCAAACCATTCCTTAGAAAATTTGTGTTAGTATTTTTTGATGATATACTAATCTACAACAAGTCTTGGAAGGATCATGTTGAACATGTTGACAGGGTGCTACAACTATTGGAGGAGAAACAATTATATGCAAAAAGATCCAAATGTTTCTTTGGAGTCCAGGAGGTGGAATATCTGGGTCATATTGTATCTCATGAAGGAGTTAAGGTAGACCCTAGCAAAATTAAAGCCATTAAGGAATGGAAAATCCCCACATCCATAAAGCATCTGCGAGGATTTCTCGGGTTGACAGGGTATTATCGCAAGTTTGTTAAGAATTATGGGAGAATAGCAGCACCTCTAACAACATTATTGAAGAAAGATGCATTTTCATGGACTCCGGAAGCAACAAAGGCCTTTGAACATCTTAAAGAGGCAATGTGCCAAGCACCGGTCTTAGCTACACCGGACTTCACAAAAACCTTTATTGTGGAATGTGATGCTTCAGGAAATGGAATTGGTGTTGTTCTAATGCAAGATGAAAGACCCATTGCTTTTGAAAGTCGTCCAATCAAGGGAAAGTTTTTAAGAAAAGCTATTTATGAGAAGGAAATGTTGGCAATACTCCATGCACTTAAGAAATGGCGACCCTACCTAATGGGAAGACACTTCAAGGTAAAAACGGATCATGATAGCCTTAAATACTTTTTAGAACAAAGATTATCCTCTGAAGAGCAACAAAAGTGGGTCACAAAGATGTTGGGTTATGACTTTGAAATCATCTACAAAAAAGGGAAGCAAAATGTGGTGGCAGATGCACTCTCAAGAAAGGATGAGGATGTGGAAGCATTGTTGTGCGCCATTTCTATTATCCAACCAGATTGGATAAATGAAGCAAGGGAGGAATGGAAGAATGACGAAGAAGTGTGGGCACTTATTCGAAAGTTACAACAAGATTCCAGTACGTCTGATACATTTAGCTGGCAAAATGATTCGTTATGGTACAAAGATCGCTTATACCTCTGTAAGAATTCCCAGCTAAAACAAAAGATTCTTATGGAATTGCACACTTCTCCCTTAGGAGGGCACTCAGGATTTTTAAAAACTTACCACAGGGTTAAGAAGGAATTTTTTTGGGATGGCCTTAAATCAGATATTCAAAAGTTTGTGGCGGAATGTTTGGTTTGCCAACAAAATAAAGTTGAAACAATTAAGACACCGGGTCTATTACAACCTTTATCCATTCCAAGCCAACGTTGGGAGGAGGTTTCAATGGATTTTATCACAGGTTTACCCAAGTCTGAGGGAAAGAGTGTCATCATGGTGGTAGTTGACAGACTTACCAAGTATGCACACTTTTGTGCATTATCACATCCATTTAAAGCCAGTACAGTTTCTACTGCATTTATGGAAACAATTCAAAAGCTACATGGAAACCCAAAGATTATTGTAAGTGACAGAGATCCCATTTTCACTGGAAATTTTTGGACAGAATTATTTTCTTGTCTTGGTACTCAGTTAGCTCATAGCTCATCTTATCATCCTCAATCTGATGGGCAAACTGAGATAGTAAACAAATGTTTGGAAGGATATCTTCGTTGCTTTGTATCTGATAAACAGACACAATGGGTCAAATGGTTGCCTCTGGCTGAATGGTGGTATAACACTTCCTTCCATACAGCAACAAAAATGACCCCATTTATGGCACTTTATGGGTATCAACCACCATCCATCACATCATATTTAAGAGAAAATTCTAAGGTTCAGGCAGTGGAACATCACATCGAACATCAACAACAAGTCCTCCAACTCTTAAAGGATAACCTCGTGTTGGCACAGAATAGAATGAAACAACAGGCAGATCAACATCGCAGTGAAAGAAGTTTTGATGTAGGTGATTGGGTATTCCTACGGCTACAACCATATAAGCAAATGTCCCTCAAGCAAGCTAAGAAGGATAATAAATTATCACCAAAGTATTATGGTCCGTACAAGGTGTTGCAAAATATTGGTACTATGGCATACAAATTGGAGCTTCCTGCAGCTTCTCGATTGCACCCAGTTTTCCATGTTTCATGTTTAAAGAAGGTTATAGGTGACAAGCTCCCAGTTCAAACAATATTGCCAGAACTTGACGAGGAAGGAAAAATTATATTGGAACCGGAAGTAGTCACAGAAACAAGAACTCGACAGCTACGAAATCGATCAATTTCAGAGTATCTTATCAAGTGGAAGAACTTATCCGCTGAAGATTCCACATGGGAGGATGAGAATTTTATGCAGAAGTATCCAGAACTACTCAAGCGTTGAGGACAACACTTTTTTGAAGGAGAGGGGCATGTTGGGTCCCTATAATACTAGTGATTACCCCATTACTATTGTAGTTATACCCCTTATTAATATTGTTGTGCCCCTATTGCCCCCATATTGTTATTACTGTGCCCCATAGAATCCCTCTATTGTTATTTTTGTGTCTTTATATTATTATTGTTAGGTCGGCTGGATTATATTGTGACTCCTTAGACTCCTATATATAGAAAGGAGGTTTTGTCATTTGAATCATCCAAGAATTGTTCATTTATGTAATGTAAAGGAGGTTTCCCCCTCGAAGAGGCTGAATTCTAAGGCGTTGATCTATCTTTTCTATTTTTTCTTGAGCTGGTTTCATAACACAGTGAGTTCGAAATTTTCCTTGGAAATTTTTGAACTTTGAATCAAAGAGTAATACCCAATCTCCTAGCAGGAAATTTCTTTCTTTGATGTATTTATAATGATATCTGGATCTCTGTTGCTGGACTAAACTAGTCTTATGGATAACATCTTGCCTTATTTCATCAAGCTCATTGAGTTATCCCATTCTTTGCTTTTTTGCTTCTAATAAGTCAAGTCCCAACTTGACTGTTGTCTTGTAGGCCTGAATCTGGAACTGAATTGGAAATAGGATCTCCTTCCCATAAACAAGTTCATAGGGAGTATGTCCCGTACTGCTTCTCCATATGGTATGGTAGGCCCATAAAGCTTCTGTAATATTTTCTGCCCAGTACCTTCTGTGCAAGTGAACTGTCTTGGTGATGATTTATTCAATCACTTTGTTGGTAGACTCTACTTGTCCCATTTCTTGTGGATGGTATGGAGTATACTTCCAATGCTTGATTTTCTATTTTTCCACTATCTTTTGCACTACACTTGATGTAAATTGCTTTCCTTGATTTGTTACAACTTCTCTTGGGGCACCATAACAAGTAAAAATATCCTCAAAAATAAATGAAACTACAACATTTTCAGTAGCAAAGGAAAGTTCTTTAGCTTCTATCCATTTAGTAACATAATCAGTGCATACAAGAATATCTATTTTTTTGTTTTGAAGATGGATTAATTGGTCCAACAAAATCCAAAGCCCATTTTTCGAAGGGTTCGATGAGTACCTGAGGTCGTAGTGGCATTTCGTCTGAAGGAATAGGTTTCCCTATTCTTTGACAGTTATCACGTCTCTTAACATATTCCTTGGCATCTCTAAAAATGGAAGGCCAATAATACCCCAAGAGAAGGACTTTATAAGCAGTTCTTTTGTCAGCAAAATGACCCCCATATGGTTCATCATGGCATGCTTTGAGTATTTCAAGTATTTCATCTTCTCTTACACACCTTCGGATGATGAGATATGGTCATGTCTTATATAATTCTTCATTTATCCATGAATAAGATGCATTTGTTTGGATGATTCTTCTCTTTTATCTAGGAAACAAATAGGAGGGTAACTTCCCTGAAACTAAATAATTGGCAATATCTGCAAACCAAGGTGATTTAGTAGATACTGCAAAAATATATTCATCGAGAAACTTATCCTCTACAAGTGTATCATTGTTATCATTTTGAATTATGGATAAAAAGTCAACAATTGTGTTTTGTTTTCCACGTCGGTCCAGAATGGTGATATTGAATTCTTGTAACAGTAATAGCCATCTTGTTACTCTACCATTAGTGACTGATTTAGTCATTAAATATCTAATGGTAGAATGGTCTGTATGAACGAAAGTTTCATAGCCAGTAATGTAATGTCTAAATTTATTAATGACATGAATGGCAACTTAAAACTCCTTTTCAGTTACAGTATAATTTAGTTCTGCAGGAGTGAAATTTTTACTGGTATAATAAATGGCATAAGGAGTGAGGTATCTTTTTCCTAACAGAGCTCCTAGAGTTGTGTCTGAAGCATCATTTGATATATGAAAGGAAATTTCCAATTAGGTCCTTTTAAGATGGGTGCTTCAGAAATATTCTTTTTCAAAGTTTCAAAAGCCTTTTGACAATCAAATTTCCAACTGAACTCACAATTTTTGGTGAGTAATTTGAAGAGTGGAGTTGCAATATTTGTGAAGTTTTCTATGAATCTTCTATAATATCCAGTAAAACCAAGAAAACTCCTAACATCTCGTTGACAACTTGGGATTCATAATTTGGAAATAATTTCTACCTTAGATGAGTCTACTTTAATTCCATTTCCTGAAATATGGTGACCCAAAACAATTCCTTCATTAAACATCATAAAACATTTTTCATGACTTAATGAAATATTTTCTTATTTGCATCTTATGAGAACTTTTTCTAAATTTTCAAGTGCTTCTTCAAAAGAAATTCCATAAACTGTAAAATCATCCATATACACTTCCACACAATCATGGATAAGATCAAAGAAAATTCATAGTACTTCTCTTTGGAATGTTGCTGGAGCATTGCATAATCCAAATGGAAGTACTTGGTAAGCTTAAGTCCCCCATGGACAGGTGAATGTGGTTTTGCCTTGGTCTTCAGGGGCTACCTGAATCTTATTGTACCCACTAAAACCATCCAAAAACGAGAAATGTTTTTTTCCTGCTAATGTATCTAAAACATGATCTATGAAAGGAAGTGGAAAGTGATATTTCGAAGTTGATTTATTCAATTCTCTGTAATCAATGCATACTCTCCATTTTCCATTTTTCTTAGGAACGATTACTAGGGGTGAAACCCATTGACTGAATGATATTGGATAGATGAAATTTACATTTAACAGTTTCTGCAATTCCTCTTTAACAATTTCTTTTAAGTTTGGATTCATTCTTCTTTGTGGTTTTCGAACTAGTCTAGCATTTTATTTAATATAAATATCATGCATGCAGGTTTTAGGATCAATTCCTTTCATATCAGTGTATTCTCATGCATATGCAGAAGAGTGTTTTTCCAATATTTCTACCAATTTATTTTTCTGTAATTCTTCCAGGTTTTCATTGATGTTCAAGAATTTTCCTGGAAAAATTTCTGTTGAAGAATTTCCAAAATTTTCCATAGAATGTAAAGAAATTTGTCTAGATGATAGATATTCAATATTACATTGTTCTTGAAAATTGACTATTGTCATAATATAAAGAGGGTTCATTATTTTCTATTGAATTTAAAATTTGGTCCTCTTCATTTATTTGTGCAATAGTGAAAACTGGTTGTATACCATTATCATCATCTATCCATTCTTCATTTTCTACTTATATTATTGTTTTTGCGGGCGGGTACAATGTAAATTTCTTTATCGAGCTTCCATCTGAGATAAACATGTCTCCTTATCTACGACTGATAAAAGCATCGGTTGTAGCTAACCATGGCCTTCCTAAAATTAATGGATGTCCTCCTAAATTATTCTTGGGTGTTAGAAAAATGAAATCAATAGGATATTCCCAATAATCTAAGGATACATATATATCTTCTAACACGCCATCAGGTTTAATTACAAACTTGTCTGCTAATTGTAACAATGTTGGTGTGTATTGAAGATTAGGAAGTGTCAATCCATAGTTTGTTTGCTCATTATGTTTATGGTTGCTCCTAGATCAATCAGGGTGTTTGGTATTTCAGTTCCATTGATGTGTGTTTTTACAATGGGGCTTCCTGGATCTAAATATTTTTGAATTGTTGTCTTCCCCATCATGATATCTGCAATTCTCTCGACTAGTTGAATTATTTTTATTTCTTTTCTTTTCCTTCTTGATCCTTTAGTAATCAATTCCTTAATTGATTTTGCAAAAATCAGTATTTCTTTTATTGCTTGTAATAAAGGAATTTTATACAGACATTTTTCAATTAATCTAACATATCATAATCAGGCAATATGATTTTTTTTTTCTACTCCTTTATCGATTTTCAACCTTTTAGGAAAAGGTGGTCTTAGGAGTATTATTAGAATGTGTGGGATTTTTCTCTGTTTCAATATTTTCTTTATGAGGAAGGGAAATCTCTTCTTCAAAGTTATTATTATATTTTTTAAGAATTATTTTATGTTTCCTGAATAACAATGGATGGTTTCTTCCTTTCTAATACTCTACCAGACCTTGATTGAACATTATTCAGATCTAATGGAGTTATCATATAAGTTTGAGGATTCTATTCTTCTATGTTGTAAACAGGTTGTGAAGTTTTATTGTTTGGATTTGGGAGTGGTTGAACGGATAAGTGATTCGGTCTTTGTGAAAATGGCAAAGAAAGTTGTGGATTTTCATTTTGAGCTTGAGCTTGAGGTAACTGGTTGGTTTGAGGGAAGTATTGTGGTGGAAAATTTGGATAAGGTGGTGGATATTGTTGATATTGAGAATATCTTCCATAAGGATTTTTCCATCCTTGATTCCAAGATTATGGTTGAGCCCAAGGCTGCCATGGCATAGGTTGATTCCAATTATTTTGTGAAGATTGGGCAAATTGTTGAGGATTAAAACCTTTATTTTGATTTTTTTGGGGATTTTTCCATGGTATTTTGGCAGTAAAGTAAAGAGGGTCTACCTGACTTGGCATTCCTTCTTCACTAAACACAGCCTTAATACCTGGTATAGAGGGACATTCTTTTGTATCTTGATTTCTCGCGCATATAGCAGAGGTTTCTATGAATTTTAAATCTAAAGGACATTCTCTCATAACATGTTTCTTTCTACACCTAGGACAAAAGATGGATAATGTAGCATTTTTGGCTTTCTGCTTCTTTTGTATTTTAAGGGTATCAATTTGCTCACTAAGACTCCCTAAAATATATGTTTTAAAGTTAACAAGAAAACTACCTATTTTTGCCCTACTTATTGTCCCGGCTACAGATTTATTTACTCTTGATAAAAGAGGATCCCTTGAATTTTTCCCTATTATTGCTTTACCTCTTGAAATATGTACACATAGATCACAAATATCTGCAAATGGTAACTGATAAATATCTCCTTTTCCCATTAGGTTGAGAAGATAAATCCACTCATCTTTAATGGATTTGAGTAAGAGAGCTTTCAAACTTTCCTCTTCCAAATTATTCGTTTTTTCCCTTTTGATATTATAAACAAATCTTTCAACAAAGTCTTCAAGATTCTCATCTTCTTTTTGTACCATTTTAAAGACTACATATTTAATGCCATGAGGCATACAATAATCCTTATATTTCTCTAAGAATGCATCTTTCGTTTGTGCCCATGTCCTTATAGAATTTGTTTCTAAACTCATAAACCATTTTAATTTTGAATCCTTTAAGGTGGCAGGGAACAATTTTAGTTTTTGAGCATCATGTAGATAATCATATGATCTACATAATACTTCAAATTCAAAGAGGAATGTCTCTGGGTCTTCATTTCTTATTCCATGAAAATTGGGGAGAATAGGAGGCGATATGTTTTTCATTGCTAATGTTATATCCTCATCAAGGATAAGAAACCCAAAAGGTTTTGGATTTCTTCTTCCTCTACCTCTACCACCTCCTCTTCCACCTCCTCTGTTTCCTCCTCCTCCTCCTCCTCCAATCCTATGTTGTTTACCATTAACATTGTGTACTTCTCCTTCTCCTTCTTTAGTCATGATGGATTCCTCAGAATAGATATCTGGTTCTACAACAGGATTATCTAGTTTTTCTTCTAATTCTTCTGGTTCCTTTATCAATGGTTTGAAGTAAGTTTCTCCCTCTTCTTCTTCAGTAGACACTTCCAAATCTTGAGCTAAAATTTGTTCTCCAATTGAAGATAGGAAAATTATTCCAGTTGTTGGAGATGTAGGATCTACTTCTATCACAACCTCCGTTGATGAAGTTGGTGAACCTTTAGATTGGATTCCGGATCTTAAGACTTCAAGAAGTCTATATTGGCATGCTATGGATGGAGTTCCAATTTGTATGGGCGGCATGGAACTATGAGTTCGTGGTGGAGTGAGTGATGATGTAGGAATTAAACTTCTTCCTCAACCTACAAACCTACCTATAGATTCTCTTTCCCTATGCATGTCATGTTTTTATTTGATGATTTTTTTAAGCCTTCTATTTACACTTCCTCAGTGACGATGCTAAAATATTTGATCAATTTAATGTTCTTAAATTGCAAACGTAAATTATCGACCCGAGTTGGTAAACTTATTAAGTGCAGGTGCACTATATATGCTAGAAGCCTTTCCCTTGGTTTGTAAGATGATGGTTATGTTTTTTTTGGGATTTTTGTTGGTATTTAGAGTTAGATTTCTACAAGTTAATAAGTAGAAGTAAGATACTGTTGCATTTAATCTACCAGCTTATATCTATATTGAGTATCATCCTAAAATATCTTATGTTATTCATCCTAAAATTATGAACCTATCTTAACACCTTGCTGCTATGAAACAGATTATTGAAATTCAAATTATTCTAATGATCCTTCAAAAGCCTGTCTACAAAATATATATATACAAATTCTGATTTTAAAGAGCATGAAATAAATCTCTAATTGCAGACTACATAGTAGATACGAGTTCTAATTCGAAAAAGCATGAAAATCCTAATTGTAATAAGCGAAAAATGTTGAAGAACTAAACCATTAAATGACTGTAAGCATAAATGAAATAACGAAATGGTAAACGAAATAATTGAGTTATAACAAAATAATGAAAATAACAAAGTAAGGAAACTAAACTAGAATGCAATGATAATGCGATAACAGAAAGCGATTAAATGAAAATAATATAAAACAACGAAATGAAATAAACTAAAACCTTGACAGTTTGCAGGGGCCCTTTGCATCCAGTAGGTGTAAATCACTCTAAAATATGCATCGAATCACATAAAGGTAACTTCAATTAATACGAGAACAAAGGTCTGTTTCACAATTCTTGAACAATTAATTACTACTTCGTCCTTGCTATTGTTTACATAGGATACATACTTATATATAAAATGTGTGCTCAACAGGTTGAGATTTATACGACTACAAGTTTGTTGATCAATCCTTATTCAAATTTGAAACTAAACATAAAAATTGTTATCTCGTCGATTTGCTATTTGGAAAGCAAATCGAAGAAACGTGATGCATTTGGACTTCTGCTGCTACGTGTTTTACATGTGCCTTTGACTGTGCCACTGTGTGATTCCTTCAGTGAATTGGCTTGAGCGAATAGGAGGAGATCCATGAGGGGATCAATACTCAACTACCCATGTGCTTATTTTCTTCATTGGCATACTAGAACCCCACAAACCATGGAGGTAGCTGCAGATTTATAAAATAGCTGCAGAATAACGTTAATTCCATAGCTAACGCAATCTTTAACATAGCAATAAGGCACATTAACAAAATATGAAAAATAAGACATGTAAGAGTTTTTACCTTATCAAATTCTATGATTTACTGCTTTTATTGAGTTGATAGTGATGATGAAAAAGAGGAAAATGGAGGGAAAAGGATGTCAAAACAAAACATTTATGGAACTCTACATGCCTTCAATATTGTGGTAAGTCAACCATTATCTATTGATATTAATATGAAGATGAGTGTATCATTTTGTTGTGTTCTTTGCTAAACTCATGGGATAGTTTGGTTGTTGCCATAAGTAGTAATGCAACTAAGTTTATGTTTCAACGATATAGTCACCATCCTTATTATTAGAAGAGTTGAGACAGAAAAATATGGAAAGTCAGAACACAGTTTCCTTGTCTATACAAAGATGCTCCCATAATAGAAATAAAAATAAGGCCTCAAGTGGGAGATACAAATCTAGGGGAAGATCTAAAACTCTAGGAAATTATATACATTTATGGTGTGGGTGAGGAAAAGAAGGGTATTACAAGAGAGAATGTATATTTGACGTTGCTAATAAAGGGAAGGGATCCGATGATGCTCCTTCTTCAAAATCAAAAACCTCCTTAGATGAAGGAGATGATGTGCGTTTAGCTTCTTCAAGTACATATGTAGATCATGAGGTATGGCTAGTTAGCTCAGGTGTATGCTTTCATATGCCTCCTCATAGGGAGTGGGTTTAGTGAGTATGAAAGATATCATGGTGATGATGTTTTCTTGGGAGATGACTTGACAGCTAGAATCATAGGACGAGGAAAAGTCAAGTTGAAGCTCATGCTCCATGGTATTTTGCACAACCCTAGATTAGCCAGAAATTTGTTATTAGCAATATGAATGGTGGAGGTGTAAAAATAGGGTTTGAAAAGGACACGTGTAAGATGATTTGAGGAGCAATTATATTGTTGGGAAGATTTTGGATTGGAACTCTGTATAAACTAGTAATAAGTAGTGTTAGTGATGGGTGCAACTATTTTCTTATTCCTAAGAGTGGAGTTGAAGATGGAAAAACTCCTATAGTCTATGGATAAAAGACTATGATGTGGCATCAAGGATTGGGACACATCAAAGAGAAGGGCCTTCAAGTACTAAATGGTAAATATATGGTAGAAGGTATACAATTGGTCTCTAGATCTATATTTCAATGAACATTATTTATATGGGAAGTAGAACTAAATAAGATTCTCCTTTAGTAAGTTTGGACCTGTATTTTTTCCATCACAAGGTAAATTTGTGTATGATGTCTAATTTATAGATGACTTCTCAAGGAATACATAAATTTGTTTCCTTAGAAATAAACCTGATGTCTTTGACAAATTCAAAGGTTTTAAGGCTCTTCTGAACAATTGGACAGAAAAGAAAATTAAGGTGTTGAGGATAGATATTGGTGGATAATTATTGGAGAATGAATTTTAAGAATATTGTAAGAAATGTGATTTAGCAATACAGAAGACTACTCCATATAATGAAAATACAGAAAGGACGAATAGGACATTTATGGAGAAATCAAGGAGCATGCATAGTGGTGCCAAGTTGGAATAGGAATTTTGGGCAAAGGCAGTGGACACTATGTGAAACTTTTTAAATAGACCACCCTTGTCAATGTTAGATGACAAGACTTCACATGACTTGTGGACTAATAAGAAACCCTTTCCTAAACATTTGATGGTATTTGGTTCTGATTCATGTACATGTTCCAAATGAGAATAGGAGGAACCTATATATGATAGTTGAAAAGTGTATCTTTATTGGATATAAAGATGGTATGAAAGGTTATAATCTTTGGAACCTAGAAACTAAGAATTTCATGTATAGTAGAGATGAGGAATTTAGAGAAAATAAATATGTTTGCAAACAAGAAGTCCTACCAAGGGAGAAAGAACTAGAAAAGATAATGTTTGTATCAAAGGATGATATTTCAAATTCTACAGAACAACGAGAATTAGAAGAAGAAGAAACACATACTCTAATATTAAGGAGATTAGTTCGATAAATAAGGTAGCTAGAAGGATATACCCCACTCGATTAAGTTGAAACTTTACTTTGTCTATTACTAATGATGATCCTAGAACTGTTAGGGAGGAAATGGATTTAGAGGATGGTAAACTCTAGAAAAAGGTCATGGTTGAAGAAACGACATCCTTGGACAAGAATGAGGATTTGAATCTAGCATAGTTTATGGCTAGAAGAAATCCCATTGGCAGCAAAGGGATATTTAAGTAGAAGTTGAATGCATAAGCCACAGTGGAGAAATACAAAGTTTCGCTAAAGAGAGAAAAAAAGAAGAAGGTTATCCCCAAGTAGAGGGAATTGATTTTGGTTAGATATTTTCTATTGTTGCCAAGTTACCTTCTATTAGATTTATTCTATCTATTATTGTTACTTTTAATTTTGAAATAGAATAGATTGACATAAAGACAACGTTCTTGCATCGAGATCTAGAAGAAGAAATCTACATGAAGCAGCCAAAAGGCTTTACGGTGAAGAGAAAGAAAGAGTTGGTATGTAAGATGAAAACGTCTCTATATGGGTTAAAGCAATCACTAAGGATGTGGTATCAAAAATTGATATTTTACTTCAAAAGGAGAAAACTGGATCAACACATGTATTTCAAATTGTTGGCACGCTCTGGCCAAGGGCGTCAACAAGAAGAAACAAAATGCTAAAAAACTAATTGTAGCAATAAACACTCATTACAGAAATAAACACCACTACTAAAACAAATAAAATACTGAAAATAGAAGGACAAAGAAATTGATGCAAAGCAAACTAACAACAAAATTTACCAGCCCATTGCATCACACTACATAGCTACAAATACGACTGCCATAAGCACATAACACAATCATGATATACAAGAAATCGGATTCAATTTTCCATTAACATGAAACGGAAGTGTACATTGGTTACAAGCCTCCCTACCATGGCAACGCGAGGGGTTGCACTGCCTCTACAAATCCTCACGCACGCTCCAAGCCTACGCAACCCTCTCAAGATTCAAAAGATAGACCCCAAATCTGCCTTACCTGCTCCTCAAAACCTGTGACCCTAGAGAGAATATTTTAATGTTTTTAATAAAATATCTAACAACCAACTTTCCCTCCAAATGAAACACACATTTTACAAGAAATAATTTACATCTCATGTCATTTCACTTTCACTTACATATAAGTATTCTAATAGTTACATTCAGGCTCCAACAGACCCCCCCGCAAAAATCACAACTCTTCCAAAGCCAATAGCAGGCGAACATCCACTTGTGTTGTCACTGCACAATCACAAGCTACTTCTGAATTATGATTTGCAGGATAATCCTTAATTTTCTGCTCGTAAGAACCCATGTCATCTCCTCCTCTCTACTCTACTATATCCCCTATTGCAACCTACATCCAGTGTCCTATTGCCCTCTCCTCTTCCACTGTCCACGTCCATTACATCTTCTCGAATTCGTTGCATACTATCACTTGATGGTGTCGTTGGACTCTGTTGCTATTTAGGGTATTTGTTGTAAAACTCTATCTCTGTCCTATACCTTTTGTTGTTCTAGGGCATCTGAAAAATGCAGTGTGCAAAATTGTTTCTTAATAAAGATTTCCCATATATTTTTCCCACATTTCATTTACATGCTATAGGTTCTGCGTGAGCTGAAAAACATAAAATAAAGCAATGAAAATATCATAAATAACCAGGCCTGTAAAAATTTGTTGTAAACATTTCTCAGCTCTATGGTTTCAGGATTGTGACTCCCTAACACAATCAGTTGCCAAGTAAAGACAATTAAGTGCCTGCATTGTTATTATACCCAACATCTTCAAGATCACCCATACACCTTTGCCAATTGTTGAAAGCAACCCTTCAGCTCTTCTTGGATACTCCTCTAATTAACCAATCATTTTATACACCTTTATTCATAAGTTGAAGGTATCGACACTAGGTTCAACATAAGTATCCCTCATTTTTTAGTATAGTGACTTATCCATCTTAAGTCAACCCGCACCTACAAGGACACTGAGTAAATATATAGAATTAGGTTGCGGTTCAAGTCTCATTACCTCCATTTCCTTGAGAACTTCAAAGGCCTGGTCCACCATGTCCCATCTCTTCAAAGACAGTTCACCTTGTAAAGCCTAGCTAATAGAAGTATCCCCCACACACTACTTAAATCCAATAGTATATATCAATGGAAGAATTTAGTACACCTCATAACAAAGGTCAATAATAATGAAGTAGAATAGGTTCCTTTAGGACTCATACTTCTCTCAAGTGTCTTATGGTTTCACACTCGAATAACCTATACATGGTCAAAAGACCACTCCTAGGTACAATTGAGCTAAAGTACCAATTCTCTCTTCACCAAAAGAGTGATTTCAATAAGAAAACTTTGATACTATGTGGGTATTTTGTGAATTGAGGTTCTTCTGCAAATTTAGAGGTTACACCTCTTTAGATGTTTTAAAGATCTAATCCTTGTGAATTAACAACCTTAGGGTTGAATTGTGATATATATTATTACAATAAAAAATGGACAATATTGCACTTTACATCAACCACGATACACTAGGAAACCCAAAATACAAGATACCAAATATATGGTGACAAGTTTCAACTGTTTAAGGCAATGTTTTCATGCATAAACCATATCTAAAACCATTGTAGTTAATGCATATTTATGCCAATAACTATATCTTATTGTCTTTGTTGGATTCTAGATTTGGCACATTTTAATAATCTTTGTACACCCTTGTTTCACCCTTAATCCTTTATATTCACCATTTTACTAGTTTGTCACCACGTTATTCATATAAATTACTTCAAAGCTACCCATTGTCAATATCATTATGGATTTTTTTTGTTTTTTAATGAATTTATGAATTGAATTATGTGTTTTTATGAATTCCTCTAAATTAGAATTTTCTTAATTTTAATGAATTGAATTGAATTATGTGCCTTTGTGAATTCCTATAACTAACATTGAATTTCAGTAGCCACCTCCATAATTGGAATATCATCACAATTCCGTAGGGAAATATATCACATGGGTTTTGTTGACAAATGCATCATATGGTTATTTGTTGTTCAAATCATGCCCAAGTCAAACACAGATAGCTCCAAATAATGATTAATGTATCAAATCAAATTGTGTCAAGTAGAAATGAACAACGATATTGACATATAATTTTCAAATCGATGAGGCTAAATTTGGAGGATCCAAGACATGTGTTGTGCATAGAATGTGCCCAATTAGTCAAGTTCCATGTATATTTCGCTAGAAAATGTGTGATTTGGGAGATACACGTGTTTCTTCAAAGTGGATTTTTCCTTTTGTGGTAATTTTTCAAAAGGATGATATTGAATTAAATGATGAAGACTATTCTCAGACATTTTATAATATGGGAATATTATCCAAATATATCACTTTTTATCTTAGATAATAACCAACCCAAATTGTAATGAAACGATTTACATGTCACGTAATTGGATGATTATGGTAGCTTTAATGTTATCACTCCAATGTAATTGAGTAATTCCTGCAAAAAATCATAGATTACTAGAAGGGTTGCATTCAAAACAAGCACAATTAGAGGAAATCCAAATTAACATTTTGTAATAGCTCAACACTATTATATGACTACATTTCAACTCCACGAGATTATACATGTAACCTTTTAGCTCCATGAGATTGTACATATAATTTTATGGTTTTATTTATAGCATGGAAAGCAAACTTTAAGGGATTCAATGATATCTCTTTAGCAATTGACTCCTCCGATTTTCCAAATTCTATATATATGATATAAATAATTGTATCTAAAAAAAGAGGATAGAGATAGGAATGGAGATATAATTTATGAAACTAAAATGATCTCAGTTGTAATAGTCTTAATTCAAAGTCAATACAAAACTTTATTTATTTTATTCATATATTGAAGATTACTTGTGATCTTCTTGACTTGTAGTAGCACATGCCACATGTACTTGGCCAAGAGCCCCCCCTTGCTTTTAGTTCATGTTGCCTTGTTTCTTTTATGTAAAATCCTCCGCACACATCCATACACACACACATACATACATATATTTTTCTTGCATCTCCTATGTCTACAAACTCCATATTGATAATTTAATGTCACCAATTTAAGAAATTTAATTGCTTAACAAGTTAGTATAATCCTCCAAGCTTTCTAAACCCCTAGTTACAAAAAACCAAGAGAAATTTTAACTCCCCAATGATTCCACAGCAAGTTGGAATAACCACTAGCAAGTACTCGTTGGCCTTATGTAAGTTGTCTTCTCTTCTCTTCCTCATCAACAAGTACAATTTATGGTTTATCACCAAACCAAACTCTAATTCCTTCTTAGGGATCAAACCCTAGATTTAGACTTCGAGAATGCTCCAAGAAACCTTAGCTCCTAAAGATTAAGAGAGAGAGAGAGAGAGATAGAGTATAAAGAAGATTGAATCAGAGAATAAGAGAATAATACCCATCCTCTTACATATTTGACCCAAATGTAATCAAGAATAATTACACATGCATGGTTGATGATGATAATGATTTTGTCCTTCCTTTATCTACATGATAGGTAAGTGGGGTCTACAATCACAAATGAACCTAGTCCATTATGACAGTGTACATGACAAAAGAGGGTCTACAAATGTGAAATTCTCTACTCCAAGTGGTACATGTCAATCTCTAAGGTGATGATAATCAACAAGAAAGACTTTGAGGCATCAATGACTCTCCATAAGGTATAATGGTCCTATTCAAAGGCTTTGAAGCCCCATTGCAACCAAAAGGTTACGTGCCTCCTAAAGGACTATCATACCCACACATCTACTTCCTTAGCCCATGCATCCTCAAGTGAAGTGTAAGCCTCAATGCAAGAAAATTAACAACCCTGTGTTGTTAGGGCTCAACCTCCTCCTCCAAAAGTCCCAATGGCCCTCCTCCAATGGAGAGAACCCCATAACAAAGAAACCTCCCTCTATATGTTGGTTACGTGAGGTCACCAATATCCATAGATCTGCAATGCTCTAAGGAAAGTTGTCATATTAGTGTCCTTGCAAGGTCTAGAAACTCAAGAGTAAGCCACTTCCAATCTGCAATTCTATCAGGGAAGACCATAGGTCAATCATACACCATGGTCCCCACATATTATGAAGCACCTCTAAACATTATGTAAGCACTTTTGGAGTAACCATAAAAGTGAACAATGTCCAACATGGGATATGGAACAATTGGATTTTATTATCTTAACAACAATTATATTCAATTGTAGCTATAGACCACAAAAGATATAAGGTTTTGAAATTTGTATAACTTCTTATTTCCTTTTTGTCTGTATAAAAATGACTATTTATGATGAATAAAATAAACCCATCTTGTCCTTTCTAGAAAGTGTGTAAGAAATGTTGGGGTGATTGCAAGACCATAGGCAATAACTATGTAAGCACTATAGAACACTTGTGATGAATTTGAAATCTTTATTATGCTAACCATCCTATAAATTTAAAATTTGCAATATCCTTCCTAGTTTGAGGGTTGCACTATTTTGCTTAGAATTGCACATATGATACAATGGACAATTGTTGTAAATAACAAGCATATTTAATTTGGGCTACAAAATACAAAATACAAGCTTTTCAAAATTACTCTAATTTTGTATTGCAAGAACATAAGCAATGACTTAGAAAGCACCCTTGAACCCAAGTGAAGGGTAGTCGCAAAACCATAAGAAATAACTAGAAAAGTACCAATAAACCTCTTTGGAAGAATTAAATACTTTTAAATTTGCACTAAATTGTGCATAAAATGATTGCCAATTTTGAGTTCTTAGCCAACTCATTTCCAACCCAAGGTTATGAAATTCCTACCTTTTATTAGCTTAAAATTACATGTATTATGATATGCATAGCTTCCAATGAGAAACAAATGTACTTGAGTCTAGTTGAAAATCACAAAAGGTGCAAGCTTTGGAAATTCTAATTTCTTATTGCCTTTTATATGTAAAATGATGACTATGAATTATGAATGCAGGATGTCCACCACGGAATTTTTGGAAACTGTGCAAGAAACTTTAGGAAAATTAAAAAACAATAAGCAAAATTATTAACATACGCATGGACCTTTATAAAGGATATAACTAATAACAAACACAAATCTTAACAAACTACAAGAAAAATAACACACCGTGGAGATGAAAGGAGAAGAAGAAGAAATCGCAATAAACAAAGTAGACAAAGAAAAATGATGTTAATGACAGTTGGAAAAATATCATAACAATATTTGCATTCTAAACAATATGGGAAAGGAATTGTAAAAAGGCAAGGACCAAAGATGTCATCAAGTAAGAATTTTTTATGCACATCAACGAGTAGTACAAACAAATCTAATAACATTGATATGATAATTAACTCAAATTGGATGATTATATAATTTATCATCTATATTGATACTTTTTGGGGAGGGGAATTTGGAGGAATTAGCTTGCAAGGCCCATTTTGGTGGCAGGTAATAGTTTGGAAAATTGAGGCCTAGAACCTTCCAGAGCCATTTATATGCATCAAATGACATTCTTTTTGGTCAAAACTTTGTGAGAATATATCACACTCATGTGATGCTATTCTACACCTTGAGATCTTTGTAATGGTGCAAATATCACCTTAATAAGAGCTCATATACAGAAGTTATTCCTCCTGCAAGTTGACCTGCTTAGTGGATCACCATGGTACGAGTGGATGCCACATCAATCCCCATTACTCGAACTAGTGGGGCTAGTCGCATGAGTAATTTCAAAATATTCTAGAAGGAACAAAACCTTATCACATTTAGGGATGAGGTAGTCAAACCATTAACCTTAGATGACTATTTGACAATGTTAAATATTGGGTTGCTAGGAGGAAAAGGGGTTCCATTATTTTGCATTATACTTGTTCCATAACTAAGCAAAAACATCTAGGAGTGATGTTTTCAAACATAAAAAAGGATGAGGAGGATTCTATAGTAGATGTTCAAGCCATAGTGTCAAATGTAGCTCCATAGGAGTGTCAATTCCTTTGTATGTGCCTTTTTATAACTAAAGCAAAGGGAGAAGAGGATAGGCCACACCTTCTAGCTAGGTTTTCTCTCCTATTGGATTTCCTAAGATAAATCTTGAGATCATTGGTGTGGATTGTGTTTTTATGTGCCTATTCTTTCTATTTCTTATTTCAATTATTTCATAAATTCAAATAGTTAATAAAAAATAATTTTGGTTCTAAGGAAATAGCTTGCATAAATATGAGATTTCATATCATTGTAAGATTTGTCGTGATGAATTGGTCCATTGAAATATCCAAGACAATTTATAGATTATATTGGTACCAAGAAAATTTCTATCTCGAGCATTTGTAGAAAATTGAAAGATCTAGGAATTGGCTCAAGAAAAGAGTCACAAAACCCTGGCCATGGTAGATGATTTTGTTCATAACAACCCTCAAGATCTAGCATAATAGAGATTTGTGAGGCTAGAAGAGCAAGTCATTGATATCTCTAAAAATGTGGCCCTCCACACAGTAATTCTAACAAACAAGCTCAAACCATTAAGGGACGTTGGAGGCTCTAACTTAGAGATCAGATCACAAGGGAAATTGAGAGATAACGAAGACTCAAAAAAGGAGTCGAGGAAAGAGCCTATGAAATAGCAACCAAGTTTCAATACCATTACCCCTTCATAGTTTTTATTTAAAATCAAAGCGAAAGTGGATATGAAACCATACCAAGGTGAGAAGGATGCAATAAAGTTGAATCACTAGTTGCAACCATTAGAGGTTTACTTTGGTGCACATCATATATATGAAGATTGGAAGATTTATTTTGCTAGATTGAAATTAGAGAGCCATGCAATAACTTAGTGGGAAAGTGAGAAGGAGACAATTAGCCTTGAGGGTGATTCACCATTAACTAAGTGGGAGGATTTCAAAATATTTAATTAAACCTTGATTTTACCCTATTGAGTATGTAGAGGACTACTATATAGATTGGAATTACTTCAGGGAATAGTAGGTGTAAAGTATGTGTTGTCACTTTTAATGGCATTCATAGCACAAGTGCTCCGGGAGACATAGAAAGATTCGTAGAGACAGCTTCTGGGTTGATTGTAGATCAGTTCCTATGACATCTTAAATAGAGGAATGCATGGAAGGTTATCAATAGGGGCTCTTGGTTGCACTCTAATTGTCACGAAGTTTAAAAATCTAATAAAAGAGGGCTTGGTTCAATAGCCCTTCATAAAGGTAGATTGAAGCCAATACATGGGTCCAAATTCTCATGGGGTAAATCACGTTGACCTCAAATAGAAATGTCTGGTTCTGGTGGCCGACACACAACAACGGGCAACTTAATATTAATGTTGTATCAAAGTGAAGAGGAGGAAAGAGAGGACGAAAATCGGTGCGTAGGGCTGACTGTAATGCAGAATCCTAAGCCACAATGTTCCAGCAAAAATATGGAAGAGGGAGGAGATGAAAAAGCAGTAGGAGTGGAGCGCTAGTCATGGTTTTAGGCCATATACTCATGGGAACATTTGCATCCAAAAGCTCAAGAAAATATGTAGCTGACACAGGTAATGTTTCTACTTGGTAACAAATATACAATCATGAACAAGAGAGAAATTGACAGCGTCATCACACTATTTTAGAGAAATACAAACAAAGATGGGATGAGATTACAAAGGGGAGACATATTGTGCATTGATCTGCTTGGAATCACCTGGATAGTTTCATTAATACTTGGAGGGTCCAAATAACCAATCCATTAGATTCAGTAGTGCATCCTACGAGTCCCTTGTGAAAAAGCCATTAGAACCAAATGGAACCAAAGAATTTGGACCACTTGGGTGAAAAATTATGGAACCAGTATTAAATGTTTCTCTCCCTTATTTATACAAAGAAGGGGGGATTTGAATCAACATTTACAAAATATCTCAACCTAGGGCCTGCTGTCAAATCGACTAGCTGCCTAGGCCTGCGATAGGTCTACTACCCAAAATGATTTCCAAGGATTTGATTCCTTTCTTGAAAACAAACAGAAATTACAGAATAATGAAAAGAAAAGGAAAATGGAAAGATGATGAAGTGTCCCTCTGTTGTTCCTGTGAAGGCCTTTGATCAAGCCACGTCTCTGCCATGATGTGCATTTCCTGTTGCTCAACCAATTCTCGTCGCTTTCATCTTAATTGTCTGACTTCCCCACTCTCTGGAACCGATAGCGATCGATTGTGGTTGCTTGTTATAGAGTAGAAGCAGAGTTTGTTGAGACAGTCCTTTACATTTACGATTGAGTGGATATCCATGCAGAGACATTAATCTTCCTGAGTCCCCCCATACTGATTTGTCCCTGCACCATACCCTTATTTAATACTTCAACTGCCGACTCATCTGCCTTCAAATCTCTATACAATGTGAAGCACTTAATACAAGTGTATCAAAGCTCAGAGACTGAGGGCTTTAAAATTAAACATGCTTTATAAACCGCGAAGGCTTTAAAACTGAACATGCTTTTTAAACTGCGAACGTCAATCTCCTTTGGCCCCCCTTTCATTTTTTCTGCATCATAGGACCATGGGCTGTGACCTGGAGCTCAACCAAATAACGAAGGTCGGAAAATCAACGATTTCCTTTCAATATCCTTTGGTGCATCCTCCTGAAACTTTTGATCGTCGATCACCTTTACGTTAAGACCTTAGATCTTTGGCACCTGATGTGACCGCAGCTAACCCCTACATCGGAGCCCCTTTTATCAGTGGATCATAGTTAGGGTTCAAATTTAATATAACAACATGCCTCAACCTGCAAACACTAATTTGTGATCTCCGATGTGACGTCACGCTCTGCCATGTGTCACCTTGCGGTGACACGTGTCACTCGGGTATGCTCTCTTTGGACCCTTGAAAATTCCAGATTTGCGTGCCACATGTCCTTCGTACCATGATGTCATGTTGACATCAGCTTCCATGTGGATTCATCGGGACCAATGGTATTCCGCCACGTGGCCTGTTGGAGGAGAGAGAAAAGGCTCGTCCTTCTCTGGTTTTGCAACTAATTTCCTTTGTTAATCGCAATCGGCCCTCTCTAGCGTTTTAACACTAGAGGCCTAAATCTCGGTGATTTTTAATGTTATTAGCCTTTGGAAATTTCATGATGTTGTATTTGGTTGTACTCTCTGGTACTTGCGATCGTTGATATGTCCTTTCCCCCTGAACCTCTGATTGCCTACTCATCTGTCACTGCCAAGACCTCCGATCACTAATAGATTGTTCCTTGAAACTCTAATTTGCAATTTGCAATATCGGTGATCATTGATCGTAAATTTCATTGTCTTCCTTGGCTGCTGCTTCAGTAAACTTCGATTGTGATTTGCGATGAGCCTTACCCTTGGTCTTTTTCTATTTGTTTTCTTGCTTTCAAAGGGTAACTTCAATATGCTCTAACTTCTGATCCAGAAGTCCATTTTTGGACTTCCTCATACCGCTGGAAAGCTTATTCTAAGCACTATCTAATGGAGAGGGGCCAATTTATCTTTGAGTGATTATTCATTTTGGGAGATGGTTGCAAATGTTTCTTCTCTTTCTCACCCTTTTGACAACTGAAAACATGTTTAGTAGCGAGTGACAAAATTGGCTCCAAGTCGGGGACAATGCCTTGTTGGCAAAGTGCTGAGAACCTGCAGACCAGTAGCCTTCACCATTTGGAATGGAGTCAAAAATATAATGAATCTTATATAACCATAAAATATCCATGAAACTTTACTCACAGATAGTCCTTTCCTCATCAAACTAAAATGCGGAAAAATAAATTCTACCAACTGGAAAGTAAATGCTTAGCTAGCGAACTTATTTATATACACTCCTACTTATATACAGGGTTCAATTCACCTAAGTGAGTTCAACCATCCAATGGAGCTAGGACAACATTTGGGTGCTGGACCTAATGCCTTCATGATGTTGAAATTTAAAAATTACAACCAACATGCACCATGAAAAATCTTTGGATAAAATTTTTGATATATGCCCCCACCTTGGAAGTTAATGATCAACTATTTTAATATCCTCCATGAAACTTCTAATGGGTTGTGTTCTTGAAAATGAGTAACATGCACATGCACCCCATAGGAGCTTCAGACCAAAGGTTTGCCATATACCTTGGAATAGATGTATATTGTTGCAGGCCAAAGAAAGATACCATGTAGTCAACTATTGGATCATGAAATTGATGAGGAAAATTTGTAGCTATCTCCCTTTCTTGAAAAGTTTCCAGGGATGAATCTTTCTGCAACAAGCAGCCACATACTTTTCTTGGCTCTTCAACTTTGGGCTCTTCTTGAAAAATTTATCGTCGGAAGCTCTCTCTCCAATTGTTTGTAAGTAGATCCCTTTGATAATCTGTAACCATCTCATCCTCCTGAGAATCATATGAATCATAAATCACAGGAGGTTCTTGAACTTGTTCTCCAAGTGAATCGTAAACTGGAGCCTCTTCTTTTTGTGCATATTCCCATGACTGGGACTGCTGTAGTTCTGCATCGCTCGACTTCCCATCAGAATCATACACATCATAAGAAGGAGGATCATCAAATTTGGATGAATAATATCTCTGAGGGTTGTTCCATGTATTCATGATCTTTGAGGTGTTGTTCAGGCCTTCTATCTATGTCTCCGCTGAATCTAGGCAAATAGGTATTCCATTCATGAAACGAAGGAACATGATTGGGATAACCAACAATAGAAGAAAAATCCAGTGGGGAAAATTTGTTGGCCAAGAATGCAGGGATGGCCATTTCGAAAGCCTTCCTAGATGAGTGATCTCACATTCAAAGGTACAAAAAATTTTCGGTTGCTTTAGCATCAAAGTGAGTACGAGGTTGCATGAAATCCAGGGCGATAAAATAGAGATATTTACAGTGGAGTCGTTGGGATGTTTACCACAAAATTGAAACAGTGGAGTTATCGAGATGTTTACCATAAAATTGAAATTGTGGAGTCACCAAGGTGAGAGATCTTCAACCCACACTTCCCTTGCTCACCTAACAGAGGGAATGTGAAACTTTGTTGTACCCAGGGAAAAATATTCTAATCCATTTTCCGGCAATGGCACCAGAAAGATGTTGTCACTTTTAATGGCACTCATAGCACAAGTGCTATGGGAGACATAGAAAGCTTCCTAGAGATAACCTCTAGGTTGATTGTAGACCAGTGCTTAGGACATCTTAAATAGAGGAGTGCATGGAAGGTTATCAATGGGGGCTCTTGGTTGCACTCCAGTTGTCACGAAGTTTAAAAGGATAATAAAAGGGGGCTTGGTTCAATAGCCCTTCATAAAGGTAGACTGAAGCCAATACATGGGTCCAAATGCTCATGAGGTAAATTAGGTTGACCTCAAAGAAAAATGTGTGGTTTCAGTAGCCAACACACAACAACAGGTAACTTTATATTAACGTTGCAGCAAAGTGTAGAGGAGGAAAGAGAGGAGGGAAATCGGTGTGTAGGGCTAATTGCAATGCATAAGGATAAGCCACAATGTTCTAGCAGAAATATGGAAGAGGGAGGAGATGAAAAAATAGCAGGAGTGGAGCGCTAGTCAAGGTTTTAGGCCATATACTCATGGGCGCATTTGTATAAAAAATCTTAAGCAAATATGTGCACATTACAGGTACTTAAGTAAATATGTAGCTAACATAGGTATTGTTGCTACTTGGTAACAAATATACAATCATGAACAAGAGAGAAATTGACAGTTTCATCACACTATTTTAGAGAAAGAAAAACATGGTTGGAATGAGATTAGAGAGGGGAAACATATTGCGCATTGATATGCTTGGAATCACCCGAATAGTTTCATTAATACTTGGAGGGTCCAAATAACCAGTCCATTACATTCTGCAGTGCATCCTATGAGTCCCTTATGAAAAATCCATTAGAATCAAATGGAACCAAAGAATTTGGACCACTCGAGTGCAGAATTCTGGAACCAGTATTAAGGGTTTCTCCCCCTTATTTATACAGAGAATGGGGGGTTTGAATCAACATTTACAAAATATCTCAACTTAGGGCTAGCTGTCAGATCGACTAGTTACCTAGGTCTGCGATAGCTCTACTGCCCAAAATGATTTCCAAGGATTTGATTCCTTTCTTGAAAACAAACAAAAATTAGAGAATAATGAAAAGAAAAGGAAAACAGAAAGATGATGGAGGAAGTGTCCCTCTAATGTTCCTGTGAAGGCCTTTGATCAAGCCATGTCTCTGCCATGATGCGCCTTTCCTGCTGCTCCGTCAGTTCCTGTCACTTTCATCTTTATTTTCCTACTTCCCCACTCTCTGGAACCGATAGCGATCGACTGTGGTTGCTTGTAACAGAGTAGAAGCAGAGTTTCTCAGGGCAGTTCTTTACATTTACGACTAAGTGGAGATCCATGCTGAGCCATTAATCTTCCTGAGTCCCCCCATACTAATTTTCCGTTGCACCATGCCTTTATTTAATATTTCAGGTGCCTACCCGTCCGCCTTCAAAGCGTTGTACTATGCTTATCAGAGCCAATTATGCCCCGTGAAGCAGTTAATACAAGTGTATTGGAGCTCAAAGATCAAGGGATTTAAAAATGAACAGGCTTTATAAACTGCGAACGTCGATCTCCTTTAGCCCCCTATGGTTTATCCCCTTTCAGTGTTTTTGCAAAATAGGACCATGGGTTGTGACCTGGGGCTCAGCCAAATATTGAAGGTCGGCAAATTGACGATTTCCTTTCAATTTCCGTTGGGCATCCCCTTGAAACTTGCGATTGTCGATCGCCTTTATGTTAAGCCCTTGGATCTTCGGCACCTTATGTGACTGCAACTAACCCCTGTATCGGAGCCCCTTTTATCGGCGGATCACAATCGTGGCTTCAAATTTAATGTAACAACGTGCCTCAACCTACAAACGTTGATTTGTGATCTCCGATGTGATGTCACCCTCTGCCATGTGTCACCTTGTGTGGCGACATGTGTCACCCAGGTATGCCCTCTTTGGACCTTTGAAAATGCCAGATCTGCGTGTCACATGTCCTTCGTACCACCATGTCATGCTGACGTTAACTTCCATGTGGATTCATCGGGACCAATGGTATTCTGCCACGTGGCCTGTCGAAGGAGAGAGAAAAGGCCCATCCTTGTCTAGTTTTGAAACTGACTTCCTTTATTAATCGCAATCGGCCCTCTCCAGCGTTTTAACACTAGAGGCCCGAATCTCGATGGTTTTTAATTTTATCGGCCTTCGTCGGTTTCATGATGTCGTATTTGATTGTACCCTCTGGTACTTGCGATCGTCGATATGTTGATTCCCCTTGAACCTCTGATTTCCTACTCATTCGTAGCTGCCAAGACCTCCGATCGTCGATAGACTGGGCCTTGAAAATTCGATTTGCGATATCGGTGATCGATGATTGCAGATATCACTGTCTTCCCTGGCTGCTACTTCAGTAAGCTCTGATTGCGATTTACGATGAGCCTTACCCTTGGTATTTTTCTCTTTGTTTCTTGGCTTTCAAAGGGCAGCTTCAATCTTCTCTAACTTCTGATCCAGAAGTCCATTTTTGGACTTCCACATACTACTGGAAAGCCTATTCTGAGCACTATCCAATGGAGAGGGCTCGATTTAGCTTTGAGTGATTTTGTGATTTTGGAGATGGCTGCAAAATTTTCTGCTCTTTTCACCCTTTTGACAACTGAAAACATGCAGCGAGTGGCAACTGTATGTAAGAGTACACGACTAAGTTCAAGAATATGTTGATCATTGCTATGTGTTCCACCCAAGAAGACAAATGTACTCCTCAAGTATTTGGAGTGTCTACATAGTCATTTGCAAAATAAATTGATGCTTTTCAAGTCTAGGGCGTTGATGAGGCTTGTGTGCAAGCACAATGTCTCGAAAATATAGGCCATGAAAAAGGGAAATCAAGTGGTTTCAAATAGAATCAAGATGCTTCCAAGTAGGGAAAAAATAAGCAGAAAGGGAAATATAAGAAGATAATAGCTACTACAAATCAATGCAAGGATCCAAGTAACCATTGCAATGTAGATGGTCACACTAAAGAAATGTGTTGGAAACTAGATCTAGAGTTGAATCCTAAGAATCACAAGAAGGGTGCCAATAAGAAGAACCTTTTGTCCATAGATTTAAGAATTCATGTAAAAGTAGCTCAAATGTGGATGAGAAGGTTTCCTGCACTTTAGTACAAATAGAGGCGAATTTGAGTATCCTTCATTAGAAGGAGGAGAAGGAGATGAAAAAAACTCTCCCATATCAAGATACAAATCAAGAAGACCAAGGGAGAAACCTTATGTCATTCTAGTTCACAGACCAATATTGTAGGAAATGACCTACTTGGCAAGCTTGGTTTGAAGGTTCATAGTCATCCAAGCCCATACCCATTGGAGTGGGTGAACACAAATGAAAAAATAAATGTCACAAAACAATTTAAGATCAAATTTGTTATTAGAATAGAGTTTATTGATGAAGTTGAGTTAGACATAGTACCCTCTTGATGTGTGTGTTGTAGTGTTTGAAAACCCCAACATGTATATGAGGGACACAATCTTCATGTGGAGAGAAAGCAAGTGTCGCCTAATCAAGGATGGGAAATCATATATCATCAATATACACAAAGGTAAATTGAAAACCTCACCAGTAAGTGCTAACCAACTTAATAAGTTGATTACTTACAATAAGAAATACATGTTACTTTTCTTAAGAGAGAATCAAACAGGTGATGAATCAATAATGGAAAAGGCATTCTTAGAGGGATGCACTAAAGAGAAAAAACAATAGTTGGAGTTGTTATGGGAATATAGAGGGGTGCTCCAGAAGCCTAAGGGGCTACCACCTAAGAGGGGAGTGGAGCATGAGATATGAATCTTGCATGGTTCCCTGTTGCTGAATATTGGGATGGGTAGATAGTTTGTTTTGGAAGAAGATAAAGTGAAGACACAATTGTAGTAATTGTCAAAGTACGTAGTGATTAATCCAAACACCTCAACTTCTGGGTCACTTATCATTATCATGCCAAAGATGGATGGGAATTGGTAGATGCATATCGGCTACTAAGCATTGAATAATACTACACTTAAGAATTGATACCCTTTACCTAGGTTGATGATTTGATAGACCAGTTGTAGCATGGCAAGTACTTCACCAAGCTAGATTTGAAATTAGGGTACCACTAGGCATGTGTCAAAGAAGAAGAAACCTGGAAAACAAGGCAAGGCTTTTATGAATGGTTGGTCATTCCATTTGGTTTATGTAAAGCACCGACTACATTTATGAGTATGATGAATGGCATATTACACCCACATATAGATTCATTTGTTGTGTATTTGGATGATATATTGGTTTCTATCTCTACTTGGAAGGAGCACATCACATCTCATGTAGGTAATGGAGACTCTAAAGAAGCACCAATTGTTGGAACCTCAAGAAATGTGAGTTTGCTTAGTATTCATTGGTGTATTTAGGGTATGTAATCAATGGAGGGGGACTAAAGATAGATCTTGTAAAGATGGGTGCCAACATAAAATGACTAGTTCCTACTAATGTCATAGAAGTTAAGAGTTTTTCTTGGGGCATATTAATACTTGTGGAAGTTCATATTATCATTTTCAACGAGTAGTAAGAATTTCCAATGGGGAAAGAAACAACATATTGATTTTGACAAGATGAAATGGAAGATAAATCAAGCACCAATTCTCGCATTACCAACTTGCAATTTTTTTTTGAATTAGAGACATGTGCAAGTGGGTATGATATGGGACTAGTCTTGATGCAAGGAGGAACATTGGTTTACTATCATTGTGAATTGATTCAAAGGTGGTGGGGGGGGGGGGGCTTAAACTACCCTACCTATTATAAGGAACTCTATGGGTTGGTGCATGTTGTTAAGAAGTGGAAGCATTATCTGATGGCCAATGAAACTATCATTCACACAATCTAACCATTACAATATTTGCAAGCCTGGGGTAAGCTTCAACAAACCAGACATTATAAGTGGATGAGGCTCTTATAAAAATTTGATTTAGTCATCAAATACAAGAAGATAAACACTAATAAGCTGGAAGATATATTGTTAAGGGCACCAATAGCCAATATTATAGCTTTGGGAACTCTTACACACATGGATCCATTTACCCATGGTACGTAGAAATATCCATACATAGAAGGACATACTTCAAGGAGGTGTTTCAACGGATATAGGGTCAAATCCATGTAGAAGAAGGTGACAAAAAAGCTAACTATCCTCTCCAGCATGGGTTACTGTACAAGTTGGACAAGCTATGTATCCCTAAAGGTGAAAGGTTGCAAATTATGAAAGAGGCTCACACCTTTAATGTTGTAAGACATCTTGGTGTTGGGAAGACAATTGTTAACTCACAAAGATATGTGTACTAGCCCAAAATGTAAGAAGATGTAACATGCAATATTAAAGGATGCATACTATGTTTTAGCAACAAGCCAAGTAACATAAAACAACATCTATACCATCCATTACATGTACTGACATGACCTTGGGAGAGCATTCCATGGATTTTATAAGTGGGTTACCAACAACATAAAAAAGACATGACTATTTATTTGTAGTAGTTGACATGTTTAGCAAAATGTGCATTTGATGCCTTGTAAAATGACCATTAAAGGAAAGTAAGTAACAAACATGTTATTTGAATGGGTCTCAACGCACTTTGGGATACCAAGGAGCATCATCTTAGTTAGGGATATTATATTTATCAATGCCTTCTGGACTACACTTTTGAAGAAGATGGAAATTGGGTTTAGGAGGTCTACAACATTCCATACGCAGACAAATGGGAAGATAGAAGTAGTTAAGAGTACTTTGGTGGAGCTTTTGAGGATTTATAACTAGAACTATCCAAAGCCCCGAGATGAAATCTTATTTATATTCAACACTCTTATAATAGAGAAATCCACACTTCTACTAGTAAGTCCCATTTTGAAACTTGTTTTGGGTATTTGACACCTTCACCTTTGGATCTTGTACATGGGAAACTAAGAGGAGTGAGAAGTCACATATAGGTACAACACTTAACATAACCAACATATAATAGAGAACTCATTCAAAGTGGCAGACAAATTTTGGTTACAACTAAATACGGAAGGATTATATGGTCTTGGTAAGAAGATCAAGGCTCTGTCGTATGGCCTTCTGAGGTATTGGAGAAGGCGGGAGATAATGCCTAAAAACTTAGTCTACCCCTATACATGCACACTTACTTAGTAATGGATGTGGAGAATTTGAAACTCTATGACCCATCCACATTGGATTAAGAGGAGGAGAAGGTCTTACCTACCATGCAAGACTTAACACTATATACTCAAGCAAAGGTGGTAGAAGACACAATTTTGTAGAAGAAGTTCAAAACTACAAAATAGGGGCAATACGACCTTTGGTAGATTGGGTTGAAAGGACAACTTCTAAGGAAAGTAAAATGGCACTCCAAGGAGAAAGCAGAGAGAAATTTTCCTTGACTCATTTAGTAAACCTTATGGGAACTAAAATCCTCCCTAAATGGGGAGGTGTGATCCACATTGGATCATCATATAATTTGCAATCTATCTTGGTATCTTATGGGTGGAAAAATTGGAGGAAATGGCTTGTGGGACCATATTAATGGTGGGTCCCAATATGGAAAATTAGGGTTGGAAACCTTCCAAAGAAATTTGAGGCATCAAATATCAATTTTTTGTGTCAAAACACTATGATAATAGCACACATCTACACAATGTTTTTCTACACTTTGAGACCTTTCCAATGGTCCAAATATCACCTCAATTGAAGATCATATGTGGAGATTATGCCTCTTGCAAGTTGACCTACCTAGTTGACCACCATGGTGTGAGTGGATGTCATGGCAACCCCCATTACTCACACATGTTGGGCTGGCCACATGAGGGCTTTCTAGAATATTTTAGGAGGACTAAATCCTTATCACATTGAGGGTCAAGGAAGTCAAACCCCTCACCCTACATGGCTATTGGGCTATTTTAAATACCATACTACTTGGAGGAAAAGGCGTTCCATTCTTTTGCATTGTACTTGTTCCATAGTTGAGCAAAAACATCTTAGAGTGGTATTTGTTTAGAGCATAATAAAGAAGGAGGAGGTTTCTATTTGTTTCATCTATAATGTTAAAAGTAGCTTCATAAGAATTCCCTCCTCTGTATGTGCAATTTTTATGGCTAAAGCAAAGAGAGGAGAGGATATGCCTCACCTTCTAGCTGAGTTTTCTCTTGTATTTGGTTTCACGAGATAAATCTTGTAACTATTTGTGTAGGTGGTGTTTTTATGTGCATGTTCTTCCAATTTATTATTCCAGTCATTTCATAAATTCAAATAAAGTTAGTGATAAATAATTTAGGATCTAACAAAATAATTTGAATAAATACAAAATTTTAGAATATTGTAACATATGTTGTGATGAGTTATTTTAGTGGCATATCCATGGAAATTTATAGATCAATAACTCATTTTAATATTCTTTTAGGCACAATTTTTTTGGCTTTGACAATTGAAAAATGGTGTCTGCTTGCAATTCAAGACTAATTGACTAAGCAATGCACCATGGTCCCCACATCCCTTAATCACTATAAGATAATGGTTCAATATCATTAGCAGGTAAATAAGCTCCCACGCAGCAAGAAGACTACCATAGGCAATTGAAAATATTACAATACAACATCAAGTATTTAAAACACTTTTTTGATGGAAATCCAACAAAAAGGGAAGAATTTGCCTATGTAAATCAATCATTGACAATACAACCTTATCAAATTTCTACCTTGGAAAGAAAAATATATGCACAAATATCACTTTAATTTCAAATAAGGTTTATGGTTTAAAAAAAACTTAAATCAAACGCCAATGGAGGATTATAGACATGCATAGTATCCTTGCGTGTTTTATCTATTGCAACCAACCATGCTTGAGTCTATCTTACAAACTTCATGTATAGGCTCCATAAATCTTGAAATCATCAAGAAATAAACCATGGTCGACTACAATTCACTATTTAGACAAGAATGTTGTCATAATTCTCAAGCACATTTGTTTCACCTTGGATGTAAGTTGCTTTAAAGCAAGGCAAAATGAGACCCACAAGACTACGAAGTAAAATAAAATGAAGGCTACGATATTGCTACACAAATGTAGGTCGATCAACATGTTTGAAGTCTATGCTACTTAAGGTTCAACCATAAGAAGACCTGTAAAATTTGATTAGAGACACGATTCACAATTTAATCCACCACACCAAAAGAGTGGGCATGTTAGGAAACTAGTTTGGGTATTGTGCTTGAGCAATTGTTTGTCTAGGATCAAGAATTACAAAAAAGAAAAGGACAACCTCTCAAATAGAAGATCATGATCTATTGTAAACCAGATAAACAAGGTTATGAAATATATTATTGAATCTCCTCTTAATCAATTAGTGTATCCCCTGAGGATGGACTCATTTGGAAGTCCGAAACGTTGGGTTAAATAAACTCTTTAACATGTTATTCCTCTCTTATTAAAATTCTCCCCACCTGTATGGATTCATTATTTAAGAAAATCTATTGTCATTTTTTTGCTATTTCTTCCTTGCTTAACTATCGAGTAATATAGAGTTCAACGACACATAGTGGGAGATTTGCAAAAGGAAAACACAACTTGCCATAAGAATTCACTACTTAAAGCCTTGGTCAAAAAAACCTTCATATCACTTAAGCACATTTATTTCCCAAAATGTGCTTTGCTCTCAAGAAAGGAAAAACTACACTGAAATCACTTTCAAGAAAAACAAAACTAAATCTAAAGCAATGTCACATAATAAGTTCAAAATCTATTCTAGTGAAGTATTGAATTAGGTAGGCCCGGTATTAAATTATTCCACTATTTATCTAATTAATTACAATGACCTAAGCCAATGAAAGTAGAGTTGCATTGCAATTTTCAAAAGATCAATGCAAATGCTAATGGATAGTTTGTAAGTGAGGAAGGGATAACAACTCAACTATTTGCATAGGTTAATCCCTTTTAAGTTGTTTAATATTGTTGCCAGTGTCCGTTATGCAAAATGACCCCCACCAAAAATGTCTAACTCACTTGACAATGCAATGTAGGGAAAGTCATTGGAAATAACAACACTTGGATGAGTGGTTGTCAATAGAACTAGCAACCCAACAAAATGATAAGATCAACAATCCATGTTCGTGAATAGAACCATAGCCCTCTTTTATTGATCGATTCCTTCCAAAGATATCTAAAATTGTCGGGAACCAATGAGAATGACAACACTGCAAATAATGAGCAATTGTAGAGCTAAAGCACTAAATGAGAAATTGTATGAACAAATCATTGATATTGAAAACACCCATATGATAGGGTATAATAGAATTGTTAGCCAAACAAAGTGAAAAGAATGGAACTAGTTGGAACTATTTAGAACCAAAGGAACCTCTATTATAAGCTCCCTAAAATTGTTGGACACCATTGAGAATGACAAAAATGGTATACCAATTATTGAGAATGAGTAATTTTAGGTTTAAACGTTGAACAAGAGATTGTAAGATCCAAACATCTAGAAACATGACACCTAGGTAAGGAACCATGAAATAGAAATACCTTAGATATCATTTACTGGGATTCAACTGCGTTAAGTAAGTCATTCATATGATTTTTGAATAGTCCACTTAGCACTCATTGCATCGGGTGATGCTCACATGGGTGAATAAGTGGGATTGAAACTAGTGAAATGAATCACATAGCGTTAATCATCACTTCCGGGGCTTGCACCCAGTAACCAGGATTTCCCAGGAGGTCACCCATCCCAAATCGCCTCTAGCTCAAGCGCGCTTAACTATGGATTTTTCCCTACAATCAAGCCCACTTAGCTTTCTACCCCATTTGCAAAACCTTAACAAGTATTGTGCCTCATGAAATACCTTTTAAAGCTCTGTGAAATTGTTGCAAAGCATTGAGAATGAGAAAACATAGGAAAAATCCTTCATGACAAAGAAATGAGAGGGAAATAACCTCTACGAATTGGGAAGAATTCAATACTCCAACCACTAAGAATGAGTAATTGCAAGTCCCAAACACCCCAAAGGACAACAGACGTATAACATATCATGAACAAAGCTCACAACCTAACAAAACAACCAACATAACACTTGATGACCACAAACTCATTTAAGCCATCTAGGTAATATCCTCCACGACAAAGTAATAAGAGGGAAAATGTCTCCATGGACTCATAAGAATTTTGCACTACATCTATCAAGAATTCAATACTCCATCACATCCTTCTTACAACATCTTTAATGATAGACTTGCCATTCCTTGAATGTGATGGGTACCCAATGCTTTTTCCCTTAATTTTTCATTGCACCCAATTATGAGAAGTAAAGGGATTAAATGTTGGAACAACACACAAGAGAAAACTAAAAGAGTTAGATTTTCTAATTTTCTTAGAAACCATATCAATAGTGATATTTTAGAAGACTTAGCAAAACTTTATATTAAAAAAATTGCTTACATGTAGGGAGGGACTAATCAACATAAGTGATTGCTATAGTCATAGTGGGTTGGGACTAATGTTTTAAAAATTGGACTTAGTTGATTTGACTGAGTTAATCCCTTGCCGAACTATTTTGGTCTTCAAAACAACTACGGGGATTGGTTTTGTACCAAACTAGTGGAGTCATACACTAACTTGACTGGCTCAGTACCAAACTAGTCCAATTTAGGTGAGTCGAATCAAGTTTACATCTCAAAATTCCATGATCCATAGATTAAAGGAAAAACCTTAAAAAAAATATTAAACTAATATCTAATTTCACTCACTTTAAAGCCTAAAACATGTTTATAAAGAGACCAACCTCTTCTATTTTCCTCACACCTCTCTCATTGAGTTTTTGGAGCAACATTGGCCATGATTTCGATGCATGTGATAGTGACTTGGTATGGGTTGATTTGGTTGTGGATCCACTAGTAGTAGGTGACGTAGGTGTAGATCCAGACATGGCAGGCAATGACACCACCCAACATAGCCATGTAACTAGTGCTTCTATTAGTATTACTATTGCAATTATAGATTTCCTCAAGGAGTTTGAGGAGTCCAAGGACTTCAAGCTGGATATTGATGCCAAGGATCCCATTTTTAGTAGTGGTGATGAGTTTGTTGATTGATCATGTTGATTACTGACAAGCAATAGGCCAATAATTTGTAACATATTATTTTTTGGACTTCAAAGACCATTTAAAATTTCATTGTTCATATTTTGTTTTAGATGAATTGCACTCAATATCGTTTTTGATATATTCACCTTTACATGATATCTTAGACAATGTGTAAACCTATCATAATTCAGTTGTCAACCCAGTAGTGGGGACAACCATCATTGGTTGTTATTCACAAATCTAGGGTGACTCATCAATGTTATTCAAGGAAAACCACACCACTTGGAATTCCTCGTTGGCTATCTTTAAAGGGCCAGACTTTCCCTCCTGCGAGATGTCTCTAGGTCATGTGTCGTTAACTTGTTTCCTTATGTTTGAAGAAGATAATATCTAAGCCAAGCAAAAGCAGTTTTAATTCACCTTTACATGATATACATAAACAAAATTTATATATTTCTTTTTTATTATTGGATACCTTATTTATTTTTAATAATTAAATTATTAAATTTTAAGCCTTCTATAATGATTTTTTATTTTTATTTTAATTAAAATTAAAATTATATATATATATATATATATATATATATAGGTAAAAAAAAAATGGCTTTCAATTAGTTTTGAAATTTTTAAACAAACGAATTCTGTAAAGTTTATTAAACTTTAGGAAAAAATAAATATTAAACCGAATATTTTGAAAATGAAAATATATATACTCTTTATTTTTTAAAATGTTTTTTGCAAATTGGTTGACGGCTATTTTTATGTGGTTTTAAATTGAATTGTCATATATAAAAATTATATTAAAAAAAAGTTTATATTCTCTTAGTGTCATAATAATTTCGGCTTTATTACAATATCATGGTCCAATAACATGGCTTATTAATACCACATGACCAAAAACCATAACTCATTTCAAAATTAAAATATTTTATAAATATTATATTTTAATTTAATTTTATAATATTTTTTAAATTAAAATTCTTCACGTGAATATTTATTCTATTTTACCATGGATATTATTAACTTGTAAACAAGATTTGTTATAACATTATGACCAATAATATAGGTTATCAATACCACTTGCCCATAAACCATAACTCGTTTCAAAATCAAAATATTTTATTTTATTTTTATAATATTTATAGATAAAAATTCTTAAGAACCATCGAGTATTTTTGGTTGCTAGCCTTAATAATTTTTGTTTGACTTCACCTTAATAATTCTAAGAACCATTGGGTATTTTTGGTTGCTAGCGTTGGTCTTATTCGCTTTGAGATTTCGAGGATAGGAAAAAGTCTTAATCTTATCTCTGTGAGTTCTCGTTACATTTAGAACTCTCAATTTAATTTTTGCTGCCCTTTGGACGAGGATCGATGCGTGTTCAGCGTTAAAGGCTCTTCGGGTGGAGGATCTTTGGAAGAGAAAGCAGTATTTGAAGTTTATCAGTCTGTCTAGAAATACCTCTCCTCTTCCCTTACTCAATTACCTCCACTGTGGATGGTCAACCCTCCACGTCAAGGCTGTTATCTGGCTTGCCCCGCTCCCCTTTTTCATCCTTCGCTCTAGTTTCAGAATCGTTGTCCTTCGTGCCCCCCTCTAGAACTTATCGTGGCTCGATTTCATCGCCTAGTCCCGAGGTTTCACCCTCTTCCTATTTCTCGTTGACCTCTTTTGAGGTGCGTGGTAATTGGTTTAATTCTTCTGTTTCTAGGTTTAAACCTAGTAATGATTTTAAATCCGAGAATAATAATAACAATTTTAAGGATGCGAACATTAATTTTAATAGAATTGGAATTAATAATATGAATGATAATAATAATATTAATCAATTCTCGAATATAATAATAATTATAATAAAAATCACCTCTCTATTATTAAGAATCATAATAGATATTTTAATAAAATAGAATTGGACTTAATAATTTAATAATAATATTAATAGTATGAATGATAATAATAATATTAACCAATTCTCTAATACTAATAATAATTATAGTAAAAATCACTTCTCTAATATTAAGAATAATAATGACCTTTTTTCTAATAGCAATAATTTCTTTTCTATGGATTATAGGCACAATAAGGAAATTAAGACTTCTTCTAACAATAAGGTGGTTAATCTCTTAAATTTTTCTTTTGATCCTCATGTTTTAAACTTTGCCTTAGCTTCGAGAAAAATCCTTGTGCATGATATATTTGTGAGATTGAATTCAGGATTAAGGACTTACCGGATGCTACTAAAGATATTATTAGGCAAGATTGTGCGGTTATCCTAAGAAACGCGAAGCCCCCAAAGAACAACCTCGACAAACCTGAATTTGAGGTTCTTAATGCCTTGAACAATAACAAGGACATCGTTGTTCTTAAAGGTTACAAAGGGGGTGATGCTGTTATCCTAAACAAAGATGATTACCAGAGAAAGATGTTAGATCACTTGTATAATAGCGGGAGATATAGAAAACTTGACAAGAATCCCCTAAAAAAGGTTTCTAGAACAGATACTCTAGCCATAAAATCTAGTAGCATTGTTAGCTCCCTTAGCAAGAAGCTCATTCAGAATAGCCCTCTTACCCCGAGGATTTATGGTCTTCCAAAGATCCATAAGGAAGGCCCTCCCATATGCCCCATAGTCAACACCATAGGAGGCCAACTTATCTTCTCGCTAATTTTTTAGCTAATAAGCTTAAACTTCTCGTTGGCTGAACTGAATCCTTTGTCAAAGATTCGTCTTCATTCGTTAACGAGCTTAAGGGTATCATAATTGATTCAGAAAATAATCTGGCGATTTTTTATGTGGTCTCTTTATACACTAGTATCCCCATTAATGAGGCCATTAAAGTCATCAATCACATTACGGATCTTGACACTGCTTATCTAGTTAAAATCTATCTCACCTCTACTTTCTTTAGTTTCAAAGGGGTGTTTTATGAGCACACCTGTGGCGTTTCCATGGGTTCACCCCTTTCCCCAATGGTGACTAATATTTTCATGGAGGACTTTGAATCAAAAATCTTGTCATTAGCTCTATACCAGCTCAAACTTTAGAAAAGGTTTGTAGATGACACTTGCGTCATCTGGGCTCATGGCAAAGAAAAGTTGGAGTTGTTTTTCCAACATCTTAACATCCAATCTAATTCCATAAAGTTCACTATGGAATGTGAATTTGATGGTAGTCTTCCTTTTCTTGATGTTCTTATTTCAAAAATGGTTGACAGTTCTTTCTCTTATCAAGTGTTTCAGAAGAAAACTTACACGGAGCAATATCTTGATGTGAGTTTGCATCATTTCCTTACTCAAAATCCCAGTGTTCTCAACACTTTAGCCACCCGGCCGTTACAAGTTTCTGATGAAAATCACCTCAAATATGAAAAATCCCACCTCCTTAAGGTTTTTAGTAAGAATGGCTATAGCAAGTCCCAATGTCTTAGAGCCTTCCTTAAGGCGGAAGGAGGTCCTAGGAAGAGGAATGATCCCAAGGATCTATTTTATGGAGTGCACCTTCCGTTCATTCAAGGGACCACAGATAAGATTGCAAGGGTCCTAAAAAAGCATAATATTCCTTCGACATTTAAGCCCCTTAGCACTATTCAGAGCTCCCTAAGACTGGTTAAGGACCCCGTGAACCCTAAAAATGGGAAAAGTGTTTACATCATTCCTTGCTCCTGTGGAACTTCATATATTGGTGAAACAGGTCGATCAATAAATCAAAGGATTTATGAACACACTGTTGACATCAAGCATGGTAGATCTCGCTCCTCCGCTTTGGCAGAACATGAAGAAAAGACAAATAATCACATATGCATCGAAGTGGCTAGGGTCATTCCAAGGATCAACCACTTTTATCATCATAAATTGAGGGAGGTCATGGAAATTGAAAAAAGGCATAAAAATCGGAATAGAGATGATGGTTGGAGTATCAACAATTATTGGATCCCTGCACTATCTTCCTAAGTTTTTTTTTTAGAAGTTTTTTTTATTTATTTATTTGTTAATAAAAATATTTATACTAATATAAAAAAAAATTATAAGTTTTATTGGTTTTTTTCTATATATATCTTGTTTTGTAATATTATTATAATCAATCTTTTTTATAATAATAAATTTTATTACTAGTTATTTTTAATAAAGTTATTTTGAACATTTTTTTTCTATAGATTTATAAATATTATAAATAAATAAATAACTATTTATAATAAATTTACTTTGAATAAATATTTCTTACTTTTCAATAATTTTATTTTATTTTATTATTAACGGTTGTTTAATCAAACTAGCCGTTATAATCTTTGGTAGTATTATTATTATAATTCTCTTTATTAATAATATTACTAATTAATTTAAATAACATTACTTATTTATAATTTGTATAAATTTATAAATAAATATTATTATTTATAGTTAATTCATTTTGAATAAATTATTTCTATATAATAATTTTGATTAATATTAATAAAAAATTCTTGAGTCAAACTAGCCATTAGAATCTAATTACTAGTTGGCTTTTCTCTACATCTATTTATTTTGTTACCTAGATCACGTTCCTCATCTTGTCCTGAAGATGAACCACACTAGTTGGTTCAAAACGCAAAAATAAAAATTCTAATTTGACAAAATATTATGAAAAAACTCTTCATGGTATTACAATTTTGTCTTTGCTCATAATTTTTTGTTGTTTATCCATAGTTTAGCATTGAGAATTCAATTTTTGATTTTTTCTATTATTATTTAAATTTTTTTATTTGTAAGGTGATTGGTTGAGGTCTTATTATGAGTTGTTTAGTAACTTCCATTTTTATGAGTTACTATTTTTATTTTTATTATTTCCATTTTCATGAATTATAGTTTTTTTCTCCATATTTTCAATTTAATATGACTTATTATTATTTGAAAAAAGAGGTTTATCGAGAAGCTGAGAATGTTTATTGCGAGGCTTCATAGGAAAATGACCAAATACATCAACTAGATGAAGAAGCAATCTGTCCCATAGGCTATCTTTAGCCTCTTGGACGTTAAAATGATTTTCTTTCTTTCATATTTTAACAAGTGTTAAGTAGTAGCTAGTACTTCCCGCTTAGTTTAAATATAGCTAATTGGAGTATCAACTGCTAACATGATGTGATATGATCAATTAAAATCTTCATAAAAAAATAGAAATAAAAGTGAAAATGTTGCCTTTTGGTGAGCGCCCTACCTCATTGGTTGTAATGAAGATTTATAAGATGATCAAATAAAGCCTTCATAAAAAAATAGAAATAAAAGTGGAAATGTTGTGCTAAAATGTTGCCTTTTGGTGAGCGCCCTACCTCATTGGTTGTAATGAAGCTTTATAACTTTATTTTTTTGACATTGTTTGGTTCAAATTGATATGGAGAAACTTAGTTTCAACTCAATGAGATGTCAGTTCCAAGAAACTTGTTTTGCACAACCAATTGTCTCCTACAAGGTTAATGAGAATTGTACATGATTGATATAGAGTTGAATGCAATTGTGTTTGTGGTAGTGAAGACATGGCAATATGGAACAAAACTTTTAATGTTATCTCTCAGATGGCTTCCAGTTTTAAATAGGGCATCTTTCTTTTGCAGAGTAAAATGGAGTTGGGATGATTTATAATTTGTGATTTAGTATTAAATTAATTTTTAAATTAAATTGTAAAGATGATTTAATATTTATGAATAATTCGTAATAACAATTGTTTTACTATTAATTTAAAAGCTAAATTATGACTAGCACGGTTATATAAATTAAATCACTAGTAACTATAGATGGATATCAAAACACTTAGTTTCTAATCAAAATACTTAGTTCCTAAAACATTTCCTATCGTGAACATAAATAAATAAATTATTAAAATAAATAAAATATATCATTATACTTTTGTCTATGATTTGTGATTTGGTCTTAAAATGAATGAATTTGACAAAGTCACTTTGAATAAAACGAATAGAGTTGAAGTAGATTAAACCGCTTTAATAAAATTCACACATTAACTTTTTGCATGGTAAATGAGACCAATCTTATATGTTTGGTTAGAGGAAAGAAGATAAAACAATTTTTAACAAACCAATTGAAACATATGAGAAATTGAAAGCTAATCTCCCAATAAATAAATGTCGAGCAATCTCCAGTGACTTGAAATAGAATATGGAACTTCAAAGTGGGATCCTTTGACCTACCAGAACAACAGATATTAATTGAAAGGATAAAAAAAAAAAACTTCTTGAATTCAAGAAGATCAATTTATTGAATCCTTGAATTCAATTTCTTGTTATAAAATCAAAATTTTGAATTCTTCTACACGGAAATTATTACTTCAAAGTGGGATCCTTTGACCTACCAGAACAACAGACATTAATCACAGACACACGAAAGGATAATAAAAAAAAACTTATTGAATTCAAGAAGATCAATTTCTTGAATTCTTGAATTCAATTTCTTGTTATAAAATCAATTTTTTGAATTCTTCTACACAGAAATTATAAAAACTATGTGTAAATAAAACAAACTCAACAAAGTTAGGAAAAAGATGTTCACTAAATCCTAAAAATTAGTAATTATACATCAATAAAACTTTCTTAAAAAAGTTAGGAAATAAATGCTTACAAGATTCTAAAAACTAATAACTAATGATATAGTTATGAATTATAAAAGCTATGTGTAAACAAGAAAAACAATTATGATTAATGTAATTGGAATTGAAAATAGAGAAAAAAATAGAAAAAGAAAAAAAAAATATAAGTCAAATTAAAAAAATATATGGAGTTGTTTTTAGTGCGACTTTTGGGACTTTCCGGCAGAAAAAAATGAAGTGAAATCTTGATTTGTGTTATTTAAACTGGTTTTTGATTGTATATATGAGGCCTTCAAAGACAACAGGGAAAGTTATGCAGATACACTGGCAACTAGCTCTTGGGATAATCTATTTAACGAGGGGTTTGTCGAGAAGATGGGAGCATTTATTGTGAAGCTTCACAAAAAAAGGGCCGAATACATCAAGCAGATGAAGAAGCAATCTGTCCCATAGGCTATCTTTAGCCTCGTGGACTTTAAAATAATTTCCTTCCTTCCTATGGATTCAACACCCTAAAAAACCCTAGGGCACTTCCATTGTGCAGGGGTTACCCATCAAGCTTGTGATTTCAATAAATTCCTGTTGGTTTTAGAGAAGAGAAATTAGACAGGAAAAACCCACCAGAAAAACTTCCAAAAAGTCTCACTAAGGACAACTCGAAAATGCATATATATATATATATATATATATATATATATATATATATATATATATATATATATATATATATATATATATATATATATATATATTTAACAAGATCGGATAGTGGATATATTACCAAAAGTTGTGGTGGAGCAAGCTCCTATTACAATCAATTGTAGCATAGAAGGAAACTAAGCATTGAGAATGTACTGGGAGCGCAATCCCTTCTCCTGTGCATGTATTCAAAATTTCACAGATCTATATGGCTATTCTTGAGTACTGTCTAACATATTGACCTACTAATAAAGCAAATTTACATAACATTGATTCTCTGATAATTTTTCATGGCTTGTAAACTGACTGCTCCTGAGAAGGTTGTTTCTTCTTGTCATAGTTAACAGAGTTCTCACCTTCTTGGCTCATGGTATTGTTTTTTAAGTATGTCACTGCCTCCTCTAAATGCTTGCATTTATTTTTAAGAGCCATGATCTCTTCTTTCTACATTTCCATGTTCCTTTTCTGATAGTTATACTCCATTCTCATTTCAGACCTGATATCTTTCAGTGATTCTTGTAGTCGATTAATCATGAATTTGTTCGCTTTGCATGCTGGGCATGCATCATTCCTTGCTACCTTTTCAATGGGGTTGAATTCCATTTGATTTTCTTTCCTCTTGAGCTGCTTGTTGTTCTTTGTGTAGTTGTGCTTCCTGTGCCTTGTGTTACCTGAATTATTCCTTCTTTTGTTGTAGCTGCCTACAAGCCTTTTGCGTTGATCTTTACTGCTTGCTAGGGAGGATGTAACTTGGCGTTCCTGAGGCTGAAAAATAGGGAGGAGTGGCGCTGGGAGGGAGGGAGTAAACAGAAGGCGAAGGTAATTTCTAGTGAAGGAGTGAGCGGGGTGAAGATGATGACTGAAGATTTGCACAACGACTGGCCTATAGATGGCTGAGAGCTTAAATGGAGAGAGGACGATATGCAAAGCAAGAGGGAAATCTCCAGTGAATTGAAACAGAATATGGAACTTCAAAGTGGGATCCTTTGACCTACCAGAACAATAGACATTAATCGAAAGGATAAAAAAAAAAACTTCTTGAATTCAAGAAGATCAATTTATTGAATTCTTGAATTCAATTTCTTGTTATAAAATCAATTTTTTAAATTCTTCTACACGGAAATTATAACTTCAAAGTGGGATCCTTTGACCTACCAGAACAACAGACATTAATATAAACACACGAAAGGCTAAAAAAAAACTTCTTGAATTGAATTCAAGAAGATCAATTTCTTGAATTCTTGAATTCAATTTCTTGTTATAAAATCAATTTTTTGAATTCTTCTACGCGGAAATTATAAAAACTATGCGTAAATAAAACAAATTCAACAAAGTTAGGAAAAAAATGTTCACTAAATCCTAAAAATTAGTAACTATACATCAATAAAACTTTCTTAAAAAAGTTAGGAAATAAATGCTTACAAGATTCTAAAAACTAATAACTAATGATATAGTTATTAATTATAAAAGCTATATGTAAACAAGAAAAACAATTATGATTAATGTAATTGGAATTGAAAATAGAGAAAAAAAAAATAGAAAAAGACAAAAAAAATATAAGTCAAATTAAAAAAATATATGGAGTTGTTTTTAGTGCGACTTTTTGGACTTTCCGGCGGAAAAAATTGAGGTGAAATCTTGATTTGTGTTATTTAAATTGATTTTTTTACTGTACATATGGATTCAACACCCTGAAAAACCCTAGGGCAATTCCATTGTGCAGGGGTTACCCATCAAGCTCGTGATTTCAATAAATTCCTGCTTGTTTTAGAGAAGAGAAATTAGACTAGAAAAACCCACCGGAAAAGCTTCCAAAAAGTCTCACTAAGGACAACTCGAATATATATATATATATATATATATATATATATATATATATATATATATAACAAGATCGGATAGTGGATATATTACCAAAAGTTGTGGTGGAGCAAACTCCTATTACAATCGACTGTAGCATAGAAGGAAACTAAGCATTGAGAATGTACTGGGAGCGCAATCCCTTTTCCTGTGTATGTATTCAAAATTTCATATATTTCTATGACTATTCTTGAGTACTGCCTAACATATTGACCTACTAATAAAGCAAGTTTACATAACATTGATTCTCTGATAATTTTTCATGGCTTGTAAACTGACTGCTCCTGAGAAGGTTGTTTCTTCTTGTCATAGTTAACAGAGTTCTCGCCTTCTTGGCTCATGGTATTGTTTTTGAAGTATGTCACTGCCTCCTCTAAATGCTTGCATTTATTTTTAAGAGCCATGATCTCTTCTTTCTACATTTCCATGTTCCTTTTTTGATAGCTATACTCCATTCTCATTTCAGACCTGATATCTTTCAGTGATTCTTGTAGTCGATTAATCATGAATTTGTTCGCTTTGCATTCTTGGCATGCATCATTCTGTTTTGCCTTTTCAATGGGGTTGAATTCCATTTGATTTGCTTTCCTCTTGTTCCTCTTGAGCTGCTTGCCTTTCCTTGTGTTGTTGTGCTTCCTGTGCCTTGTGTTACATGAATTATTCCTTCTTTTGTTGTAGCTGCCTATAAGCCTTTTGTGTTGATCTTTACTACTTGTTGGGGAGGATGTAACTTGGCATTCTTGAGGGTGAAAAACAGGGAGGAGTGGCGCTGGGAGGGAGGGAGTAAACAAAAGGCGAAGGTAATTTCTAGTGAAGGAGTGAGCGGGGTGAAGATGATGACTGAAGATTTGCACAACGACTGGCCTATAGATGGCTCAGAGCTTAAATGGAGAGAGGACGATATGCAAAGCAGGAGGGCAATCTCCAGTGACTTGAAACAGAATATGGAACTTCAAAGTGGAATCCTTTGATCTACTAGAACAACAGACATTAATCGAAAGGATAAAAAAAAACTTCTTGAATTCAAGAAGATCAATTTATTGAATTCTTGAATTCAATTTCTTGTTATAAAATCAATTTTTTTAATTCTTCTACAAGGAAATTATAACTTCAAAGTGGGATCCTTTGACCTACCAGAACAACAGACATTAATCACAGACACACGAAAGGATAAAAAAAAAACTTCTTCAATTCAAGAAGATCAATTTCTTGAATTCTTGAATTCAATTTCTTGTTATACAATCAATTTTTTGAATTCTTCTATGCGGAAATTATAAAAACTATGCGTAAAACAAATTCAACAAAGTTAGGAAAAAAACATGTTCACTAAATCCTAAAAATTAGTAAATATACATTAATAAAACTTTCTTTAAAAAGTTAGGAAATAAATGCTTACAAGATTCTAAAAACTAATAACTAATGATATAGTTATTAATTATAAAAGCTATGTGTAAACAAGAAAAACAATTATGATTTAATGTAATTGGAATTGAAAATAGAGAGAGAAAAAAAGAAAAAGACAAAAAATATAAGTCAAATTAAAAAAATATATGGAGTTGTTTTTAGTGCGACCTTTTGGACTTTGCGACGGAAAAAATTGAGGTGAAATCTTGATTTGTGTTATTTAAACTAGTTTTTTGACTATATATATGGATTCAACACCCTGGAAAACCCTAGGGCACTTCCATTGTGCAGGGGTTACCCATCAAGCTCGCAATTTCAATAAATTCCTGTTGGTTTTAGAGAAGAGAAATTAGACCGGAAAAGCTTCCAAAAAGTCTCACTAGGGACAACTCAAAAATGTATGTATATATATATATATATATATATATATATATATATATTAACAAGATCGAATAGTGGATATATTACCAAAAGTTGTGGTGGAGAAAGCTCCTATTACAATTGACTGTAGCATAGAAGGAAACTAAGCATTGAGAATGTACTGGGAGCGCAATCCCTTCTCCTGTGCATGTATTCAAAATTTCATAGATTTCTATGGCTATTCTTGAGTATTGCCTAACATATTGACCTACTAATAAAGCAAATTTACATAACATCGATTCTCTGATAATTTTTCATGGCTTGTAAACTGACTGCTCCTAAGAAGGTTGTTTCTTCTTGTCATAGTTAACAGAGTTCTCGCCTTCTTGGCTCATGGTATTGTTTTTTAAGTATGTCACTGCCTCCTCTAAATGCTTGCATTTATTTTTAAGAGCCATGATCTCTTCTTTCCGCGTTTCCATGTTCCTTTTCTAATAGCTATACTCCATTCTCATTTCAGACCTGATATCTTTCAGTGATTCTTGTAGTCGATTAATCATGAATTTGTTCACTTTGCATGTTGGGCATGCATCATTCCTTGCTGCCTTTTCAATGGGGTTGAATTCCATTTGATTTGCTTTCCTCTTGTTCCTCTTGAGCTACTTGTTGTTCCTTGTGTTGTTGTGCTTCCTATGCCTTGTGTTACCTGAATTATTCCATCTTCTGCTGTAGCTGCCTACAAGCCTTTTGCCCTGATCTTTACTGCTTGCTGGGGAGGATGTAACTTGGCATTCTTGAGGGTGAAAAACAGGGAGGAGTGGCACTGGGAGGGAGGGGGTAAACAAAAGACGAAGGTAATTTCTAGTGAAGGAGTGAGTGGGGTGAAGATGATGACTGAAGATTTGCACAACGATTGACCTATAGATGGCTGGGAGCTTAAATGGAGAGAGGACGATATGCAAAGCAGGAGGTCAATCTCCAGTGACTTGAAACACAATATGGAATTTCAAAGTGGGATCCTTTCACCTACCAGAACAACAAACATTAATCGAAAGGATAAAAAAAAACTTCTTAAATTCAAGAAGATCAATTTATTGAATTCTTGAATTCAATTTCTTGTTATAAAATCAATTTTTTGAACTCTTTTACATGGAAATTATAACTTCAAAGTGGATCCTTTGACCTGCCAGAACAACAGACATTAATCACAAACACATGAAAGGATAAAAAAAAACTTCTTGAATTCAAGAAGATCAATTCTTGAATTCTTGAATTCAATTTCTTGTTATAAAATCAATTTTTTGAATTCTTCTACGCGGAAATTATAAAAACTATGTGTAAATAAAACAAATTCAACAAAGTTAGGAAAAAATGTTCACTAAATCCTAAAAATTAGTAACTATACATCAATAAAACTTTCTTTAAAAAGTTAGGAAATAAATGCTTACATGATTCTAAAGACTAATGACTAATGATATAGTTATTAATTATAAAAGCTATGTGTAAACAAGAAAATCAATTATGATTAATGTAATTGGATTTGAAAATAGAGAAAAATGTAGAAAAAGACAAAAAAATAGAAGTCAAATTAAAAAAATATATGGAGTTGTTTTTAGTGCGACTTTTTGGACTTTTCGGCGGAAAAATTTGAGCTGAAACCTTGATTTGTGTTATTTAAACTGGTTTTTTGACTGTATATATGGATTCAACACCCTGAAAAACCCTAGGGCACTTCCATTGTGCAGGGGTTACCCATCAAGCTTGTGATTTCAATAAATTCCTACTGGTTTTAGAGAAGAGAAATTAGACTGGAAAAACCCACCGGAAAAGCTTCCAAAAAGTCTCACTAAGGACAACTCGAAAATGTGTGTGTGTGTGTGTGTATATATATATATATTTAACAAGATCGGATAGTGGATATATTACCAAAAGTTGTGGTGGAGGAAGCTCCTATTACAATCGACTGTAGCATAGAAGGAAACTAAGCATTGAGAATGTACTAGGAGCGCAATCCCTTCTCCTGTGCATGTATTCAAAATTTCATAGATTTCTATGGCTATTCTTGAGTACTGCCTAACATATTGACCTACTAATAAAGCAAATTTACATAACATTGATTCTTTGATAATTTTTCATGTCTTCTAAACTGACTGCTCCTGAGAAGGATGTTTCTTCTTGTCATAGTTAACAGAGTTCTCGCCTTCTTGGCTCATGGTATTGTTTTTGAAGTATGTCACTGCCTCCTCTAAATGCTTGCATTTATTTTTAAGAGCCATGATCTCTTGTTTCTGCATTTCCATATTCCTTTTCTGATAGCTATACTCCATTCTCATTTTAGACCTGATATCTTTCAGTGATTCTTGTAGTTGATTAATCATGAATTTGTTCGCTTTGCATGTTGGGCATGCATCATTCCTTGTTGCCTTTTCAATGGGGTTGAATTCCATTTGATTTGCTTTCCTCTTGTTCCTCTTGAGCTGCTTGTTGTTCCTTGTGTTGTTGTGCTTCCTGTGCCTTGTGTTCCCTGAATTATTCCTTCTTCTATTGTAGTTGCCTAAAAGCCTTTTGCACTGATCTTTACTGCTTACTGGGGAGGATGTAACTTGGCGTTCCTGAGGGTGAAAAACAGGGAGGAGTGGCGTTGGGAGGGGGGGGAGTGAACAAAAGGCGAAGGTAATTTCTAGTGAAGGAGTGAGCGGGGTGAAGATGATGACTGAATATTTGCACAACAACTAGCCTATAGATGGCTGAGATCTTAAATGGAGAGAGGATGATATGCAAAGCAGGAGGGAAATTGAGAGGAGTCGAGACGGGACTTAGAGAATTCGAAGACGCTTGGAGCACGGCAGGGGATGTGAGGGGCGAATGAGGAAAACAAATTTGCCTGGGAATGGAGCTGCTGGGGATATTACAATTCCAGATGTATTTAAAGAGGCTGAGAGTTGTCCGATGCCTTTCGCTGATGAGATAGATTGCTACGTGATTCCTATGAACTTGATCACAATCGTCCTTGTAGCCAGAACACTTGTGATTTTTTGATCTTCTTTGATTTCTCCTCTGGATTCTCATGACCCTCTAATTGTTTTTGGAGTGATATTCTTTTTGTTGAAATCTTGCTGTTTTTTTTTTTTTTGGGGAATACTCATTGTTTCTTCTTTTTGAGAGGATTCATGCTTGTTATCCTTTGGATGGACTTATGGGACAGAGGTGTGATATTCCTCTTTGTTTTCCCGAGTGCTCCCTTCAGATCTTTTAACTGCTTGATTAGCGAAATGGTCTGCCTATTGATTATGAGTTCGCAAAACATGTCTGAAAATCGCATCTCCTGAGCCTTCTAAATTCTTCCTGATTCTCCTGTATACTTTGTTCATGAATTCATTGTTGGGATTTTTGTGACGAGCCATTGCCTCTATTATTATGGCTGGGTCTCCTATTATAATAGGGTCTTGTATCATTCTTTTTTTGATTATTATTGTTCCCATTAACAGGCTGTAGGCTTCAGCCTTATTATTTGAAGCTTCTACAAGTCCCCATTCCTAGGTAAAAATTTATTTCCCATCTGGATCAAGGATAATTCCCCCTGCCCCTGCCTTCCTGGGATTATGTTTTGAAGCCCCATCAAAGTAGAGACAATGTCTTTTCTGATTTTTTTCCATGTTATGAATTCTTCTTCACTCAGTCTAATTTTCCAGCTATGTTCTGAAGGTTTTTTCCTTTGTCCTTTTTTCCCATTGTTAGTTATTATGGCTTTGTTGAGCCAACTTTCTCTTCTTGTTGTAGAATGTTGTAGTCTATTGATGCTGTTCTTTTAACATTTAGGATTTCAGAAGTTAAACCCCATGTTTTTTGAAAGGGTTTTCCCTATTCCTGGGGTTTGGCTTTTGAAAATGCTTTTGTTTCTCATCAACCAAATTTGCCAACAAAGAACTCTTGGGATGCATTTCCAAAACCTCTATATCGTCACTTTCCTCTTTATTGTATATGGATAGGCCTTCTCCCAGGCTTGGAAAAAGTTCGACAGAGGCTTTTCAAAATTTATATTGATTTCAAGAGGACTTATGAGTTGTTGCCAACAATCTTTGGCAAAAAGGCAGTCCTGAAATAAATGTTGTATGGTTTCTTCTGCCTGCAAGCACATTGGACATCTTGAGGGACCTTGGAAGCCTTTTTTTTTAAGTTTTCACTAGTTAAAATCTTCCCTTTTAAGAGTGTCCAGGTGAGAATTTTGATTATAGGCAGGCTTTCAGAGTTCCAGACTGCCTTCTAGAGACCCCAATCTTGTTGGTTTGGTTGTTCTTGTAAAATTTTGTATCCAGTCTTGACTGTGTATTTTCCACAACTTGGGTCCCAAAGGAAGTCATCTTCTTCATCGTAGCTTATGGGTGTTGCCCCTTTAAGAAGCTGCCTTAATTTGCTCCATTGCACTTCCAGATTTGCAGGGATTGTTAAGGTTTGCCATTCTTGCCATTCTCTCTAATTCCAAAGAGAGATTGAGTGTAGTGTATTTAGACCTTTTCCTCTCATCCATTTTTGAATACCCTCAATTTCTGAGTGAGTTTTTAAAGGTTCTTTTCCCATAATTCTATCCTCCCAAATCGATATTGTTTTTTCTGTTGCCTGGGATTTTAGAAATATGATTGCTCATTAAAGGGATTGTCTTTTTTACTAACTTCCAGACTTGAGTACATTGTCTTGATGGGATATTTCCATTCAGCTAACTTCTCCTAGAGCTATCCATGTATTTTGAGGCGAGTTTTTTTTCTTTCCACCAGCTCTCTTTCCCTGTGATCAATCTCCATATTATTTTCATTCCCAAGGCAACATTCATGAGGCCAGGTAGCCAGATTGATAGGCCTCCTTGTTCATATGGTAATACTACTTGCTCCCACTTGACCAAACTGAATTTTTTGTTTTCTTGCTTCCTTCCCTGCCATAGAAATCTTCTTAGGATTAACTCCATTTGTTTATGGGCACTTGCTGGAGCCAAGATTATTGCATATTGGTAGATTAGGAGTGCTGCTAGGAGTGCTTTGATTAATATCACCCTCCCTGCCATGTTTAGCCACATCATTCCCCAACTCTGGATTTTGTTTTTCATTTTTTCAATCTGTTTGGTCCATATTTCAGCCTTCATGTTTTCTTTTGAGATGGGGAGTCCCAAATAAAAGAAATGAGTCCATTTTTCCTGTATGGGGATATCTAGGATTTGTGAAATCCTTTGCATGGTTCTGGGAGGGGTATTCCAGCCATATATTCTGCATTTTGTGTTGTTTAAGAGCCCACCTGAAACCTGTAGGAAATCATCCAATATTCTTTTGAATCTTTTTGCAATTATTGTAGAGGCCCCTCCCAATAACAGAGTGTCATCCACAAACAAGGAGTGGTTTATGGTCTTTACTCCTCTTGCTATTCGAAGCCCAGTGATATTTCTTTCTTTTCTTTGTTTTTCCAAGGCTCTGCTTAAAGTTTCTGCCATTATAATATATAGGAAGGGGGAGAGTGGACATCCTTGTCTGAGGCCTCTTGTGCTTTGAAAGAATTCGCTGGGCCTTCCATTTATAAGAGGAGCAATCCAAGGAGTAGTGATGCAAGCTTGAATGACCTCTATTATTTCTTTTGAGAATCCAAGTTTTTTGAGAACTGCCATTAGATATGGGAGGCTGACCCTGTCAAATGCATTTGCCATATCCAGTTTGATAATGATTCCTTTTTCTTTTCTTTGCATGCTGGAATGAACAACTTCCTGTACAATAATTACATTATCTATGATTTCCCTGTTGGGCACAAATCCTCCTTGGTTTTCAGATATTATTGTTGGAAGAACTTCTTTGATTCTATTTGCAATTATTTTTGTGATGATCTTATAGGAGGAATTGCAAAGGGAGATGGGGTGAAATCTATTGAAAGTGGAGGGGTTGGATTCTTTTGGGACTAATGCAAGATAGGAGGATTTTGTGTTGCTTCCTATTTTTTTTTTGAAGACATTCTTTACCATTCTTAAGAAATCCTTTCTTATTATGTTCCAATGGAATCTGTAGAAAGCTATTGTAAAACCATCTGGCCCTAGGGCTTTGTCTGGATGTAGGCTCCATATGGCCGCCACTACCTCTTCTTCTGTTATCTCTTTGCATATTTCTGAGTTTTGCTCTTTTTTAAATATTTTTTTTTGTATGCTGTAGGAAGCTTTCATACTCAGTCGTTTCTTCTCTAGCTGAAAGTAAATTTTTAAAATGCTTGTGGGCTGCTCTTTTTAGATCCTCTGCACCTTTGACCTCTTGACCATCAACTTGTATTTTTTCTATCTGATTTCTTGCTCTTCTTATCTTAATGGTATTGTGAAAGAAGGAGGTGTTTTTATCCCTTACCTTGAGCCAAAGGCTTCTAGATTTCAGTCTGGCCTCTTCTTCCTCTTTCCTGTTTTCCCTGTATATTTCCCAAAATATCTCCTTCTCTCTTAAATAATCCTGCTTGTCTTCTTCTTTGTTTTCTTTTTCAGTTTGTATGTTGTCCATTTTCTTTTGCAGCTCTGTTTTCCTTTCTTTTTTTTTTGATTTCATTTGCTCTTGCCCATTCCTTCAGCTTGGCTCTTAAATTTTTTAATTTTGTTTCCCAAATATATTGGGGTGATCCCGATATTCTTGGTGCCCATGCTTCCTTGATTAGTTTGCTGAATTATGTATTGTTGTCCCATATTGAGAAGTATCTAAATGGGTATGGAGGATTTTAGATTTAATAGAGTTGTTTACTGCTGCTATGTTTTCTTGAATCAGAATTCTATCTAGCCTCTCTTTAATATTATTTTTGCCCACTCTTTTGTTGCTCCAAGTATATTTTTCGTTGTTTGGGGGAATGTCTATTAAGTTGTGTTGTTCCATTATTGCTTCCAGAGCGTCCCTAGATGGGTTTGTGTGATATGTCCCTCCAAACTTCTCTTCTATACTTCTTACCAGATTTAAATCCCCTCCAAGGATTATTTTCCCAGTTTGTATTTCATTTAGTGCTTCCTTTATGGTGTCCCAACATTGCTCTTTTTCCTTGTAATGATTGGGGGCATATATGTTTATGAAACTGTACTTCTCTTTTGTGCTTGTTTTCTTTAGATCTATTTGTATCCAGTGTTGATCTTTCTTTTGTTGTATCATTTCCCAATGTCCTTTTTTCCATATTGTGCAGATTCCGCTTGAAGCTCCTATAGCTTGTATTGCTTCCCCTTCATAATTTTCAAATATTTTTATTATTTTTTCAGTTTCATAACTATTTGTTTTGGTCTCCTGAATCATAGAAATGCCTGGATTTTCTTTTTCCAGAATGTCTCTTGTGGCATTTTCTTTAAAGGGTGATCCCATTCTTCGATAATTCCAGGAGACCACTATCATTATTTGCTTGTTGGGTGGTGCAAGGGGCCTTTCCCTCTTTGTTGGCTTTTATCATTGTTTCCTGAGCTTATTCCCAGAAAGAATTCCATTGGTTGTTGCATTCCTAAAGCCATTTCCTTTGCTGCAGCTTCATCCCTCAGTTCTTTGTTTGACTTTCTTCTTATTTTTTTTGTTGTTGTTATATTTTACATTTTGAAGAGTTTCCTTTAAATGATTTATTGTTAGAATTTTGTCAACTGAAGGAAGGGGTGGAGATTGAGTATTTGAGATCGGAGGGGATGTTGGGGGGTTGAGAGTATGGGGAGGGGATCTGGATCTAGGGGATGGGGGGGCTGTGGGGTCCAATGGCCCAAAAGGATTTAGGCTAATGAGAGGGTTGTTGTCTGCTTTTGGTGATGGAGGGAGGAGGTCAAAGGATGCAAGGGGCTGCGATGAAGTGTGAAGGGGTTGTTTGTTGGATGTCTTCTTCCTTTTAGCCTGCTCCCATTTGTTTTTTGAGTCTTCAACATTTTCATTTTCATTTTTTTTGTACATCTATTAGCAAAATGACCATATTCGTGACATACCTTGCATTTGAAAGGAATTTGCTCATAATCCAGTTGTTGAATGTGCGTCCACTGATCCACTTTGATTTTGATTGCCTTCGGAAGCCCTTTCCCTAGATCCACTTCTACGCAGATTCTGGCACATGCATGCATATTTTCCTTTGGTTCACACTTGTCTATGTATTTCTCGACTGCATTTCCTATAGCTTTAACTGAATCATCTCCCCAGCAGTGAAGGGGGAGGTGCGACAGCCTGACCCAGACTGGTATAGCACTAGGAACGTCCATTTCTGGATCAAAATATGGTGTCCATCTATTTAGGTACAGACCCCTTGTACCCATGAAGTATGGGCCATTCCTAAATATCAGATTCTGATTCTCCTTGGTTTCGAAGTGGAAGGTGTAGTACCCTCTTCCACAGAACTTGATTGAAATTTTCCCGTTTATTGACGCAGTCCAGTTCCTTCCTATTCATTTTTGGGTGAGGGCCATAACCCAATGAGCTGCCCAACTAATCCACGCTCCGCTAGGGACAGAGCTGCTCTACATGGGAGAGCAGGGGGAAGAGAAATTTCAGGGGTGTCTTCCAATCTTTTAACAAACTTGGTTATTGACGGTCGGTTTTTGGCCGGACACATTGCAGATATGAGAGAGGCGAATGCTTTTGCTGTTCCTTCATTTTCTTGTTGGCGATCAAGGAGAGGATCTCTGTCCTCTAGAGGATCCATCGAGCCAAGGCCTCAACAGCAGGAGGCCACTGAGGAGCAGTTGCGTGTTGTTTTCTATTGGCTAGGGCTGCGCAGTTCAACGCTCAGCAACAACAGTGCGTTTTTTAAATGAATTTATAAATTTATCAAAATGTATATATATTGGAAATAATACAAAAAGGAAAAAAAAAATCAAAAGGTTAAATAAAAAACAATAAAACAAAAAACAAAAAATTAGTAACAAATAGAAATGAAAGTGTCAGACCAGGAGTAACTCCAGACTAGGCAAAAAACTGATTCATAAATTTCATTAGGTAGCTATTGTTATATACATGAATGTGACTGATCAGTTCATCTTCTTGATGATTGTTCACATTCCACATTCACCCAATCACAGAGGATTAGGTGTCAACATTCCCCCCCTTAATCTGAAGGGATGTTGGTGAGTCCAAGCATCGTTCTGAATCTTTCAAGCTTTTCTCTTCCAAGCGCTTTGGTGAAGATGTCTGCAATTTGCTCATTTGTGGAACAATGACGAAGATGGATTGTTTTGGCCTCAACATGATGTCGGATCAGATGATATTTAGTATTGATGTGCTTTGTACGATCATGGAACTTTGGGTTCTTGGCCAAGTTTATTGCAGAGGTGTTGTCAATCATGAGTGGAGTTGATTGTACTTGTTTTACCTGCAAATCTTCAAGAATTTTCCTGAGCCACACAATTTCTTTCGTTGCTTCAGCTGCTGCCACGTATTCTGCTTCTATTGTGGAATCTGTTGGAACTGATTGTTTGCGTGATCTCTAAGAGACAGCTCCTGATCCAAGACTCATAGCATATCCTGAAGTAGATACTCCAGTTTCTTTGTCTCCATCGAAGTCTGAATCAGAGTATCCAATCAAGTTGAAGTCGTCCACCTGTGTATAATTGATTCCAAGGTCTTGAGTTCCCTTCAAGTACCTTAGAACTCTTTTTGCAGCAGACCAATGTCCCTCACAAGGCTTTTGCATAAACCTGGAGAGGATTCCAACAACAAATGAAATGTCTGGTCTGGTAGTAGTGAGGTAGATGAGACTTCCTATAAGTTGTCTATACTTTGTTGCATCCTCAAATTCCTTTCCTTCAATAGATGTGAGCTTTAAGTTTTGTTCCATTGGAGTAGAAAGAGGATTGCACTCTGTCATGCCAAATCTTTTTAACAAATCTCCAATGTATTTCTTTTGAGAAAGAAATATGGATTTTGGATGTTGGGTTACTTCAATGCCAAGATAGTAATGAACATAGCCCAAATCAGTCATTTCAAAACTTTTTCCTAATTCTTTCTTTATGGATGCAATATAGCTTTCATTGTTCCCTGTCATTAAAAGATCATCTACATATACCACAAGATATACAACTGTTTTGCCAACTTTCTTGACAAATAAAGTTGCATCATCAAGATCAAAATGATTGAAGTTGAGTTTCAGAAGATGCTCAGTTAATTTTTCATACGAGGCTCGCGGTGCTTGTTTGAGGCCATACAAGGACTTCACAAGTTTGCATACTTTTTGTTCATGTCCTTTCACAGCAAATCCTTCAGGCTGGGACATAAAAACATTCTCTTTTAGATCTCCATTCAAGAATGCAGTCTTTACATCCATTTGATGGACTTTCCAACCGTTCTGAGCTGCTAGTGCAAAGAGTGTCCGGATGGTGGCCCATTTTGCTGTGGGGGCAAAAGTTTCCTCATAATCGACCCCTTCCTTCTGTGCAAAACCTTTTGCCACAAGCTTAGCTTTGTGCTTGTCAAGTGAGCCATCAACTTTGTACTTGTTCTTGTAGACCCACTTGCAGCCAATTGGTTTGGTTCCAAATGGAGGGTCAACCAGCTTCCAAGTGCCATTCTTTATGAGGGCATCATACTCCTTTTTCATCGCTTCTTTCCATTCATCATGAGAAGCAGCTTCTTTGAAGGAAGTTGGTTCAAAATCTGTAGACAAGTTCAATTCACAATCATAAGTAACATCCATATCAACAGGTGAATTAGAGTCATCTACATCACCTCCATTTTGTCGGTTTGAATTTTTGGTTCCTGTTTTTCCAATTTCATCAGGATGAACACTTTCAAGTGTCTTTGTCAGCCACTTTGGGGGACCTTTCTGAGATGGTCCAGGCTGTTCTGTTGATTGAGTTGGGACTGAATCAAGATTGAGTCTCCCAATTCTATCAATTACATCACTTAAAGCATCATCCGTTGTTGGAGTTTCATGCAGGGGAGATTGTTCTTCAGAAGAAGATTCCACATGTTGTTCTAGTATAGGAATCCCCCCTTCAAGATGTGGAATCTGATTATCAAATTCTTGAAATGATTTCGTTTTTGCGAATCTATCCAAGCGATCAAGTTGCCACTCAACAACATTGTCAGATTTGGATGATTCAAGAAAAATGACATCTCTAGATACAACAAACTTTTTATTTACTTCATCATAGAGGCGGTATGCTTTAGATGTGTTTGAATACCCCAGGAAGATACACTTACGACTTCTAGCACCAAGTTTGTTTCTATGTACCTTTGGTATCAAAGCATAACAGGTGGAACCAAAGATCCTGAGATGTTTTACCGAAGGAACATGTCCATACCACAATTCATAAGGAGTCTTGTTTCTTATAGCATTAGATGGACATCTATTCTTTATATATGCAGCACATAGAACAGCATCAGCCCAAAACATTATCTTTACATTTTTGAAGAAAAGCATGGATCGTACCATATTCAAAATTGTTCTATTCATTCTTTCTGCTACACCATTCTGTTGGGGATTATAAGGTACAGTTGTTTGATGTTTAATCCCATGTTGGCGAAGATAGTGTTCAAATTCATTTGATGTATATTCTTTTCCATTATCAGTGCGAATAGACCCAATATGAGATTGTGCATCATTTTCAATCCATTTATGAAAATTCTTGAATGTTTGAAAAGCATCAGATTTGTTCTTCAATAAGTAAACCCAACACATTCTGGTGTAATCATCAATAAATGTCATGATATATTTATTTCCATTTGCAGAAGGAACAGGCATTGGACCACATAAATCTGAATGAATGAGTTCAAGCTTCCTATGTGCTCTTGAATGTGAATCATGAAAAGACTGTTTGCTATGCTTTCCTAGAATGCAAGCATCACATTGCTTATGTTTCCTAGGAATTGTAGGCAAAACAGCAACACCATTTTTCTTCAATAAGCGGAGACTGTCATAGTTTAAATGTCCAAATCTAGCATGCCATAATAAACTTGATGGAAGTGTACCTTCTTCATGATGAGAAATATATGAGAAATGTTGTGCATGAGCAGAGGTTCCTTGCAGTTTGAGAAGCCTTTCTTCTTCTATTCCCCTCATGACAAGTGAGTGGTCAGATGCTTTTCTTACCTCAAGCTTGCCATCAAACATATGAATGGAGTGACCTTGCTGGCAGATGTGGACCAAGGACAACAAGTTTCTCTTGAGCTGTGGGAGATATAGAACATGATCCAGAAGAAAGTCTGGAAGACCAGGCAGTTTAAGCCTGATTGTGCCAAGCCCTGATGGCTTGATTTTTGACTGATCTGCAAAGTATACTGCTCCATCAACATTGTCAGTGAAATCTTCAAAAAAATCTTTCCTATGAGTCATATGACAGGTTGCTCCTGAATCAAGCAACCAATCATTTTTGAAGAAGCAAGTGAAGCATTAAACAAATCTTCATTTACTCCAATGTTACATTGTGCCTCAATATAGTGAGCGGATTCAGGTGCTTTACCTTTGTCTGTATCATCAGTTTTACCTTTCTGCTGGTTTCTTTTCTGCTCAATTTTGTCCCATGGTAGCTTGCATGTAGAAGCATCATGTGATCCATTTCGTTTGCAGCGAATGCAATGCAGATATGCTTTTTCTCCTTGAGAATGTCTGCCCCCCTGCCTCTGAAGTATCTTCCTCTTCCTCTTCGTCCACCTCTTCCTCTTGTAGAATCTTGAGCAGGATGCTTTTCTTTATGAGCAAGGCAAACAGTCTCTTCAGAAGATTCAGGGACTGTCTTCTTTCCAAAGGCTTTCTCTCTTTCAGCAAACTTTTTCACAAGAGAGTCAAAGGTTATATCTTTAAGATTTCCATTTGCTTGTAAAGACTCAAGATAATTGGAGTAAGTAGGATAGAGTGCCTTGAGAAAAGCAATAAGAGGGATATCCAGCTCAACCTTAGTGGATTTGATATCATGCATTATGGATTTAACTTCAGATGCAAGAGCAAGAGGATCATTATTTTTCAGTTCAAGAGTGAAGAGTTTAATCATGAGCTGAACAACTTCAAGTGCAGAATGTGAGTCATAGAGTTCTTTGAGCTTTTGTAAAGCTTCAAAGGCAGTTGAATATGATGAAATATGGCGACTTACTTCTTCATTTACAGATGCTGCGATTAATGCATATGCTTTGCTGTTCTTGTTATCCCAAATGACGAGCTCTTTGTCTGATGTAGGCTGTACTGGGTCATTGTCTCCTTCTCCGACACACACTCCCTTCCACAACTCATTGAAGATGAGGGTGTGTTTTATCATCCGGGACCATTCAGGATAGTTCTCCTTGCCAGTGAGAACTATCCCTACCATAGAGATGATTGAATGCATTCTGTAAAAATTCTTCTGCTGAAAAAAATCCTTATGTCACAGCCTTATGCACTTTATTTTCCTCTAACGTTTGATAGAAGCATCAACATTTCTTTGTACATATCACTTCAATATATCATGCAATACTACTATGTTGAAAAAACGCACAAGGGATCACTTCAATATATATCAATATATCATGCAATACCACTTTGAAAGCAGCGCAATATATCACTGTATCACTTCAATGTATCAATATATCACTTCAATATATCATGCAATACTATTTTGAAAGCAGCGCAGTATATGACTATATCATTTCAATGTATTAATGTATCACTTCAATATATCATCCAATACTATTTTGAAAGCAGCGCAATATATAAACGCTTTAAAAATTTTGAATGATACTGCATAATACTCAAACGTTTTAAACTCTTAGTCTTCACTGTTTCAGCAGATTGAGTCTCTTCCAAGCGCAGAGACAGTGTACTCTGCTCCACCGTCGGTCAATTTGTGAAATTGCTGTAGCGGCTGCAAAACATGGAAAGCGACTTTCGTTGCATTCTGGCTGGGGATCCCAAGAGTTTTTGTACTCGATGTCTTTCCCTTGCTTAAATGAATCTATGCCAGCCTTTATATAGAGAGCAGCCAATGTATGATACAGATATAATGTGTATTTAGAGAGAAACATGACACACAGAAGTTGATGCTCACCCTCACCCAAACTGCAAACCGCAGATCGAACATCGCTCCTCTTTGTGCAAATATCTCAAAACTTATTTCTGATTCTTAATCGTTGGCTCCTTGCACTTTATAACTACGTGAATCGATGCCTTTCCCTTGCTTTTGGCATAGCTCTTGAAGCTCAATCACAGGATGCAGTTCAAAAGCAAACTCGATCGCTTGCGAGTCAAATCTGTGGAGAGTCCAGACCCACTAACGTGTGAAGAGTTTAGACAAGAGATCTACGGCGGCCTATAAAAGTATATACCGTAGAAGGGACGATCGAGGAATATAGAGATTTAGTCTTCACTTTCGTTGAAGGGGTCGGATCTTGTACAGAGGTGTAACCACTGTGGATTGCAGTTCAAGTGTATCTGGACTCACTAGTGGTTCTAACAGCGGCTTGAAATCTCCACAACGGAAGGATTCGTCTTCAATATTTTTTCACAAAGTCCTCAATGATCCGTTGCGGAGTCGGTGCATCTTGTGTGGAGAGGTAGCGAATCCACGATGGAATCTTGAGCCTTTGTCAGCGTGGAGAGGCAACGAAAAGGGCTCATAACCGATGCGCAGAGAATCAATGAGACGCAGGACAGAGGCAGCGCTCAGGTATTCATGCGCAGAGAATCAATGAGAGGAGTTACGACTATTCTTAGGACTGGCTTTGATACCATGTCAGACCAGGGGTAACTCCAGACTAGGCAAAAAACCGATTCATAAATTTCATTAGGTAGCTATTGTTATATACATGAATGTGACTGATCAATTCATCTTCTTGATGATTGTTCACATTCCACATTCACCCAATCGCAGAGGATTAGGTGTCAACAAAAAGTTACTAAACAACCTATAATAAGACCTCAACCAATCACCTTAAAAATAAATCAATTAAAAAATAATAAAAAATAACAAAAAAAAATGAATTCCTAAAGTTAAACTAAGAATAAGGTACATAAATTTGTGATAAAAAACAAACTAATTAATTATAAAAATTATATATGTTAATAAAAAATAACATATAAATATAAAACAAATAAACATATATATATATTAAAGTGTTAAAAAACAAACTAATTGATTATAAAAATTATATATATTAATAAAAAATAACATATAAATATATATAAAACAAATAAACATATATATATTAAGGCGTAGTCTAACAATGACCTTGTTCACAACCATTTTTATTCTAATTTAAAATTATATTAAATCATGTTATATTTATAATTTTATATAAATTTAAAATTATCAATTAAATTATTATTATTAAAAATGATCAATTACATACCTAGTAGAGAGTCTCCATCTCCAAAGCCATACAAGTTTTAAGACATTGGTTTGGACTAAAAATGAGATTGTCGGGGAGGAAAATCATTATCGAGCGCCTTCGATAGCGTGGACAGAAATTTGCATTGGATGAAGCAATTACATAATAATCGTAGGAATTCACAGAGTTACAGCACCGTTGTATGAGAAGTGGGTCAACATGGCCATGACCCTTTTGCCTAGTCGCTTGTACGAGCTAAGCTTGAAGACAATGAAAGTCCAAAGCCTAACCACCTGTAATTCCAAGCTAAGAAGGAAAGGCATTGTCTCAACCTGTTGCAGCACCTCACCTGGCACGCCCCAAAGGTTGCCATACTCGCATATCTTCAATGATAAGAGTAATATAATATTTGGTCTATGTTCGTTCTCTTTCATTTCTATTGCATATGTGAGCAATTTCGAGTGTTTGTGTGGCCAGATATGCTGTTTTGGGCGCTGGTTTTGCAGGCATTTCCGTGGCTTGGCATCTGTTACAGGTGTTAATATTCTTATCCCAAATGCCCACTTTAAATAAATTATAATCTGTTCAATCTCTGTTATAAGATATGGAAGAACCTTTGGAATAGTTGAAAAGGGACCTTATTACTTAAAAGGATAAATAAGTTAAACTTGGACCCTGCCTGAAAAGCCGGTTCAACTAGAGGCAGAACCAGCCTGTGAATTGGACACTCAGCATGTATCGAGGCTCATAATTGCAGTCTCTCTTGGTAATTTTCAACCTGCGATTTTTTTGGCCCTTCACGTGTATGTGGGTTGCTAGAATGAAGCTAACTTCACATTTTCCTAAGATAACTTGGTTCTGAAACACTGTAGGGTTGTGTTTTAGGTCAACCAGGGTTCGAGCCTAGAGTACTATGCAGGATAACAAGAAATCATCTAATGTACAATCAGCTAATATTATGTTTAGAATATTTAATGAAGACCATGATGAAAATGAAAGAGGCCTCGTTCGTGCAAGTTATGCTCTTGTACAATGAGAATCCCATCAGGGGCGAGTATACAATCTCAATTTTGCTGCGGCTGTAAAGGGAAATCCTGGACAGCCAGCTAGTGGGCGGATATAAGAGATGGTAATTGGGGCATTTTGGCTATTTACATGGAAAATTAAGGGACTTACATCAAGCCGAGATGAAAACTTTAATGGGAGGAATCAATACTTGCCTGAAATTAGGTTTGGAAAGAGTGGAGATTGATGAAGAGGCTCAAGTCATAACAAGGCTCATGCAATATTTGACATCTCTAGAATGAAATCGTGGAACCCGTAGCAGAAAGGTCAGGGTGGTATCTGTCGGAAGGTTGAAATTGGATACCATATTGTGAGAAAGACTGCCAACGAAGTAATCAGATTATTGAACGTTAAAGGGCAAAGATGATAATCTTAGGATTAAAATGATTGAGGGGGTTGGAGAGTCAGATTGAATGGGAAAATAAGTCATTGAAGTCAATTGAAAATATCGAAATTGAGGGTCCCTTGGAAGATAACGTTTTGGGTGTCTAGCCCCCATGTGTGTAATGATTAATCAAATTCTAATACGAAATAGGAAGGTCCCAAACTCTGGAAAGAATGGCCTTGACACATTAAATTTTCTGAATAATGAGAAGGTTTGGAATCCCATTGAAAACTACGATATGGTAGCTGGCATTAATGAGCCTCAACATCAAGCATCCACCAAGCTTGCATCCCCATCTTGACCCTTGGGTTAAATTGTAATTAATTATGCTAATGGTATTGTATTTCTTGTATCAGCATTTAAATGTCATCGTTGCCACAAATCGAATTGAACGATTAAAAACAATGTGTATGTAAATATTTCTTTGATAATTAAAAATGCTGAGCAACCGTCTGGGAACATATGAGCATTGATACGGGCTATGATACCACAAGTGGGAAAATGATAAGGATGTTGTAGGGAATTGTCTTGCCAAAACCTTGCCATGAAATTCAAATTTCAATCTGAGCCTTTTCCCTCTCGCCCAAGAACCAATTGATTGTGAATAACTGGCTAGTTGGAACAACCACCCTCATAAATATGGAAGTTGGTGTGGCAATTGCAATAGTGCTTCAAACTTTACTGGCAAGAATGCGTTGAGTACATTCCCTGGATTTTGAAGTTAACACACGGATTCCCTAGGAGACTGAGGTGAATGTGGGATCGTACAACAACATACTACATTGAACTTGGAAAAATCTGGAAGGGGTTAGAGACCCACGAAGGGAAAAGGTAAAAAACAATAATTCACACACGAATTTGAAACATATACTGAGAAAGCAAAGGCACACGCATGCTTGGGGTAGTGAATTCACGAGTAGAGTGATACCATTCTTGAGTGGAAGATTAGCTGGGATGTTTTGAGTGATTATACTAAGTTTTGGGTGCCCAAATATGCCTAGGAAAGTGCCAATCATAGGTTGGAACAATGCTGGTGTGTTTTGTGCCTTCTAAAAATGAGCTTTTGTTAAAATTGGCAACTAGGGCCAAACTCCATGTGGGTCATCTTATTTATGGAAGCTGATATTTTTCTTGGATTCCTCTCGTCGAGAGGTGTAATATTGATCTAACGATCATCTGATTCCGACATGTATTCATGGAGATATGAATTTATTTGTATTTCTTGACAATTTGTCAAGGTCGGCCAGCAAGATAAAGTGTGTGGCACACCCCCAGCTAAATCTCAACGTTGCATATAAAGGAAGGAGACATTGTGCCTCAATTCACCATCACTCATCACATCATCTTCTCTCTTTTAATCTGATTGGGCAAGCATAGGAACAATTGATCTCTCACACGTGCTAGAAGGAGGACGAATTTCTGTTTTTAGTGTTGCGTTGACCGAGGTGTAGGGTTGCTGACCATTGACCGAGCTGCTGGGTAGTGTGTTGACCCTGCGTTGACCAGATCGGAACTACGCATTTATGTTTTGGGTGATACGTTGACCAGCTTTGATTGGTTAGGGCTGACCGCAGGCTGTGCTGTTCATTGACTGCTGTTTGACTGTTGCCTGAGGTTGTTTTGGGCTGCCTATGTTTGCTGTTGAAGACTGAGTTCTTCAAGGTTGACTTGAGGCCAAATTGGAGCTGTTTGACCAACTTTGACTTTGTTGGTTAGTGTTGTATTGTTGCTGATATAAAATCACAGATTTGTGATATTGTACTCTCTCTCTCTCTCTGTGTTGAATTATTGAAGAATATAGAAGAATTGATCAAAGGGTTTCCCTGCATTGGGGTTTGTCATTGGCTAGCCGCCACATCTTGTGTCTCTTGTCTTGGCTTGTCTTCTATCCATTTTATTTATGTTCTATCAACATTTTACTTATATGTTAATGTGATTGCTATACTTAGAATTGACACTGGGCTAATAAGAAGAAATTGAAGTAAACTGCTCTAAGCATAGAACATACCATAATTTAACAGTTTTGCATACCAAATACTCATCGGGGAGTTTCAGAACTTAGTTAACCAATCACAGATTCGAACAATGTTGGTGTGTTTTGGGCCCTTTAAAAATGAATTTTGCATACCAAATACTCATCGGCGAGTTTCAGAACTTAGTTAGCCAATTACAGATTGAAACAATGCTGGTGTGTTTTGGGCCCTCTAAAAATGAGTTTTGCATACCAAATACTCATCGGGGAGTTTCAGAACTTAGTTGAGCAGTGGGGATCACAAATTGATGTGAGTTGGGTGAGCATGATAAGTAATGGGCAAGGAAATCGCCGAGGTACTGTAGGGTAGAAAAGGGTTTTTTGTATTCCTATGCAAGTCGACTGAGAGGCGTTTGAAACTTGTTGAGATCCCAAGCTTAGCAGAAAGAGAAGTTCTTTGATATACTTGTATTTGTGAAGGAGAGTTTTTTCCGACCATCCCAAATTTTTGAGTGTTAATAGTTTCACTTTGTAGTATTACTGCTTGGCTAGGGGGTGGCTAGCTGTAGAGATCTGTGGTGCAAATGAGCTTATGGTTGGGTGGAAAAGGCTCCTTCCCAAATCAATTTCCAGCGTGAAACTTTAGATAAGTGTTGCCTTTGGTCATTTGCTCCTTGAATGATATTGTTAAATTACAAATGAAAATTTGGACCTTTTGTTGTATGGGGTTTGGAATGTGGTTCATATGTTAAATTGTCCTATATCTCTAGTTATGAGAATGGTTGTTAGTGCTTAGGACTCAGGAGGATTTGTTGAAATATGTAACTAGGTTCAGTCTTCATAATGTCTTATGTATTCTTGATTTCATGTACTTGATGTAAAAGAGAAAAGGAAAATTATTATTGTTATTTTATAACATGGGTTTCATGCTCAAGGTCAATTTATTTTTAGGTCAAAACACCCATTGTGTGCTCCTAGGATTTGTCATAGAGTCAAGAAGTCAATAGAGTCATTGTCATATGTAAAAGACCCCATTGGGAATCTTGTAACAAGTCAAAAGAATTAATTTTGAGTCAAAAATGTTAAATTACCCTTCCAAGGCCAAGTCGGTCTGACAGTGAAGAAGTCGGCCTAATTAGGGCTATTCGTTCTCCCTGGAAGCCTATATATAAGAGATCATTCGACCTCATTTGGGACTCACTCGCTCATTCATGCAAGAAAGCAAGAACAAGAAACAAGAAGGCAAATGAAGGGCTATAAGGAAGAAGGAAGACAATTTTTTTTGATTTTTCTCTCTCTATCTCTCACACGTGTGAAAGAGGCTAGGGTTTTTGCAGCTACAAGGTCGAAGTTTCTAAAGAAGAAAAGAAGGGACGAAATCCAAGGAAAGAAAGTCAATTTGATCACATACAAGCCTTTGAAGAAGAAGTAGCCCAAGCGAAGGAAGGAGGAAGCCTAAAAAGCCCTAATTCATCCACATGTGCGAAGTTGCAGCGTGTTGCATGGGGCCGAAAATTTCAGATCTGCAATAAGGGCTGAAATTTGTGGCTAGGGGTCGGAGTTGTGCAGTTGGAAGAGATTTGACTGGGTTTAACTTGGTGAAGAAGAAGCACATCCTTAGGAAGGTTGACTTGGTCTTGGGAGAGTCTTGGTCTTGAGTCTAAGGGTCTTGGAATTCGTCATTTGAAGATTCTATAAGAAGAGGAGATTTCTTTGTGGGTTTTCCTCTCTAGGAGAGATTTTGGCCCTGGCTAGTAGCCTACATCTTGTGTCCACTTGTTAAGTCGAGAAGCTCATTCTACAACCCAGTATGAGGGGATGTGTAAGTTTGTTCGTCTGTCTGTCCATCGATTTGACACGTGCCTCTTTAAAATAAAAATAAATTATGCTCTAAATAGAAAAATAATGTCCTCTATACCAACAAAAATGAATATGATGTAAAGTGATTAGAAGTAAAAAAATGTGTGAGTAAAATGTTTAAGCCTTATACTTTTCAAAAATATTTCAATAGTAGATCTATGTTAACTAAGTTATGTGGATATCAACTTCATATATATCTATATGAAGAAGAAAAATTGTTAAAATTAATATTGGCATATACTGAAAAATATATTAATAATAAAAAAACCATTTTAATTTGCACCAATAAAATGTCTCAATGTACATGTTATGTAAAATATTTTAATGTCAATTATGTATATATCATTTAAAGAAATTATGTATATATCATGAAAACAATAATTTTTTATGGTGAAAATGTTTATTTGGTCCTATATATCAATGTTGTTAAAAGCGCGAGCGGGATTAAATCGGCGCCGGGAATGAAGCGGAAAAAATCGGAAAAAGCGGGAAAAAAGCGAGAAAAAAGCGTTTGGTACAAAAATATTCATTTTTTCATTTTTTTCAATTTTCATTATAAATCGTGCTGCCAGGGACCCCCGAGCTTTTTTACGAAAAAAGCGCGTTTTTTTCGAAAAAAGCGGCAAAAAAATTTTTAGGCGCTTTTTTCCCATAAAAAGCGCGATTAAATCGGCTTAGGGAAAAAAGCAAAAAAACGCGATTTAATCGCGCTTTTAACAACACTGCTATATATACTCTATGTAGCATTCAAAAATACAATTTAAACAATGGAAAATTACACATTGTATTTTGCACTCTAAAGAAGTTTGCACGTGAAGAAATTTGATCCCTTGGCTCATGTTAGATCCGTATTTAAGATGGATCTATGCTGGTTCTATTGATCTTCATGTTTTGGTAGCTGTTTGATGATAAGAACACCTTAATAATAAGAGAAGAAGGAGCTAATTATAAACAAAAGTAAAAGTAGATCACAAGCAGTTATCAAGTTAAAGAGAAATCACTCAAATCTAAGCCCTATTGATTTCTCAACATGATTATCATGTTGAATAGTTGTTGTCTCTATATATTGGGGCTCAATTATGCGTACCTGTAAAAAGGTTGGTTTGTGTGCTTGAGGTTGCATAGATGATGTAATGGCTATGTTATGTAATCTTAAGATGCTGTAGTTGTGACTTTCTTGGTTATATGCAATTCACATATGTAGGCGCTGAGCTTGAGGCTCATTTGCTTCGAACTATAGTTCTTTCCCTGATTGAATCCTTGAATTTATGAGGAAGACGAAGTGTTATAAGTCTTCACAAAACATTTGCATACAAGAGAATACAATCTTCACTATGAATGATAATTCGTGAAAAATTAAGCAATGGGTTGTTAGTTATTTTGAGTGATACGCAAGTTTGAGACTTCCTTGATAGTAAAATATAGAGTTGTTTCATACTTGAGGATGCAAAATCAAATGGTCTTAAAAGTATAACTGCAGTTTGAAGGCCTTACAAGGCTAACTCAAATCATTTGGGGATCTCTTATTATCTACCAAGAACTATATGACCAAGACTTGCACTACAAAGAAAAAAAAGATTATTCGCAGCACTTATAGGTGCTTTTGAAGAAGACAACATATGGGTGATTGACAATGGAACTTCTAGACATATGACAGGTGAACATGGACATCTAAAGACTATGAAAATTCTATCACTGCAACGACTGATTTAGTTTTCCTACTTATTTCATCATAAGTTATTCATGAAATTACTTCAGCAAACATTAAAAATAAATACTGCTGCAAATATCACACTGTAATGCAGAAACAAACATATGCACACATTGACACAGTTATTTTGGACTAATGTCCCCGGAAAAACCCAATGTGGGAAAACCGGTGCAGCAAGGGAGGATTTTATTATTCAACAATCTTCTTGTACAACAGGGTGTCAAACTGGCTTACCCACAGATAAACAAACTTCTAGCATTTTTTAAAACCCGACGTAGGCCCTACTGACCTCTGCTACAGCCTGAAACCCTCTGCGTCAGCCTACTGAGGCTTTGCGCAGCCTCTCTGGGCTTCGGCGTCACTCCTGTAGCCTTTGTGTGGATGACGCGGGCCCTTCTGGCTCTGCGTAATCTCTGCTGTCTCTGCGTGGCTTCCTCTGGCTCTGTGTCTGCCTCTTCTGCGCTGATCTCCCATCTCTCTGTTCTGTACTTGCTGCCTCCTGACTGCTCTCCAGACCACTGGTTCAATTTCTCAGCAAACCCTGCTCCAGAAATTGAACTGACTGGTCTCCCTTAGTGTGTTCTCCAAGTACCCCTCAAGCCTCCTCTTATACTTTTTCTGTTGACATCTCAACGACCGAGATTAAGTCCCTAATCAACGGCTAAGATTAAATCTGGCTTGATCCATCTCTTTTGGACCATTCTAACGCAGATTCATATTAATACACATTAATATTTTATTTTCCCCAAGTTTAGACTTAGGGACTCCATTAAAAATATTAATTATTTTAATATCTCCTGATCTGTTTAGAATCTGCCCAAACCCTTTTTGGGTATTGGAGATCTTATGTGCCCCAACCTCTCCACCAAATTTCGTGGCTAGAGCACATCCGATGCTGCCCCAAATCAATACTCCCTCTTAGTGAGGACTGTGCTCTAGCAATACTCCTCATTGAGAATTACTCTGATCATCCGACATCGGTACTTGTGCTGATGTTAGGCCTTCCTGCCCAACATCCTTTGCACTGCTGCCTCCTGTATTGCTGCCCATGACTCTGCTACTGTCACTGCTGCATCTGTACGACAACTCCCTCTGCATCCGTGTTGCTGCTGGTCCTTTCTCCCAACACTGCATCCGCACTGCAACTTCCTCTGCATCTGTGCTGCTGTTGGTCCTTTCTCCCAACACTGTATCTGCACTGCAACTCCCTCTTCATCTGTGCTGCTGTTAGTCGTTTCTCCCAACACTGCATCTGCACTGCAACTCCCTCTTCATTCGTGCTGCTAATATACTACTTCTGAAAGGGGTTCTTTACCATCCCCATCTTTTCCTTGAAGTAGTCAAATTTTGACTTTCCAAGGGCTTTGGTGAGGATATCTGCCACTTGTTCCCCTGTAGGAGTGTAGCTCAACTGTACAGCTCCTTGTTGGACACAATCTTTGACAAAGTGACACCGAATATCAATATGCTTTGACCTATCATGAAATACTAGATTCTCAGAGAGTTTGATGCAACTCTGATTATCACACATGATCCTGGTTGCCTCCATATTTCTTTTGAATAGGTTTACCAACAGTTTTTTAAGCCATATGGCCTCACACGAAGCTGTGTTTGCTGCCGTATATTCCGCCTCGGACGAGCTCAGAGCCATGGACTTTTGTTTCCTACTGCACCAGGAGGTTATTCCTGATCCAATGTTGAAACAATACCCAGAGGCACTTTTCTGATCCACTGAACTTCTTGCCCAATCTGCATCAGTAAATCCACTCAACCTAATATCCTTCCCCTTGTTGTACAAGAGCCTATAATCAACTGTTCCTTGTAAATACCTGAGAACATGTTTGGCTGCTGCCTAGTGAGCCCTCTTTGGTTCCACCATGAACTGACTGAGGGTGTTGACAGCATAGCAAATATCTAGCCTGGTATTGACTAGATACATCAGGGAGCTTATGAGCTGTCAGTATAGGGTGGGATTGACATCCTTGTCTTCTGATACATAAATCTTCTTCCAGTTGGTGATCATTGGCGTAGCCATAGGTCTACAGTCTCCCATCCCGAACCTTTTCAGGATTTTTGTAGCATACCTTCCTTACCCAAAGAAGATTTCTCCTTTCTGCTGCCAAACTTCCAACCCTAGGAAATAGTGCATTCGTCCCAAATCCTTCATATCGAACTCTGTGGCTAGATTCTTCTTGCAGTTTTCAATGAATCTGGATGATTCTGTCAGGAAGAGATCATCCACATATAATACTAAGATAAGTGGCTCGCTCTCTACGACCAAATAGTAGAGATTTAGATCCGCGTCACTCTTGACAAACCCCATCTTCTGCAAGTAGCCATTTATTCGACCATACCACGCTCTTGGTGCCTGCTTCAGCCCATACAAGGTTTTCTTCAGTCTGCATACATGAGACTTCTTCTCATAAGTTTCAAAGCTCTCTGGTTGTTCAATGTATACTTCTTCTTCTATTACCTCGTTCAGAAATGACGTCTTGACATCCATCTAATGGATCTCCCATCCCATCTGGGCTACAAGAGATATCACGGTCCTAATAGATGTATACTTGGCTATCGGGCCGAATGTTTCCTCATAGTCAATCCCTTCATTTTGAGCATACCCCTTAGCCATAAACCTGGTCTTGTATTTTTCAATACTGTCGTCCGCAACATATTTGATCTTGTAGATCCATCTTGAACCTACCACAGATCTGTCTTGAGGCCTTGACACCACCTCCTAGACATTGTTTATCATTATGGAGTTATACTCTTCCGCGATCGCATCTAGCCAGACCTGATGCTGAGCTGCCTCCTTGAAGCTGGCAGGCTCTCCATCCTGAGCTACTAACGCCTGATAGCTGTCTGGCTGTTTTCACTCCCTTTTACTGTTCCTTGGCTCTTCGATGAAGTTCTCTGCATCACGCAGAATCTAACGAAGTTCCCTGTTGGTTCTTCCTCTGCCAATAGGTGCTTCTGTTCACTCCTCTTCCTCATCCTGAGAATCTTCCTGATCTGAGGAAGGATTCTTCACTTCCATTGGTTGAAGAGGTATGACCAACAAATCCTCTTTCGACTGCTCCTTGGAAGGCATTTCGCGAGATCTTCTGAAAGCTCTGTCCTCCATGAATTTTACATCTCGTCGTGCTACTACCTTCCTGCTCCTTGGAAGATAGATCCTGTATGCCTTAGCGTTCTCGCTATATCCTGCTAGATACCCCTCTTCTGCAGTCTGATCTAGCTTATTCCTCTTTTCTTCGGGTATGCGACAATATGCCAAACTCCCAAATATTCTAAAATGACTGACTTCAGGTGTCTTCCCAGTGAAGACTTTCTCTGGAGTAATCTTGCCCAATGCTTGAACGTAGACAATTGTGTTGCATGCTTCTGCCCACAGGAATTTTGGCATACCCTGATCATACAGCATGGCTTCTACAATAGTCCTGTTTTTCCTTTCTACCACCCCATTCTGCTCCGGATTGTAGGTGGTTGTCCACTCTCTTCTGATGCCCTCCTTAGCGCAATAATCAGTGAAGTCCTTATCGACATATTCTCCACCATTATCTGAGCGCAAGACTTTTATTTTCTTACCTGTCAGATTCTCCACTAGAGCTTTGAACTCTTTGAATCAATAGAAAACCTCATCCTTGGTTTTCAGAAAATAGATCCGAGTTTTCCTCGAGTGGTCATCAATGAAGGTAAGGAAATACTCGGCACCGCTGAGAGCTTTGACGGACATAGGTCCGCAGATATGTGTATCAATCCTAGTACACTCTTGGTCCTGTGGTTGCTCCTAGGAAATGCCGCCTTGGCATACTTTCCTAGAGCACATCCCCTGCATACATCATCTCGTTTCGTACTCAGATTCAGAACTCCTGTTACAGTGCTCCTGAGAATTCTCAGAGCTCCATGGTGCAAGTGACCCATCCTTCTGTGCCATAGTTCGTTCAAGTCTTTGTCCCCATGACTGCCTATTAGTGCCATTGGAGATTCTAGCTGTAACCTGTACAACCGATTACTTTTGATCTCGATTTGCACTTTCTTTTTCCAGCTCGGGTGTTTGACGTATACCTTTTCCTTGATGAAGTAGACGTAATAGCCCTTGCCTTGTAGTTGTGACACAGAAAGTAAGTTCATCCTTAATCCTGGCACATGCAGCATGTTGACCACTACGTGTCAACGACCCATAGCAGTACACCCCCTTTTCTCGCAAAAGGAATAGCCCTTGATCGACGTGTCCATGCCGTTCAACTATCATTATCAGCCTGATCATCATGTTATATTGTAAACCCTTTCTGCATGTGTAAATTGTAAATAATCTCAGCAGATCCGTGTCGTGTATGTAATTGCCTAGGTAAACCTATTTTTCTAGTGACGATCTACATTCCAGGAAGTTATTTGTCTCACCGATCCATTCTCGGATGGTTGATAGAGTTTTCCTTTAGCGTTACCCCAAAGCCGGAATGGATTTTGTCACTTGTATCTTAGGGGGGTCCTAGTGTTCTAGATCAAGTCTATGTAAAAGTGATTTGGAGATAATTCTAACTATTTGGTTATGTTATTTTATTACAAATTGCTTGATCTGCTAGATTATATTTGTGTCACAAAACTAGGTAGTCTGTGAGGGTCTTTTGCAAATGGGTTTTCCCCCTTGAGATATAAAAAATGTGAAAATCATGATGTAAAGTGTCTTGAGGGTTAAAAAATAATTTATTTCCTCATAAGTTAATTAATTAATTTTTTTGGCCAAAATTAATTAAAACCTTAAGCCAAAAATTTAATTAATTATAGGTCCTAGGTAAATTTAAATTTTTCAAAGGCAAAATTCATGGGTCCTTTAAAAATTAAATTTTAAGAGGTCCAGGAACTAAGGTTAATTGATTATTTTGCTAAATTTTAAGCTTTTGGTCCTTGGGGTTAAGTCAAAGTCAAAATTTTGAGGAAATTATTTTTGAATTAATTAAAATGAATTTAATTGAAAAATTTGAAATTTCCTCAATAATTAAAATTTCGACGGATGAGATTAAAAGAAATTTGGTCCTCATCAATGGTCAAGATCACTTTGACAAGGATCACTCGAACTAGTCGTTGGAAGATTTATCTTTAAATAGGAGCTCAGTTGTCAGTGGAGATCATCCGATCTTTTGATTGTGTACTATGCTCTCAAGCTCTCTTGTATACTTTTTTGAATTAATGCAAATGTCTTTGGGGTTTCAATGCGCTGTAGTGTTCTTCTTCATGAATTTATGGTAACATTGTTTTAATTTCTATTTAATATTATGTGAAAACTATCAATCAATAGCTCTCTTAGAATAATCTGAATACATGTATCTTATTCAGTTTGTTGGATCTAGGGTAACATTTTTAATTTTGATTGAAGTAGCAAGTATCTCTATTTCTTCATAATTTTATTGTTATTCTATTTCTCTACTTGATTTGATGGTTGATCTAGTGTTTGCAGAAGATCTCTCAGGTTCTCATTGAGCGTTTGGAGATAGTCCTCGGTTGGACCAACTAACTCTCGACACATATTTTCTAAAGAGCCTACTTCATATAAGCCTCAGGATTTATCTAACGATAATCTTTTTTCCGCAGGGTGTTTTTGGGCTAGTACCTTTCTAAAATTTCAAAATCTTTTAAATATTTTGTGGAAATTTTGATAGATCTGGTTATTAAGAGCCTTAGATTATCAGATCTGGGAGCGGAGTTGGACTCATACTTCTTAGATCTGATAGATTTGTTATTTATTTGTATAGATCTGTAAATTATTTGTATAGATCTATTATTTACTTGTGTAGATCTGAAATTTTTGTAACATAATTTTGAATTTTAACACTTGGGTTTTTGAGATTTTCTTTATTTTTGTACATATTGGGTATTGGGTTTTTCTCTTTTCACTTGTGTAGAAATAGATCTGAGAAATCAACCAAGAAAATTTTCAGATCTGAGCTAGATCTAGACCCTGGAGGACAAGATTTGGGCTCAAAGATTGTTTGCAGGAATAGATCTGAGAAATCAGCTAAGTAAATCTTCAGATCTGAGCTAGATCTAGACCCTGGAGGTCAAGATCTGGGCTCAAAGATTGTATGCAGGAATAGATCTAAGAAATCAACCAAGTAAATCTTCAGTTGAGATTTTTCAAGCAGATCTGGGGGTTTTGAAACAGATCTAGGCCCTGGAGGGCAATATCTTATCCCAAATCTTTTTGCAAAGCCATCCATTAAAAATTTTGCAATAAATCTGAAGATCTAAAGCAATTTATTTATTTATTTTTCTTTTTTGTTTGTTTTGTTTTCAGAACAAGAGTTTCAAGTTTTGGGGCTCCTAAACCCAGATTTGCCTTCTCCTAGCCCAATGCTAGTTCTATTGGGCATAGTGCTAGCTCTCATTGGCCCTAGATTCCCTTGCTCCATTTCTGATTTGAATATTTGATTTTCTGAAGCTAATCATTGGTGGGTTTTTGCAGAAAATTTGGTAAAAATTTGTGTTTCAGGTATTGATTTTTTTTTGGCAATTTGGGCAAGTGATCTTCAAGGCCTAGGGCCTGAGGGTTTGATCTCTAAACCATGTTTTTCCTCACTGTTTGCTACAACAGTCATGTACCTTTCTAATAGTGGTGAAAAACACATCTAAGTGGTTTGAAATTAATTAAAAAAATTGCTAAATACATTAATAAGTCATTTATGTTTGATGTGTATAAAAAATTTGGCCTAGATCTACATTTTGGGTGACTGTTATCTCTGAATAATTAAGTTTTTGAAGTCTGAAATATAATAGTGGCAAAATTTCATGTGGATTAGCTTAAAATCAGTTCCTAAGTTGTTTAATACATTAAGGAATTAATTTCTTGAGTTGGGCATTCATCATTAGGCTTATTTCATGTTTTAATTGTTAGTTGTAATAAGTATATCATATCTGATATAATTTCGGAAATCACATCATAACAGGCTGAAATTTTTTGATAATTCATGTGGGCAAGTTTGGAAAAATTTCAGTGAATTTTTGGCATAAAGATAGCATTGATAGCTTATTGTTTTCGTTGTCATATTGCTGTTGTCATAAAGTTTTTCTTACTGCTATCCTAAAAATTAATTTATGAAAATTAAGTACTCTGTCATGGAATTGTGATAAAATGCATATCCTTTGTTTCATAAACTGAGTATTTTTTGAGCATCTGTTGATATTAATTGCAAAGAAGTTTTTGTTCTCTTTGAGCTATAATTGTATCAGAAAGATTTGAAATAAGCGTGTGCTCTAATTGTAATATCTTCAGGGGTTTAATTTTGAGTCTTCATTTAATAAAGCGAACAATTCATTTGGGTATTGGAAGTTTCTACGACATATGCATCTTTTCATCCTTGAATCTAACTTCATTTCATCTTCTCATCATCTGGTGCATTTGCATATAAGTTAGTTTTACATAAATAAAATTTACTTCAAGCATAAGCTTGGTCAATAGAGAGATAGATATCCATCAATCTTTTGCTTGAGAAGCCTGTTTTAATAGTACTTAAAACGGTGACCTTGCAGTCGTCAGAGCCACAACTCTCTGCAGCGCCGGAGGCACCGGGTATGTTAGAATTTCAGGAGAGGTATCGTTAATCACACCTTAGTGTGCTTCTTCTTATATTCTCTCTGCCAATTACTACGAAATCAAGCTCAACACAGAAATGATTGAAGGATTCGCATTCAAGTAGGCATTTAACTAAAATTAACGAAGATTCTTGCATCTCACATTAGTTTTAGGATCTGCATTTCATATAAAATAGTCATTCATCTAAGCAGCAGTTGCTAATCGATTACTTGGTCTTCATTTCCCTAGCAAGATCGTTGACTCCATAAGGCACTGGTATCGATCGTTTAAAATCTAATCAAATCCTATAAGTCTTGATAATCTTAATCAAGTACTTGATCCCTTCACTGTGTCTCCCGAACTAGCTGGTTCCAAACTAATTCTTCTCCATTCCACTTTTCCATAGGGTCTACCCCCCTTAGCTTGTTGTAGGGAGACAACTTAAACAGAGAGATTGGGGATCAAGGTGACAACCCCTGATCTGAGTCGTTGTCCTGGTGTCTAGACATTCTGTGCGACAACACAACACATTTGTGGCATGAAACCGCTCTCCCGATTCTGTCTGAAAAATTATGGTACCCTTTTCTACTGGAGTACGCTTTGCGTTGTTCTCCATGGTGATCTGAAAGTTCATCTTCTCTTCTTGATATTCTGAGAAACACTCCCTGATTCCCGTCATATGCCACGAGGCTCCACTGTATATATACCATACTTCTGATGATGCAGCACTAGTCATGCTCGCCACTTCTTCTTCCAACCTGGAAGCCAACATAGAGAAATCGAAATCTCTCTCTCTTGTGCAATCTTCTGAAAATCTGCGTGAGTCCCCTGGGGTGGATGCTTCTGCATCGTGGTCTCGATTCATAATTGATTTTCCCTTTCTGTCTCTGATTACTTGCTCTGATACCATGTGAAAATTCTATAACTGCAGCAACTGATATACTTTTCCTACTTATTTCATCATAAGTTATTCATGAAATTACTTCAACAAACATTAAATATAAATACTGTTGCAGATATCACACCGTAATACAGAAACAAACATATGCACACATTGACACAATTATTTTGGACTAATGTCGCCGGAAAAACCCAAAGTGGGAAAACCGGTGCAGCAAGGGAGAATTTTATTATTCAACATTTTTCTTGTACAACAGGGTGCCAAACTGGCTTACCCACAGATAGACAAACTTCCAACACTTTTTTAAACCTGGCATAGGCCCTACTGACCTCTGCTATAGCCTGAAACCCTCTACGTCAACCTATTGAGTCTCTGCGCAGCCTCTCTGGGTTTCTGTGTCACTCCTGTAGCCTCTGCGTGGATGACACAAGCCCTTTTGGCTCTGTGCAGTCTCTGCTGCCTCTGCGTGGCTTCCTCTGACTCTGCGCCTGCCTCTTCTGCGTTGATCTCCTATTTCTTTGTTTCGTACTTGCTGCCTCCTGACTGCTCTCCAGACCACTGGTTCAATTTCTCAGCAAACCCCGCTCTAGAAATTGAACTCACTGGTCTCCCTCAGTGTGTTCTCCAAGTGCCCCTCAAGCCTCCTCTTATACTTTTTCTGTTGACATCTCAATGGCCGAGATTAAGTCCCTGATCAACGGATAAGATTAGATTTGGCTTGATCTATGTCTTTTGGACCATTCTAACGCATATTCATATTAATACACATTAATATTTTATTTTCTCTAAGTTTAGACTTAGGACTCCATTAAAAATATTAGTTATTTTAATATCTCATGATTTGTTTAGAATCTGCCCAAACTCTTTCTGGGTATTGGAGATCTTATGTGCCCCAACCTCTCCACCAAATTTCGTGGCTAGAGCACATCCGATGCTATCTCAAATCAACAAAGACCCTATCAAAAAGAATATCTTCTCATTCAGTTGAGCTTGGAGACAAGAACTATGCAATAAAAGGAATTGGATCAACCACACTGCAGCTGGAAGATGGAGGAAACATACATCTCAACAACATACTATATGTCCTAGGTTTGAAGAAATTACTTTCTATTTCTTGTTTAGAAGATAAAGGAGATATAATTGCTTTTGTTGATGGAAAAGTTATGGTATGGGGTAAGGGCTCTAGCATTAATTATGCAAAATCATTGGGATTCGTGAGGGTAGGCTCTATAGATTACTTACACCTCTCTCTCAAGCCTTGGTTCACCTTGAAATCAATCCATGTGAACTTTGACATAAAAGGTTTGGACACCTTCATTACAAAATCATACCATCCTTAAACTCCATGGTAAATGGTATCCCTGAATTGAAGAAAGAGTATGAAGGAATTTGTAAGGGATGTGCATTAGGCAAAAATGTGAAGAAACCTTTTGGGAGCAGTACTACAAGATCTAAGGAAATTTTGGATCTCATTCACTCTAATGTTTGTGGTCCTATGGCTACAAAATCTCTTGGAGGTCATCTATATTATGTAACTTTCATTGATGACCACTCAAGAAAGACTTGGATTTATCTTTTTAAGTCCAAGGATGAAGTATTTGATAAATTTCAAGAATTCAAGGCAGAAGTGGAAACTCTTACAGAGAGAAAGATAAAAGTGCTAGGATCTAATAATGGAGGGAAATATACATGAAAATAACTCATTGCTTTCTGTAAGGAGGCTGGAATTAAGAGGGAGTTGATAGTTCCATACAACCCTGAACAAAATGGAGTAGCAGAAAGAAAGAATTGTACAATTGAAGAATGCATTAGAGCTATGTTACATGATCAAGACTTACATCAATTCCTGTGGGGTGAAGCATCCAAAACAACAATCTATAGTCAAAACTAAAGTACTCATAAGATACTTGACAACATGACTTTTGAAGAAGCGTTTACTGGAAGAAAGCCTTGTGTAGATCATCTTCGAATATTTGGTTGACCAGTCTACATTCACATTCCGAAAGATAAAAGGAAGAAATCAGATCCTACAAGCATGAAGGGCATATTTGTTGGTTATAGTGCCTTATCAAAGGCATATAGAATCTACATCAAGGAAGGTCACTGAATTGAAGTAAGTAGAGATGTGATTTTTGATGAAAACATTGCTGGTCTAAAGATCTCCCTATTGATTTCGATGATGAATAACTACCTATATTTGAAGAATGTCCAAGGGAAGAAGAAGATACTATACCTAATGATGAAGAACAAGGTCCCGATGAACTTGTACAACAAGTCATAATCCCTTAAACTCGTAAGAGACCCACTTGGTTAACATCAACTCTTAAAGAAGTAGAAGGACATGTTGTAGCTAAAGAAACATTTAGGGAAAGTAAAAAGCCTAAAAGATATTAAGGGTATGCAACCTATATGACAAAATTGATTGAAACAGAACCATCCTCTTTTCAAGAAGCTGTCAAACATCAAGAATGGAAAGATGCTATGAAAGAAGAATATCAATCTATACTTAAAAATGGAGTTTAAGAAATCGTTTCTAGGCCGAATGATAAATCTGTTGTAACTTCCAAATGGCTTTACAAGATTAAGCATGCATAAGATGTTGAAATTTCTAAGTATTACCTGTTAGAAATTTTATCTGTATTCTCTGGTTTATTTCTCCTACTTGTTAATTACGAACAAGTTATTTAGCCATATAAATATCGAAATAAACACAATACAGTCTCAACCATCTACAGATCAACAACTGAAAGAAATAGCAAACACACAAGTGACACCGTTATTTTTGGCCAACTCATCCCCGGAAAAACCCAACTTGGGAAAATCGGTGCAGCAATTCTGAGGGTTTATTTTATTATGCAGTCTTTCCTTGAGTACAACTAGGTGCCACACTGGCTAACCCGACAGAGAAAATAATCTGGCAGTGATACCTCTCTATTCAGAAGCAGATATTTAGAAAATCTGCCCCACAAAACCCTCTCTAGCTACCTCCGAAGCTCAGCGTTAGCCCACCTGGCCTCAACGTCAGCTCGAAACCCCTTGCGTCAGCCCTCTGAGGCACTACGCAGCCTCTACGGCCCTCTGCGTCACTCCTGCAACCTCTACGTGGATGACATAGGCCCTTCTAGCCTCTGCGCAATCCTTGCTAGCTCTGCGTGGCTCTCTCTAGCTCAGCGTCTGCCTCTCTCTTCTTCTGCGTTAGTCCCTTGGCACTATCTTTGCCTCATACTCATTGCCCCTCGCTGCGACTGATCACTGATTCGATTTATTTTAGCAAACCTCGCTCTAGAAAATTGAATGACTGATAACTCTGGTGTATTCTCCAACTGACCCTCAAGCCTCCTCCTATACTTTTCCTGTTGGTCCTTCAACGACCGAGATTACATCTCTAATCAACGACTAAGATTAGGTTTGGCTTGATCCATGTCATTTGGAACCTTCTAACCCAGTTTTATATTAATACCCATTAATATTTTATTTTTCCTAAGTTTAGACTTAGGAACTCCATTAAAAATATTAATTATTTTAATATCTCCTTAACCGGGTAGATTTTGCCCAAACCATTTCTGGGTCTTGGAGATCTCATGTGCTTTAGCCTCTCCACTAATTTTCATGGCTAGAGCACATCCAATGCTACCCCAAATCAACATTAGATGGAAGCATTGACAAGTACAAAACAAGGTTTGTGGCTAGGGGTTTCTCTCAACAAGAAGGCATTAATTATGAAGAAACATTTGCTCCTACAAGATACATAACAATAAGATCATTAATCTCTTTGGCAACAACTATGGGATGGATCATCCATCAAATGGATGTCAAAACAACATTCCCGAATGGCACCATAGATGAAGTATATATTGAGCAACCCTTGGGATTCAAAGTACATAGTAAAGAAACTCATGTCTGCAGGCTGAAGAAGGCACTTTATGGCCTTAAACAAGCCCCAAGGGCTTGGTATGCTAGGATGGATACATATCTACTAAGGATTGGTTTTTCAAGAAGTTCTACAGATCCAAATCTTTATATCAAAGTAGTGAAGGATGAACCAATGATCATTCTTCTATATGTAGATGACCTTCTCATAAGAGGTGTGGAAATTCGTAATCAAGAATGCAAGAAAGAATTGGAAGCAAAATTCGATATTAAGGATCTAGGGCTTATGCATTATCACTTGGGGTTCAAAGTTTGGGAAAAATCTGGCAAAATATATCTAGGTCAAGGAAAGTATGTAATTAAGATGCTACAAAGGTTTGGCATGGTGGATAGCAAACTGATGACAAATCCCATGGTTACAAATTTGAAGAGGTTAAGAAGTTCAGAATCAAGCCCTGTGGATCCTACAAGTTATAGACAATTGGTTGGCCCTCTGATGTATCTTGTGAACAAATGTCTCGACATTTGTTTTGCAGTGAATGTACTCAATCAATTTTAGATGGAGCCTAGACATGACCACTGGATAGCAGCGAAACATATATTGAGATATTTGCGAGGGACTATACATTACTGCCTGAAGTATGAAGAAAAGAACAATATCCATCTAATGGGATACAATGATTCAGATTGGGGAGGCAGTGAGATAGATGGAAGAAGCACTATTGGAGGATGTTTTAGCTTGGGATACTCTATGATCTCATGGATGAGTAGAAAGCAAGAATTAGTTGCATTAACTAATGTTGAAGTTGAATACATTGCATCATGTGAAGTTGGTAGAGAAGTTGTTTGGTTAAGGAAGCTGCTATCTAATTTATTCAAAGGATCGATGGACCCTACAACTATATGTTGTCGCAACACAAGTTGCATAAGGTTGTCTGAAGACCCTATATTCCATGCAAAGACAAAGCGCATAAACAACAAGTATCATTACATACGAAAATTGTTACAAGATGGGGTGGTACCTCCACAAGTATCTCCAAAGCGCATAAACAACAAGTATCTCCACCGATGAGCAGGTAGCTGATATTTTGACAAATTCTCTTCCTAATAAGAAGCTTGTGTATTTAAGAAACAAGCTTGGACTGGTTTATATCTCCTCCCTAGTTGAGAGGGAGATATAGACACATCATTCTTGTCTTCAAATTATGAAGAAAGAATGGAGGATTGGGTAAGCATCTGATTTCGATACTCTTTGAGGATGAGGTAGGGCATCCATTAGGTAAGAGTAGTCGAAGATGAAATTCCTTGATGATGTGTAAATCCTAGATAGGAATTGTCCTAAAAGGACATACCTTGTGATCATCCGGATGGGGTATGTGCCTTGAGACACAATGATGAAGGTGTCTATAAGTCATTGTCTCCCCAACATTGTGCTCTAATCTAGTGGAGAGATAGAGTTTTTAGTCAAGGCCTTGCTATATGACAATGTTGGTTGATATGATTAGATGCACTGATATAAGCTGAATAGATAGCTTATGAGATGGCTTACCAATCCGACTCTTCTTATGAGAATTCTTCAGTATGAGAATGTCCATGTACCATCTATGTATTATGAATACCTCCCTGGTTAATAGGGTGTATTGAAATATGTAGCTAGGTTTGGTCTTCATAATGTCTTATGTATTCTTGATTTTATGTACTTGATGTAAAAGAGAAAAGAAAAAATATTATTGTTATTTTATAGCATGGGTTTCATGCTCAAGGTCAATTTATTTTTAAGTCAAAGCACCCATTGTGTGCTCCTAGGATTTGTCATAGAGTCAAAAAGTCAATAGAGTCATTGTCATATGTAAAATACCCCATTGGGCATCTTGTAACTTGTCAAAAGCATTAATTTTGAGTCAAAAGTGTCAAATGACCCCTCCAAGACCAAGGTAGCCTGGCAGTGAAGAAGTCAGCCTAATTAGGGCTATTCGTCCTCCCTAGAAGCCTATATATAAGAGATCATTCCACATCATTTGGAACTCACTCACTCATTCATTCAAGAAGCAAGAAGGAAAGTGAAGGGCTAGAAGGAAGACACAAATTTTCGATTTTTCTCTCTCTATCTCTCACAGGTGCGAAAGAGGCTAAGGTTTTTGTAGCTACAAGGTCAAAGTTTCTAAAGAAGAAAATAAGGGACAAAATTCAAGGAAGGGAAGTCAATTTGATCACATAGAAGCCTTTGAAGAAGAAGCAACCCAAGCGAAGGAAGGAGGAAGCCTAAAAAGTCCTAATTCATCCACACGTGCGAAGTTGGGGCTTGTTGCATGGGGTCGAAAATTTCAGATCTGCAGTGAGGGCCAAATTTTGTTGCTAGGGATTGAAGTTGTGCACTTGGAAGAGATTTGTCTGGGTTGGACTTGATGAAGAAGAAGCACATCCTTAGGAAGGTTGACTTGGTCTTGACTTGGTCTTGAGTCTAAGGGTCTTGGAATTCGTCATTTGAAGATTCTATAAGAAAAGGAGATTTCTTTTGTGGGTTTTCCTCTCTAGGAGAGATTTTGGCCCTGGTTAGTAGCCTACATCTTGTGTCCACTTGTTGAGCCGAGAGGCTCATTCTACAACCCAATATGAGGGGATGTGTAAGTTTGTTCGTCTGCGCGTCCATCGATTTGACACGTGCCTCTTTAAAATAAAAATAAATTACACTCTAAATATAAAAATAATGTCCACTATACTAACAGAAATGAATATGATGTAAAGTAATTAAAAGTAAAAAAATATGTGAGTAAAATGTTTAAGCCTTATACTTTTCAAAAATATTTCAATAGTAGATCTATGTTAACTAATTTATGTGGATATCAACTTCATATATATCTATATGAAGAAGAAAAATTGTTAAAATTAATATTGGCATATACAAAAATATATTAATAATAAAAAAACCATTTTAATTTGCGCTGATAAATGTCTCAATGTACATGTTATGTAAAATATTTTGATGTCAATTATGTATATATCATGAAAAAATATTTTTTTATGGTGAAAATGTTTATTTGGTCCTATATATACTCTATGTAGCATTCAAAAATACAATTTAAACAATGGAAAATTACACATTGTATTTTGCACTTTAAAGAAGTTTGCACGTGAAGAAATTTGATCCCTCTCGGCTCATGTTAGATCCGTATTTAGGATGGATCTATGCTGGTTCTATTGATCTTCATGTTTTGGTAGCTGTTTGATGATAAGAACACCTTAATAATAAGAGAAGAAAAAGCTAATTATAAACAAAAGTAAAAGTAGATCACAAGCAGTTATCAAGTTAAAGAGCAATCACTCAAATCTAAGCCCTATTGATTTCTCAACACGGTTATCATGTTGAATAGTTGTTGTCTCTATATATTGGGGCTCAATTGTGCATACCTGTTAAAAGGTTGGTTTGTGTGCTTGAGGTTGCATAGATGATGTAATGGCTAAGTGTTATGTAATCTTAAGATGCTGTAATTGTGACTTTCTTGGTTGTATGCAATTCACATATGTGGGAGCTGAGCTTGAGGCTCATTTGCTTCGAACTGTAGTTCTTTCCCTGATTGAATCCTTGAATTTACGAGGAAGATGAAGTGTTATAAGTCTTCACGGAACATCTGAAGACAAGAGAATACAATCTTCGCTATGAATGGTAATTCCTGAAAAATTAAGCAATGGGTTGCTAGTTATTCTGAATGATAGGCAAGTTTGAGACTTCCTTAATAGTAAATATAGAGCTGTTGCGTACTTGAGGAGGAAAAATCAAATGGTCTTAAAAGTATAGTTGCTATTTGAAGGCCTTACAAGGCTGACCCTTGAAAAGGAATTAGGCCAATACTTTGGCCTTGATGTGTGACTTGTTATGGGCTTTGGGAGGCCTTAAATTATCTCACTTGAATTAGAGCAACAATTCTCACCTACAATTTGTCAACCGGGGGAACAAGCTAATCTATGCCTCATCTGAATCCACTTATGAAACCCTGCTTACAATAAGCTTAAAGGATGTAAGACTGTCATTTTATTTTTTTTCTCTATCTCTTCATGTATATGGGTAAGCCCTTGGTCTGGTATGGCCTGAGCTAGAGGTCATGTGTATGGAGGAAAACTCACTTCACATAAATATAAATATATTCCTCTAGGTGTTTGTATATAATTAGAAGGAAAATGTACCAATATGTTTCCTAATTATAGGTTATATGCAAAAGAGTTGCGTAATTGGTGGGTAGTAATTTTTTGTGAGAATTTAACTATTACTAGAGGAGAGTGAATTTTGTAACGTTCCATTTTTTGAAGATAAAAAATTATTTATATGTCTATTATATGCGCACACACATATGCAAGATTTGTACTTGTATTTTTGGGTTTGATAACTCTAGGTAAGAATGGGTATTTTACCAAAATTTACGAGTGACTCTTAATAGTTTATTGTGTAATGGTAAGAAATTAATTACATATTACTCCTACCTATTTTTGTGCAAAGATTTGAATAAATAATAGCGGGGAGTAACTGTTGGTAATATATGCTTATTTATGTGGATGTAAAGGATTTGTGAATTGCCTTATTCTCCAGAATTGGGACGTTATAGGTTCATATATGTTTTGAAGCAAAGATTACATGAATTTTAGGTTTTGTTAATGACTTTTAAAACCCTTATTTACCAACCTAAGGAATTATTCAAAATTTGCTAGGTTTAGGTTGGTAAATAAGATTTTTAATAGTCATTACTGAAGCCTAAAATTCATGTAATCTTTGCTTCCAAACATACATGAACCTATATAATTTAAGCCACAATTATGGAGAATAAGGCAATTATTTATAACCAAGTAAATAAGCATATTTTACCAATAGTTACGTGCCACCATTATTAATGCAAATCTTTGCAAAAAATAGGTAGGAGTAATATGTAACTAATTTCTTACATTTAGACAAGAAATTACTCTAAGTCACTCATGAATTTTTGTAAAATACCCATTCTTACCTCTTGTTTATTTGAAGACAGTTCTAGGCTCGGGAACTGTGCCAAAGCATCTAAATAAGGATTTTGTTTGAAAGGGATGATCAATGACTCAAACCATTTACATGTACATTATCCAAAAACTTTAAAGATTTCTTAGAGTGCTGATTCCAATATTAACAACATACAATCCTTTAAATGCTTGTGATAGATGAAAAAAATGATATATGATAACTAATATCCTTTCTGAATATTTGAATTATCCAATATAGTAGAGGCGTATAGAAAGTTTTCTATAGCTAACATGTATATATTTAAGAGATGGCAGAAGGCAAAAATTTATTGATGCAGAGGTACTAATTTAAACAAACTATTCAATTAGTTATTCTCATTTCAGGGAGATTAACACTCAACCTCGCTTACCCAGTACTTCTATGTTACCTCAAATATATGAAGAATAACAAAAATGATTACACAGGAAAACTCACATGAACACAAATGCTGCTAAAAATTGAAGCCAGAAGCCTTTGATTATCTTCAAAATTTCTAGAATACAATGAAATTTCTTGGTCTTGTCAAAGTATCAACCCTTCTTACTTCGAATTACAAAGTATATATAGAGTTTTTTCAAAATATCTAATCTATTACAATTTTTACATGAAAAGGTAAAACTTTATCCAAAATGATTTGGATAACTCTAATTAATATAACTCAAAATAGAGATCCTTGAACTGATTTAGTGGAATTGCACACTATTCGAGGATCCTGTTTTCGACTGCTAGCTTTAAATTTGCACTGTTCTAATTGTGCTATTGTTTTTGTTGAAATATCACCTGAAAACTTGCTTGTTACTCAATTGATAAGTTCAACGAACTTATCCCACTGATCATCATCTGGGCATGAAAATTTTATTACCTTTCTGTATGCCTCATCTACCTCAGTATATTTTTCAAAAGTGGGTTTACTGACAAAAAAATGATGAATTTCATGTGAAATAAATAAATCGTCTTCTAAACCTTGGAGAAAACTTTTACCACTAATATTTTGCTTTAACTTTGGCAAATCTTGATTTATATGCTGCTATATCATGTAGCCTTTGTTGATAATCTTCCTGCTGAATTAATTGACCATGAGAATCCCTTAATGATGGTAGTCCTTTCTGTTGAAGAACAAAGAACTTTTATGAAACTTCTTGATCTGAACTTCAAGATTTTGACATTTATTCTCCAGTTGTAGCATCAAACACCTTTTAGTCAATACCTTCCTTACTTTGAGGACTGCATCTGTCCTATCTTCAATCCCCATGTCTTCTAGCTCTTCTCTGGTTTTGAATTTAAGACCTTGATGATTCTAGTCGCTTCTCGAGGTTATGTTCCAATTCTTCTTTGATCTATCCAATGGCTGCTTTTGCTTTGTTCACCAATTGTTCTTGTTTAAAAATAATTTCTATAGATGTCCAAAAATCCGTAATGGCTGCATTAATGTCTATCCAAATCTTCTCCTTAGATTCTGACAGATTTTGTGCACTCATTGATTCATCTATATATTTTCAAGCTGTTTTGTAAGCTTGAAATTCTTATGTACTTCTGAAATGTATGCATTGTCTGCTTTAATCTTATTTTCTTCTGCCCTTTGCAATGATGCTTTTAATTTCTCAATTTCCATATTTCTTAATGACAGATCTCCCATTGCCTTACACAACTGTTCTGTTGAATCTTGGCTGGCTGATCTTGTTTCCATTGTTGAAGTCCCTGCACTAGCTTGCTGTTCTTTCTCCTTCAGAAGTTTTTCCATTTTTAACTCCATTTTTTGTATCTGAAGGTTTTGCTCAACAATAATACGTAACATATTTTCCTTTTCCTTTTCTAATTCCCTTACCTCCCGAGCTTGAGGATGCTCCATTGTTGACAATTTTAATTATCTGCATTTCTATTCTTGATGATTTCTTGAGCTGCATCAACATTATTAGGATCCAATCCTAATTTGATAACAATGTCTTCTAAAGCCTTTATCCTTGTATCTTTTGCCAATGATGACATCCTTTCCAACTTTAGCTGAGTATGAATATTATTTAAAGAAGATTGTAGTTTTGAAGTAGCCATATCACAACTTGTTAGAGAAGAATATATCATTTCACCAACTTGTTTATGTAGATCTATTTGATCTATAGGATGGATTTGTTTTGTACCAAAAGTGAACAATGAGGTCTTGTAATTCTCTTCAAATTTCGAAACCAGGACCTTTTGTTCAAGAAATGCCAATTGAAACTGACCTTTGTCAGGAGCTAGTAAAGACAATGACCTGTTTTGGGTGGAAGAAGTCCGTTTCTAGAACTGAGAATAGGTGGCAGTTTTAAGTAATTCATTTTTATGTTTCAATTCTTTGAATTTAGCAAAAATGTTTTGTCTCCAGCCCAGTCTGCATCAACAAAGCCACGAATATCCAACACTCTGTCCAATCCTGGTCTTCCTTGGTAGCACAAACCATAATCACTAGTGCCACGCAAATACCTGAAAACTTGCTTCACTGCTGTCCAATGCTCCTTTCCTGGTTTTGACATAAACCTGCTCAATACTCCCATTGCATGTGCAATGTCTGGTCTAGTACAGACCATTGCATACATCAGACTATCGACTGCACTTGCATATGGAACACGGGACATGTCCTCTTCCTCTTCTTGTGTCTTGGGACACTGTTCATCAGATAACTTTACACCTACAGGAATAAGAACCTTCATCGGTTTACTATCTTGCATATTAAACCTCTGTAGTATTGTCTCGACATACTTCCTCTGGTTTAACCAGAGCTTCCTCTTTTCCCTCTCTCTTTTAATTCCCATGCCCAAAATATAGTTTGCAGCACCAAGATCTTTCATGTCGAATTTGGAGGACAATTGGGTCTTCAAATCCTGGATAATTTCTTTGTCATTTCCAACCAGCAACATATCATCCACATACAAGACCAGATAAATAACACGGTTACCAATTAATTTAAAATACACACAGTGATCTGCTTTGCTTCTGGTGAAGCCAAGTCTTTGTATAAATGTATCAAATTACCACATCCTTGGTGACTGTTTTAGCCCATACAGAGATTTCTTTAACTTGCATACTAGTTTTTTCTTACCCTTCACCGCAAAACCTTCAGGTTGCTTCATGTAGATCTCCTCTTCTGTAGAGTCTGATTCTTCCTCCTTTAGCTCAAACTCTATCTTCTCAGGTTCCTTTGGTTGGACTTTATGTTTAATAACATCTTTCACCTCTCTGAACACCACATCTCGGTTGTACACAACCTTCCTTGTTACTGGGTTCCAAAGCTTATAACCCTTTAAACCATCCTTATACCCAATAAAGATGCACTTTTCGGATTTACTATCTAACTTTGTTCTTTTCTCCTTTGGAACATGTACATATGTATCACATCCAAATACCGTCAGATGTGAAAGAGAGGGTTTCTTACCAGTCCATACCTCTTGTGGAGTCTTATCCTCCAATGCTGATGAAGGTGACTTGTTGACCAGGTAACATGCAGTCTCCACCGCCTTTGTCCAAAATTCATGTCCTAACCCGACGCCACTGAGCATGCTTCTTTCCCTTTCCATCAACGTCTTGTTCATTCTTTCTGCAACTCCATTTTGCTGAGGTGTATATGGAGTAGTCTTCTACCATGCTATACCACACTTCTTACAGAATTCTTCAAATTCCTTACTGCAAAACTCTCCACCGTTATCTGCCCTTAGCACCTTTATCTTCTTCTCTGTCTGGTTTTCCACCAGAGCCTTAAATTCTTTAAACTTGTCAATGACTTCAGATTTCTTCTTAAGGAAATATATCTATGTATTCCTTGAGAAGTCATCTATAAATGATACATAGTACACAGACTTACCCAGTGATGGAACCTTCACAGGTCCAAACACATCACTGTGCACAAGCTCTAATATCTTTTTCACACTCTTACCATTAGAGGGGAAACTCACCCGATTCTGCTTCCCATATATACAATTTTCACAGAAATCAAAATCCAAAGAGCTATTACTCATACCTTTTACCATACCTTTATTATGAAGTATTCGAAGGCCCTTCTCTCCAATATGTCCAAGCCTTTGATGCCACAACATGGTTTTCTCTCCAAAGACCATTAGATTTTTTGCTCCACTTTCAGGAACCACATAACTGTTGCACCCATCAACAACCGTGCTACCTTGCAGCTTGTACAGAGTTCCAATCCGAACTCCACGCATCAATACCAGTGCTCCCTGAACCATCTTGCAGGTATCTTTCTCGAACACTGTTTTTACACCTGCATTATCCAATTTGCTTACAGAAATCAAATTTCTGGCCAATGCATGAATATGCAGAACACCCGGAAGTGTTCTAACCCTTCCACCTTGTAACTTCAACTTTACTTTTCTGCGACCAACGATTTTAGCCTTCCTATCATCCCCTAAGAAGACATCACCACCATCGTATTTCTTATATTCGCAGAACCACTCTCCATGGGGAGTGAAGTGAAAGGATGCACTTGATTCAATCAACCATGCCTCATGATCTACATGTGTACTTGAAGAAGCCAAGTACACATCCCCACCTTCATCTGAGGTGGTTTTCGCCTTTGCAGAAGGAGCATCATCAGATCCCTTTCCTTTATCAGGAGATTTAGATTTACAGTCCCTTTTATAGTGCCATTCCTTTCCGCATTTCCAGCACACCACCTTTATAGGTTTTCCTGCAGATTTAGATCTCCCATTCGAGGACTTATTTTTGTTTCTGTTCTGGGACCGTCCTCGTACAGACAAGGCATCACCATTTTGGCTCTCCATATTTTTCCGTCTCATCTCCTCCGTCAGCAAGGATGAGACTATTTCATCAAACGGCAAGGCAGTTGCATTGCTACCTATTGCAATAACCAGATTATCCCATGAATGTGGTAGAGAACACAACAAACTGATGCACTTATCTTCATCTGAAATTTTAATATCAATAGGTGCTAACTGACTTACCACAGTATTAAATGCGTTCAGATGCTCTGTCACCGAGTCTCCATCTTTCATCCTCAGGTTATACAGTTTTTTCTTGTAGGAACAGTTTATTCACTAGAGACTTAGATTGGTACAAAGTCCCTAACTTGTCCCACAAAGCCTTCGCCGTAGCTTCCCCTGATACATTCAACAATACTGAATCTGAGACACACAATCGTATTGTGCTCTTTGCTTTCCGATCCAATTTCTTCCATTCTTCATCGGACACTCCCGTTGGTTTAGTACCTGGATCTACTGCGATCCACTGATCTTTATCCACCAACAGATCCTCCATCTTGAGTTTCCACAACTCAAAACTCTGACCATTAAATTTCTCGATCTTTATCTTTCCACTACTCACCATCTTCTTTCACCACCAGAATCGATCTCGTAGATCTCCCACTGAACAGGGTCTACCACAAGCTCGAGCAAAACCCCTCAGCAACAAAGGCGTCCCCTTGAAGCCAAAACAACTCTAATACCAAATGTAGGTTTTAACCTCGTACAGGAATTACCTGCATACAAATTCTAAAACATAGAAAATAAACAATGCGAGAGCATAACACATAAAACACATATGCACAGAGATTTTCCCCTGGATCCCAAAACCGGGACTACTAGCTTGATTTTTCATTATGTTTCTTTCAATGTTACAATACATATTTATAGATGCCGGAGCATCCAATACCATGGACCGAAAACCATCGCGTCCAAAACCATGTGTGAATGTCATGCACAAAACCATAGGTGGGTCCGCCCAACCTAACATAGGGTCTAAAACTAAAATTTTCCGTGGCGCTGCCCCGGACCCCATAGAGTGGGCTTACCTGCACCCCTCAAACCCCCTGTGACCCCCCCGCTACATAATCGGCGCAACGAAGGGGGGGTCACAGGGGGGTCCGCCCCCCCCCCCAACCCCCTCCTAACCCCTCGGTTATCTACGTGGGCTAGTCGTGGAAAGAATATAACACAATCCAACATCATGGATTGTTTCTTCAATTTGTTGTAAAGTGAAAACAAGCTCGCTTGATACCATTATTGTAGTAGACACCTCTATGTTTCTGGCTTCAAATTATTCTTCTTCTGTATCCCTTGTCTTTCTTCTTTTGAAAACTCTAAACTTTGCTGCTTTAGAACCTACACCAGCAGGAAAACACTGTCACTTGGTCTTTTTAATTCCTTTTCTTTCCAAGGTTGTTTGACTAGAAACCTGCTCTTCGACTTCTTGCAAAGTATTCTCTTCCCAAACATCCTAATTAACATATTGTTCAATTTCTGGTTTGGAGACATGTGTATAAGGGGCAAACTTCCGCTCAAGTCTAATAGATGAAATCACTCCCAAAGGGTCATAAGTCCAGCTGAAACTTAATTTAAACTTCATTTGAGACAATAAACTCTCTGCTTCCTTATCAACTTATCTTTGATTTACTATGAAAGGACCAATTTGAGCTTTTAGTTTAAATTGTGCCTTCTTCTTCCAAAGCAAAAATTCTCACAGGAACAAAAACTAGCAGCTTGTAGGGTGGCAATTCACAACCATAAACCCTAATTTCTATAAATTTTTGGTATAAGTACCAGTATTCCACCTTCGACTGCTCACTCAGATGTAAAATTCTTTTAATCTCTATCGATATTCTTGGAACTGCATCACTACTAAAAAGATTGACAAATATAGAAACTGATCTACAAAGTCATTAAAAAAATAATCTTCTGACTTCTTTCTGACTAGTGAAGTCCAATGAATGATAGACTGTGGCCTTCCCTGTGAATCTAACTTTTGGAGTAGCATCTTGAACCTTTCTGCTTGATGATATAAAAACAAATACACTAATACAGATTGATGTTTAAAGGCCCTTTCTGCATTAAACTTCAAGAATTGTTCATGAATGATATCTAAAATGCACTGACCAAAATTGAAAAAGACAAATGGTTTTTTCCCAGATGCAAAGGCTGACAGGAATCCTAAGATGACCTCATTAATCCATTCATCACCTTGATAACCTAGAAGACAACATACAATAGAAATTATTTGTCTAGACATTTTTGGAAATGTTGTTGAGGAATATGGTGGATTATGACGAGGCAATTCAGAACCTTCTGACATAAATGACTTGAAAATGTTGGCTCTTTGTTGAAAGGTAAGTTTCTGATAGATTTCCATTAATGAATCAATTGAAAAAGTATGAAGAGAGCTTGGGGGACTAATTTGCAAAGCCTAGCAAATGGACTCCGGGGTTATACAGAACAAGGTTTCACCATTTCTGGTTACTATTGCTCTCTAACCGGGCAAATAACGGTTTTCACACCAGGAGACAAATTCAGGAAATTGATGGGTTTGAGGGAAAACAAACTGAGCGAACATGGATTTCCAAAAGCTAGCGTCTTCAAACTTTTGCAAGGTCCAACTGTGCAATTCGTACAAGTCAAATTCACATTTGGTCTCTGCAATTTTAAAATCAACATTTACTAATGGGAAGTCATCTAGATTCGGGATTTGGGGAAGCAGAGGTTTTTCTACAACTATCTTACTCTTTCCCTTTTGACTACTCATTTTCAATTAAAAGGAAAGCAGGAAATTATGAATACCCGGTGAATTTTTGACTGTTTGATAGGGTCGATAGCGAAATTCTAGAGTTTTTTTTGCTACTAAGTGCTCCTGTAAACACTGCTGATATGAGGAAAATGATAGATTTAATCGAGGATAGTTTAGTTTTAGAGAATGTTTTTAACTTTTGAATATCTGTTAATGAATTTAATGCTTGGAGCCTTGGCGCGTCCAAAACAACTATTGGAACGTTGGCGGGAATAACGGTTATATAATGAAGAATAGCGAAGGGAATAGTTGTAACTATATTGGCGGCTAATTCGTAGACATGATAGCAGAGGGATAAGTTAGCGGGAATAACGATTAGGTGGGAGAGTGGTTTGCAGGGGGGTCGACAGTAAGTAGTTTTAGGAGGGGGTGTGCAATGGATGAGTGCTCGACACGTAACCTTTGGTAGTTTTCATGAAACTGGATTGCGGAACCCCCCCTTTTGTTAAACATCGGGAGTGCGGGGGGCTCCCGTAATTAATTGTTGACCTTTGATTGCAGCAGGGTAAGTTTTGGCCATTGAAACATGCACGAACAATAAGTGTGTTGGAGACAGTTGAATATTTTATTTGAAAAACGATAAAACTATATTATTTGCCTAAAATTCAAAATGAAAGTGGCATCTATAAACATGCCAACCTTATTACAAAGTGCGAGATAACTTGTATAATGTTTTTTAGAAAAATGGTACAATTTTAGAATCAGATTGTAGGAGTAAAGAAAAGTTACAACAGGGGGCATCAATGGAGGCTCCAAGCCACATGCCATGGTACAAGGGTAGCAAGGATGAGGGAAGCCCACACTTGGGTGTATAGATGAAGGAGGGAGCAATCGTGGTACATGAATTACCCTGACCTTTGTTTTTCCACCCGTCTTCATATGCCTTTTGCCTTTTATTGATTTTTCTCTTTGTAACTGCTCAAGGATCTAGGGAATGAGAGCATGATGTGTGAGATATAACAATGATCACCCCCTTAACCATATATGCCAAGAAGGAAGTAACCACACTCAGTGAAATGTGGTCTCTATGAAAGATAGACAGATGAAACCAGACTTAAAGCAAAAGAAGATGTGGGATCAAAGGAGCAAGCATTTGCTACAATGGCCAAGAGAAAGGAAAAATTTGGAAAATTTGGTCCACGAAGAACAAACAACAAAGACATGTCCAAAATCCAATGCTATGGATGTCAAGAATATGGACACTACAAAAGGAATTGTCCTAAGCTTAAGAAGGACAACAACAAGAAAAGAAAGAGGGAAGAAGCTCACATGACTTAAGAGGTGAAAGAAGAAGAAAATAAGCAAAAGAAGGAAGATCCTCTGAATCTCTACTATGACTAAGTCAAACTCTTTACTTCAAGTCTTCTTTCAAAATTTTGAGTAGGATAGGAGCATGTAGGAATAAAATAAAATTGCATGGCTAGAAACATCTTCTAGAATCTAGAAGCATGAAGTACATAAAGTTCTAGATACTCATGAAGAAGTAGCATTTATAATGACAACAAAATGCATGGTTAGAAATATCTTCTAGAATATAGGAGCATGATAGATATAGCTCAAGATATTCATGTAGAAGGAGCATACCTAGAATAGGACCTCATCCACGATGAAAGGAAAATTGATCATGATTAAGAATCTTAGAAGACCTCCATCATCAAAAGGAAAGAAACATTTGCAAGGCAAGGGTCTTTAAGATCCTATGATGGAATCTTCAAAAGAAGGTTCATGAACCAAAGCAGATGTCTCATTGGGAATCCCATTCATGGGATTCAAGAAAGGGATGATATGCAGGCAAGCTAAGATGAAGCAAGAAGGGCCACACCAAGGACAACCAAATGAAGCTAAGATGATCAAAGGAGAATCAAGATGAGGTATGTATGCATTAAAGTTTAGTCATGTTATCATCTGTATATTATTGAGTCATGGGGATAGTTCTATAACATGATCAAATATGAAAGAATCTCTTTCACCAAGGACATGCTTGAAGGCATGTGCTACATTGCAATGAAGGTCAACAAAAGAATATGCTCACATAAGGAGTATAAGATTGTTGACTAAGAAGCAAGAAGAAATGCTGACTAGTCCAAGAAGTAAGTAATGAAGAAATGCTCTCACAAGGAGCATAAGTGTTGATTTGGGGTAGTATCGGATGTGCTGTAGCCATGAAAATTGGTGGAGAGGCTAAAGCACATGAGATCTCCAAGACCCAAAAATGGTTTGGGCAGATTCTAATGGGTTTGGGAGATATTAAAATAATTAATATTTTTAATGGAGTTCCTAAGTCCAAACTTAGGAAAAATAAAATATGAACGAGTATTAATGTAAAACTGGGTTAAAAGGTTCCAAAAGTCATGGATCAAGCCAAATCTAATCTTAGCCGTTGATTAGAGATTTAATCTCGGGCGTTGAAGGACCAATAGGAAAAGTATAAGAAGAGGCTTGAGGGTCAGCTGGAGAACACACTGAGGGAGACTAGTTAGTTTGATTTCTGGAGCAGGGTTAGCTGAGAAATTCAAACCAGTGATTTGGGGAGTAGCAGGAGGCAACGGGTACAAAACAGAGAGTCGGGATCATCACTAGAAGACCAGTGCAGAGGTTGGAGAGGAAGATGCAGAGGCATCAGACTGCGTAGTCATTGGAGGGCTTGCGTGGGTGACATAAAGAGGCAGGAGCTTATGTAGTAGGTCTGGGAGCTGTGTAGAGGCCAGTAAGCCTAATGCTAAGGTTGGGAGAAGTGCTGGAGAATTTTATTCTCTGTTGGGTAAGCCAGTTTGGCACCCAGTTGTACTGAAGAATTGCTTAATAATGAAATCCTCCTCTACTGCACCGATTTTCCCGCATTGGGTTTTTCCGGGGACATTTGTCCAAAATATCTGTGTTGATGTGTTGATTCTTGTGCATGTATTTGTTTCTGTATTATGGTGTGATATCTGCAACAAAGTTTATTTTAATGTTTACTGAAGGGTTTTCGTAAATAACTTATTGAAAAATAAGTAGGTAAAATAAATCAGTTGTTGCAGTGATAGAATTTTCACATGGTATCAGAGCAAGTAATCAGAGACAGGAAGGGAAAATCAATTATGGGTCGAGACCATGACGCAAAGGCATCTACGTCATACCCACACATCTTTCTTCGAGCTTGTAAGAAACCTCAGAGTCAGCAAGCGTAGCCCTCTTTCCCTTGACTGGCACGTGTTTACGCTGCCATATGTCGTCAGCGCATATTCCTCAGTCACCTGCGTTCCTTTCTCTGCTCACCATTCGCCTTATCTGCAACAAACTCCTGCGCTTCTGCCATCCCACGCTGCAAAACCTTCTAGAATCGCATTACCTGCACCCATTCCACTTGCGTTGCTCCCCTTAGCTCCAAACCTGCAAAAGGAAAACGCATTCTGCTGCCCAACATTCCCACGCAGCCTCCATTGAACCAGCATTCTCCATGCTACCCAAACGCTGGCCCAAACCTACGTCAATCCCAGCTCTCTCTCACTGCTCCGTCATGCTGCCTTCGCCGCCTATCCAACCTGCAAAACAAACGCAATAAAAATTCAAAACATTTCGATTTTCATTGTCAAACATTTGATAAGATTAGGTTTTTTTTAAGTTAGACGTTTCGATTTTAGTTTCCTTTTTTTTGTTTATGTATAGTTTAGCTTAGGTTTAGTCTATTTAGATTTTAGAATTAAATTTTTGTCTTAGTTTAGATACATTTAATTTTGTTCGATTAAAGTTATTTGTTTTGTGTGATTTTTCTTAAGACAGGGTTTAGTTTTGACATTTAGAAATTTTTTAAAAGTTTAGTTTTGTTTTGATAAATAAAAAAATCTCATAAAAAAAATAGTAATAAAAAAATAAAATTAATAAATCATAAAAAATATAAAAATAAAAAGAATTTCGGTTTTCATTTTTGTATATAGATTAGGTGTTGATTTCTTTTAATTTTGATTCTAATTTCATAAATTAGAAGTTATAAAATATAAATATATATATATATATTTTAAAGCCATAAAAATGTTAATTCTAGAGTTTGATTCATTTAGGGTAGATTTTTTATAGTCTTTATTTAGTTTTTTTTTTTTAGAATTAGATTTTTTAATTTTTAGTTTTAAACTTCATTTAGTTTAGTTTAGTAAATTTAAGTTTCATTTACTGTAGTTTTTGCTTAGTTTAGTTTTATTTAAAAATATAAAAATATTTAAAAAATTAAAAAAATTTGAAAAGCTTAAACTAAAAAATTCATTTTTTGATGTCTTTTGTGGTATCTATGTTCCACTTTTCTGTAGTTAAATGTGCTTAAAATGTTTATATCTGGAGATTAACTATTTGAAATCTGGTCAGCATTTAAATTTTATGGTTGTTTAAAGCATTTAATCTTTAGAAATTTAATTGTTGGATCATTGTTAAGGCATTGTGCATTTATTGATTATCTCGCATTTGGCAATTTTCATCTTTGCTTGGGTTATTTGATGATAAATGATTACAAGGTTCATATTTCTGCAACATTTAATAAATAATCATTTAATCATTAACTCCATAAGGCATTGGTACATTAATTTCTAAATCAATCAGGTGCTAAATTGCCTTGCTGTGTCTCCCAACCCAACTGGTGCACAGTTGGTCTTCCTTTATCCCATATGGTCTACCCCCCTTAGCCTCGGGAGACGGCTTAAACGAAGAGATCGGGGATCAAGGTGACAGCCCCCGGTCTGAGCATTGTCGCGCTGCCCAGACCATTTGTGTGACAACAATGCCCCTTGACATATGCTTGCTGCACAACTTGCAAGTCAAATATTGTCTTTTGACCCCCACCTTGGGCATCTGGTTCACCTTATTCTCACAAAGGGTCCACCTGCCATCCACCTGCCTCGACATTTTGTTTGAACTTGAATTTGAACCTAGGGCACAATTTAAAAAAAAAAAAAAAATTAAAACCTACCCATCACATAAGAATCAAGATATATATTAAAAGATTACAAAAAATCAAATTGTGAAATTAAATGCCTCTTCTCACTCACTGAAGTTAACACACTCAGATTCGTTCAAGCATTTTGTGATGTGTATCAGGCTAGTATCGAGCATCAACCCACATACTCACAAATGTACAGTGCACAAGATAGCAACAAAAAACAGGGGCTCAAGAAACATGGGAACAATCTATGCTAAAGAATAATAAGGACCATGCTCTCAGTGGCCCAGCTCTAGTGACAACTAAAGTCTGAAACATTTTGATTCAAAGCTGCAACAAACTAAAAAAAATAAAAATAAAACTGATAGGCTTTTCTAAACCATTTGCGGGTTTAGGGTTGCGGGTTAGCTTGATGGGGTTCTCTTGACGGTTATTGGATACGTAATAGCCACAAGGTTAATCTCAGTCAATCATTCACCATATATATTGCAAAAATCAACAACAGCATGTACCATAACAAAGAGAATCCATACCTTCAAATTGGCGGTTGCTGTCACTCATGTTGAGCAGTGGACAAAAATCCAAATCCATGCCACAAAACCTGTCAAATCTCCTCCTCCTCGGCAGTGATAAACTCCTCTCTCCATGGGGTTGAATCATTGAGCATTGAGTGCAAAATGACTGAAAAAGTCAAATTTTCCTTCGCTTATACATGGCCCTGAAAAGACATGCGAGATTTTGGATCAAATCGTGATAAACTCGTGATTTTATTGATTAAATCGCAAATTTTTGACAGTTTAAAAACTCTCGAAGAAATCGGTCGATAACATTGGTGAGTTGAAAAAGTTGCGATTTGCCGGTTTTATCAGAGGCTGGCAACAGAGCAAGCAATAGCTCCACCGCTTCATCTGCCAAAATTCCAGAAAACATATGCCAACAAATCCATCTTTTGGCAAGCCACTCAGTTGGCCCATAAGCTGGATGCAAACCCTGCAAGCCATTTAACATGCTCAAATGCTGGCTGCGAAGTGGCAAATCTTTCTCCAAAAGAACAAGATTGCCCAAAGAATGAGAATACAACAGGATTGTGTTTCCAAAAGTCTTGAATGCCGGCATGAGAATACAACTGGTAATACCATTGAAGTAAACCTTCATGCATAAAAAACTTTTAGTAAACAGCAATGCACAAGTTCAAACATTTTACAGGTCATCTACAGGTTGTCTTTGGAGGTGTTTGCCAAACAATTACCAACTTCAGCTGAAGCAATCATGTGTATAACACATTTTAAATTCGGCAATGGACATTATTGAATGGATGCTTTGACTAAGATAGAAGTACCTATAGGTATAAATTGGCGCCACTGGTAACTAGTATATACTTTGAGTTTGAACACAAAATCAACCCCATAATTTAACTGCAGTTTCTAACAGCACAACCATGGCCTATGCGCAATTGGTTAACATGAAGGCTTAAAGCTATACTAGTAAATGTCATTAACCTTCTCACAGTAAGCTCTTGTAGTTATTATCATACATACAACAACAAGAAAGTTCTTCAAAATAGTCACTAAATCCAAAATACAGTTCTTTAGCATTTATGAGAACTTAGAAGCTTGATGTGCAGCATGCAATTTCCAGCACCCATTTTCATCTCAAGAAGTTTCTTAGACTGCTACAAGGAGGAATTCATTGCCGCCTTGTCGTTTAAGTTTTTGTCCTTCATGTTTTCTTCTGCCCCTTGTCTGTTCCAAGGCTTCTTCAAGAGTCTTTTTCAAGGAAAATGGTACTTCTCTCTTTCTATTGATATTGTTTCGAATTACTAGTGCTACCCCTTATTGCTTCCTTCAAATCCAATTTCTGCTGTATGCACTATTGTATGCATTGTTGTATGGGGTTGTAGCTGTAAACTTGTAATAAGTCCCAATCGTGACTGTTTTATATTTTCTACATCTGTCCATCTTATGTTCATGTCACGAGTTCAACCTAACCCTCTTGATTATCACTGTTGCAGCACTGTTCCAAGACATCACCAACATGCATTGAAATATATGATGAGGTTGGAATTGGTGGAGGAGCTTCAGGTGTTTCGGGAGGACTTTTGCATCCATATTCTCCTAAAGGTTGCAACTACTCACTCTTGCTTTTGGTATGTTAGAGTTCGACCTTGTCCTTTTGTAAGTGTTGTATATTCAACTTCCATTATTCCCTATCACATGTTCCACTGCATGGGCGACCCAATGTGTATGTGTATTGTTTTCTTTCTAGGAAGCTATGTCTATAAATGGACATCTTGTAGTTATTCCTTTCGAGTAGGTCTATTACTGTGCAGGTTGACTTTTGCAGGCAAGCTTCTTTGGAATGGTGCAGAATGCTGGGAAGAGGCTCTAAAGCTTATAACAGTAGCAGAAGCATCAGTTATTTCAGAATTACCAAGCGGCGAAATTGATAGTGAAAATAAACAGCATACTGTTGCAGAACCTTTCGTCTGGAGAAGGTTTCAGTCTTAACCCTGTTTATCTCAATGCAGAAAAGTTTCAATATCTGACTCGCAGTTCTCATTTGTCTGTTGGTGTTGTTCCTTATGAAAGATGAATGTAATGTTGATAAAACAGACTCTTCTTAGAATGCAAACATTCCCTCTGTTGCTAAATTAGCAAAGGGATATTTACATTGTTCCAAAAGCTTTGAGCAATGTACAGCTTGCTGGTTCTGCCATCAGGGGTTGCTGCATGTAATAACTGGAAGGATCAGAAGTCAGAATCAAGAAAAGCGGTTGCGGTTTGCTTATCTTAATAATTATCAGTATAACGAGTATTCAATCTGAGTTTGGAAGCAAGTGTTCAATCCCATGTCTAAGAGAAGTTTTCCTCTTTTACAAGCTAGTTTCAAGATCCAATTTTACACTCAAAACCCCACAAGGAAAAAACTTTGATTTTAAATTAGTTTCCTCCTGCAGGGCTTTGATATAAATGCAATTTTCCTCTAAATATGGTGCATAGAGGGATGAAAATGATTGAGCAGCAGAAGATTGTTTTTCCATTAAATGACATCATAGCATGGTGACTAATTTGAATCTCTTTCTTAAGCAACAGGCTTTGCTACAATTTGAGAGAAATTTTGATTTATAAGTCTCTTAGATTGAAAATTTCCTCTACCTGAAGTGGTAAACTTTTGCTGGTATGCACAACAGGCTTAGTCCAATTGAACTTTATACTCTACACATTGGCTTTTGAGGAGAGGAGATAAGATAAAATAAGATAATTTTATTGAAATCTAATAAATGATGAAGAAAATAGGTCAATGGGACTGATGAGGACAATGATATCATTACAAAGTGAGATCACCAAATTGGCTCCTTTAGCATGTCCATCAGCCAAACATGTGACAAAAATAAATGTTTGAATTACCACATACAAGAATTTTTTTGACAAATTTGTTGAGGTTTTTGCAACAGCAGGCAGACATTCTCCCATGGGGTCATGCTGATTTGACAAAGGGAGAATGATACATTCACCCGTAGGGCAATGCTGATTTGGCTAGGGATGAATGGCCCAGGGGCGGTCTTTCTCCCAATGCGGCCATGCTGATTTTGCTAGGGGAGATTGGCCCATGATGCTCACATTGTTTACTCTGGGATGGAGTGAGCTATTTTTTATTACACCCGAAATGTTGGACGGATTATAAATCCTATTCACAGTTTTCTCCTGAAATCTTCTTATAATGAACAATTGTAGAATCTTCACTCTCTCATAAACAATTCTAGTCTAATGTTGAGTTGTAATGTAGGCTCCCTAAGTGAAAGGGTTCTTGTGACGAGGTGCCTCTTTATGGGTCTCCACTCAACATTGGAACTCTATATAAATAGACAAGCATGTGAGGAGACAAATCATCAACATAGCAAGCTCATTGAATCTTTTCCAGTGGAGGAGAAGTTCACCAAGGAGAAATCGTTTGCTAGAGATCATCTTTTATCTTTTCTTCATTTCTATCTCTCTCGTGGAGGCCACACGTGTGAAAAGGACGAGTTTGACGATGCCACATTGACTGAAGTTTGATTGAGTTTGATCAGTGTTGACTGATCCACACAACCAAGTTTTGACTGGCGTTGACCTTGCTTATTTGACCAAATTTGAATGTAGATTTGGCTGCACATGCGGGTTGATTGCAAACAATTGACCGCAGGGTTGAGTTTGACCAAGCTGAAGTTTGACTGTAGAGTTGGATTTTGACCAGCATTGACTATTTAACAATTTGACTAAGTTTGACTGGTATTTGACTTGTAATGTTGGCACTGGTTTCTAGACAAATTTCTGATTTGTAAACTTTGCTAAAAAGACAATTTCTCCTTAAGAAAAGATCGATGGGTTTTCTCCCAAGGTTGGGTTTCCTGGGTAAAAATATTGTGTCTGTTGCACATGTTTGTCTTTCTATGATCTTAATTGTTTCTGTTGCACATACAATTGATATTTTCTGTGTGATTATTCAATGATATTAGTGGCATGAAGAATACTGTTTGAAAATTGTTAGGAAGTAATTATCAGTTTAGAAAATTGTATTCTGCTACACATGCTGTAGAATTTCAGCATGGTTTCAGAGCTTTGAGGAAGATCAACCATCAATTTAGCCCCAAGTATTCAACAACTTGTTTATATTTCTGATCTCTTGTCAAGATGGTGCCCAGTCTTAGAGTAGAGGATAGGTTGGATGGTGCTACAAATCATAGATCTTGGAAGACTAGGATACTCCTTGTCTTGGATGAAAATTGGATTCATAATTACATGAACGAGAATGTCTTAGAACCACAAGATGCTCAGGAGAAAGGCAAGATAAGAGGAATGAAGTAAAGGCTAAGAGGATCTTGATAGATTCCATAAAGGATCACTTGATTCCATAAAGAAATGGTTGATGCTTTGGTGGGATTGTTCGAGAGTAAGAACACTAGTAGGAAATTAGCCTTAAGGCATAAACTCCGTGGTGTCATGATGTCCAGATCAGATTTAGTTGCCACTTATCTCATGAGAGTCTTCCAGTTGAGAGATCAACTTAGAGCCATTGGAGATACCATTGATGATGCAGAGCTTGTTATAATGACTCTTAATGGATTTCCTTCTTCATGGGATCCATTTGTACAAGGTATTTGTGCATGAGATGAGCTGCCCAAGTTTGATCAGCTTTGGACTGATTGTGTCCAAGAGGAGGCTAGATTGTTGTCCAAGAACAACTTGCAGAGACCTCAAGATGAAGAAACTCAAGCCCTTGCAGCTCATGCAAGGAAAGGAAAAGGAAGAAGAAATGTTGATAAGAAAAATATAAGTGGAAGATCAACTCCAGTTCAAGATAAGAAGAAGAAGGATCTTTCAAAGATCAAATGCTTCAAATGTCATATATTTGGTCACTATGCCTCCCAGTGTCCTTAGAAGAAAAGGAAGGGAAAGCAACATGCATCAACAACTGATGTTGATGATGATGATGAGCATCTACCACAAGAAAAGACAACAAAATCTATACTTAATGAGTTTACAGATGAACTTCGAAAGGAATATTTCTTTGTCTCCACTCTTATAGGCACTATTACTGACAACATTGATATTTGGTTGGAGTGGTGCTTCGAGGCACATGACAGGTTCATGAGACTCTCTCATAGATTTGAAAAAGAAGGATTCGACATTGTACATGGAATTTGGAGATAATGCGAAATATGAAGTGAAAGGAGTTGGGACAATATCATTTTAGTTGGAGTCCGAAGATTCTCTACACATGAGAGATGTATTGTTTGTTCCAAGATTGAAGAAAAACTTGCTCTCTATTTTAGCTTTGGAGGATAGAGGTTACAGAGTTGTGTTTGTTGATGGTCAGGTTCTTGTATGGCCTAAGGGATCAAGCATAGACTCAATGGGAGTGATTGGTGTTCGAGAGGGAGGACTATACAAATTGTTAGGATGTCCAGCCCAGGCATTGGTACATGACAATATTAGTTTATGTGAGTTATGGCATCAAAGATTTGCTCACTTGCATTATAGGGCTTTTCCAACATTGAGGAGGATGGTTACAGGTCTTCTAGAGCTCTAGGTAGAGCATGATGGTGTTTGCAGGGGTTGTGCACTTGGCAAGAATGCCAAGGGATATTTTCCAAGTAGTGATAGTAGGTCCAAGGGGATCTTGGATCTAGTACATTCAAATGTATGTGGATTGATGACAATATCATCTTTGGGCGGTTTCTTGTACTATGTGACATTCATTGATGATTTCTCCTGGAAGACATGGATCTACTTCATGAAGACCAAGGATGAGGTCTTCAACAAGTTCCAAGAGTTCAGGGCTCAGGTAGAGAACTTGACAGAAAAGAAGATCAAGGTTTTGAGGTCAGATAATGGAGAAGAGTCTACTTCCAAGGACTTCAATGTTTTTTGCAGGGAGGCAGGGATCAAGATGGAGTGGATAGTTCCTTACAATCCTCAGCAGAATGGGGTTGCAGAAAGGAAGAACAAGTCCGATGTGGAGGCTATCAAAGCGATGATTCATGATCAAGATGTACCCATTTCCTTATGGGTAAAAGCATCCAACACGACAATTTATGTTCAGAAAAGGAGTCCTCACCAGATATTGGAGGACAAGACTCTTGAGGAGGTGTCATGCCCCTTCCTAAATCATTTTGGAACAAGATTAAATTTTGTATTATGGGGCCAATTTTGGAGTTAGTGGACCCCATTCGATTTTATTAGGAGATTAGACTTAGGAGAAGATGTTTGTTTTGTAGTTAAGTTACACATGGGGACCACCCTCACTAGGGAATTACGCACTCCCTAGTTCGATTTGCATGGAGGGGGTTAACTTTTGCATGATGGTGGTTAAGTGAGGGCCCACGATGGAGGACGAAATGGAGGGAAAAGTGCTCCATGAAAACTATATAAGGAAGGCAACTCTCCTCTTCTCATTCATCATTGGAGTATATCGATTTCTCTTTGGTTGCTCGAGCTGCTTAGCCGAGTCACTGGCTGTTTAGCACGAGTTCTTCAAGCGAAGAGCTCACCCTTTCTTTGGGGGACTTCAAGTGCCACCCTAGGAAGGTTTTCTTCATTTCTTTAGGAGGAGGATCACATTGTGATTTCCAGCAGTAGCATTTCCTTCCAGGTGGTGCGTATTACTGGAAGACGCAATGGAGAGGAGGTCGAGTTTGATGGTGGTGCTTAGTAGTGGAGATTTGATGTGAGATTTTTCGGAGAGGAGGCTAGGGAGGATTGCTAGCATTGGGAGAATTTGGGAGCTGATTGAGCTTCTGGCTTGGTAGTGTGACCTTCGCAGTACCTGGGCCAGCGCAGAGGCAGTGTGTAGGAGCTCATTTGGTGGGTAGAGTATCAATCCTTGAGGTTGAGCTTTGCCATGGAGGTTAGAGGAGATATTTGGAGTGGTGTTTGCTTCCCTTTCAGAGCTTGGAGGAGGACTTTGTGGCCATTCCTTGCAGGCCGTATTTCTGAAGCTATTTGGAGGGCCTGGGCTATAGTGGAGGTCGAAATTGGAAGGTTGGATTAAGGCCAAACCCTTTTTGGGTTTTGGCCAAGGAGCTTGTGGGTAAAGTTTCATCATTTTCTGAGCATTGGAGACGGGGTTTCTTATAGCTCCTTTCCAGCCAACAGTTCTAGTTACTAGGAGATAGCGCAAAGCATTAGAGGAGCAGTTCTTTCTAGTATTGAGATTACTGTTTGACACCTGGGTTCTGTCAAGCTTGCCCTTGAGGCAAGCCCGTGTGCATTTTCCACACTATTGTACTTGCTCCATTCCATTAATAAAATGCTCCGCTGGTTCTCAATGCTGTTGTGTATTCAGCATTTGCTGATTGTTTAATTTTTCTGTGTATGAATCGTATTTGCTTTTGTATGTCATTGTTTGTTTAAGTTTGGAGCATTACAGGAGACATTCACAAGAGTGAAGCAAGAGGTCAGTCATTTGAGGATCTTTGGTTGTCCAATATACATCCACATGCCCAAGGAGAGGAGGAAGAGGTTAGAACCTTCTGGGAGGAAGGGTACTTTTGTGGGATACAGTGAGACATTGAAGGCCTATAGGATCTACATTCTAGGACAACCTCAGATTGAGGTTAGCCAGGATGTAACTTTTGATGACAAGGTAGGTTTCAGGAGGTCTAGAAAGTCTTATATGGAGATTGATAGTGAGGAGCATGAGGCTCTATAGGATGCGGGTATAGATCCATTTAGTCTAGTTGTTCATCCTTCAGACTATCAAGAGGAGTTGGTAGAGCCAGCAGAGCCAGTGGACTCGCTTATAGATGTTGCAGGAACTAGGAAGAGATTGATATGTCTTCGTGACACTTTGCAGGATGTAGAGGCATGCAACTCCTTGCAGTACTTCCAGGGAGAGTAGACGACCACAAAGGTTCTCGAGTTATATGGCATGGATAAGCCACGCCATTGATTCTGAGCCTTCTAGTTATGATGAGTGTTGAAAAGTGTAACTAGGTTCGGTCTTCATAATGACATGTAATTGTGATTTTATGTAAGAGATGCAAAGAAGAAAAATAAAATTATTGTAATGCTTGCATCATGGGTTTCATGAGTAAGAGATTTCATTATTAGTTAAGGCTCCCATTGAGAGCCTTTAGGAATTTTGTCATCTAGTCATAAAGAGTCATTGTCATGTAATGAAGACATGTTACACATTGTAAAGAGTCACACTTGTCTATGTAAATTCATCCTCCAAGACCTTGTCACTAGCCCTCTTCAAGTCGGCCTACAACGAAGGGAGAAATCCAGAAGATGATGTCGGCCCTCCTTCAAGTGATCATGTCGGCCTACAACGAATGGAGAAATCTAGAAGATGATGTCGGCCTTCCTTCAAGTAATCATGTCGGCCTAAAAGACATGAGAAAACATGTATATATAACAGTGCTTGGCCTCATTTGGAGGCAAGCAATTCGATGAAACAAGCCTCTATCATAAGTATGAAAAATCATCTAAGAAGGACTAGAAAAGAAGCGATGGACGAAGGAAGCATAGTGAATGGAGGAACACTTTTGGAAGTTTGATTTGGGCTAATATATTCCCCACGTGCGAAGGCAGCAGATCCAAAGACATCTAGAGAAGGTTAAAGAAATTGTAGTTACATTGAGGTGATCTTGTTTGGGTAAAGGATCTCACTAGAAGAAGCAGAGTAGAAGTAGGTCTCTCTCTCTTGAAGAGACTAATTGAGGAATGAAATTGTAGGGTTTCTGATATAGGGTTGTAGACCTAAGAGACAGAGATTCTCTAGGAAGCCAAGAAAGGGAAGAGGAAGAGCAGTGTGGAAAGGAGGACATTGAGATTCTCAAGGAAGCCGAGAAAGGGAAGAGGAAGAGCAGTGTGGAAAGAGACTAGTGACTTGGTCTTGGGAGGACTCTAGTGTCAAGGGTCTTTGTCATGGTCTTGGTGGTCGTCAATTGAAGATCTATACGAAGAATTTCGTTTGGGTTTTCCTCTCAAAGAGTGAGAGGTTTTGGCCCTGGCTGACAAGCCTATATACTGTGTCTCTTGTCTTTTATTGTTCATGATTTGGTAATTGTCTTGATGAAAAGAACACAATAATAACCTTAAGAAGAGAAGATCATAATCAAGAAGTAAATGTCTATCACAAGCAATTATCTTAAGAAGAGAAATCTCCTAACTATTGATGCCCTAGATTTCTCAACAATGAGGCAACATGATAGCATGTTTGAAAGGATGCCTGTTAGCTTTGCTGTACAAAAGAATCAAAAATGGATTCAAACACTCTCAAAGGCTGCAAACACTCTTATAATCATGCCAAAGGATCCATTGATGCTGTTCAAATTCTCAAATCATGGCTAAAAGTCTTCCACCGATCGAAAAAATTGCAAGGGGAAAGCCCTTTGGAGGGCAGAAATACACTATCGGGAGGCGGAAATACCCCAAAAACCATGTAAAAATCAAAATCACAGGCCTAAGGCTCCACTTTAATCTCAGCCGTTGGATCTGGCCGATCAGCGGTCCAGATCGCGTCGGCATATCGCAATCGGAGGAGGCGGGCAGTGGCAGCGACATGAGACTTCGCCGATGGGCCGGACCCGACGGCCATACAACGCTGCACTTTATATTATTTCGGGTCCGCGGCGATCGCCGATATCGCATCGACACTTTCAAAGGGGCGGGGCTTTAACATAAGTTATGGTGCGGGCCGACGGGCCGGACCCGATATATGCACAACACCCCATTTCATATTTTTTCAAGTCCGCGCCCATAGCGTTTTCAATGTATTTTGTGTATTTTCTTTGTATAAAGAAAATACAAAGGGAAGCTTGTGTCAAGCGCCGATTGCGATGGGATTTCGGATCCGAAAGGGTTCTAAAGGCCAAATATATATTTCAAATCCGCCAAAGCCAATTTTTCATGGTTTGCGGCAGTTTTGCAGGTATTTGTCAAATATTAAAAAACAAAGGAGGAGCCTGTTTTAATGTGAATTGCGAGCCAAAGGCGGACCCGATAATGAATAAACCATGCCTGAGCCTTTTAAAAGTCAACATGGAAGCAGTGATGGGCGGGAATGAATAGTTTGGGCAGCGTTTCACTGTTTTAAAGCCAAAACAGTCATGATAGAGCCGTTTAATGATTCAGCAGCAACATTTAATCAGCAGTATGGCCGAGGAGGAAACAGGACACCACAGATCCAGACAGAGCATTCAATGGTTATGGGTTTCACCCATATTTCATTCCACTTGCCCAAGGAGGACCGCAGAGAGCCAGAGAGGGTCAAATCTATTTAAAACTCAGACAGATTTGTATCAGAGGCCCATTTCTGAATATGAATATGGTTGGTGGCCATTTATGGGCTCCTCCACGCATTGTTTAACAGAGATATTTTGTATTGTAACACTATATATACTCAGAACTCAGATGTAATCGGATTTGATGAGTGTTTGATGAATGAAAGCTTTGTTGTTGCCTTTAACTTCTGGAGACTGTAAATACTATGAGGCCTGCAGCTTCTGGTCTTGATTTTCAACTAATACAAGCTTCTTTTGCTGTCACCTGCTCACTTTCCACTTCTTTTTCTTGTTCTAGGCTGTGCCTGCTTGCATTTATTTGATGTGCTGTGAATGTTTGATATCAGAGGGGCTGTCATCCCACCTCTGTATTATAATTTAGTGGCTCATTGAAATTGCTTGCAGATTGCTGTTGTTTAATATCAGGGAGCTGTCATCCTGTCTGTATATTAAACGATAGTTCTACAGATCTTCTGACTGGTTGCAGCTGGCCATCACAGGGTCCTGTGCATCTGCTGGTGCAATTAGTTTTCTCCATCATCACCTTTACCTTAAACTGTGAGTAGTTGGTGGTTGAAAGCCTTGTAGTTTGGGGGTCTTCACCCATGTCTGGGGATAGTCATAGTAGGAGTGGTTATCTGGCTTAAATGTGCAGCGTATCTTCATTTATCCATCATCTTATCCAACATAATTGTTGAATTTTTAATGTTCCTGAGCATCACTGATTTACAACCTAGGTGAGTTTCTTGGGGTGATAACAATGCCATGATGGAGTGTTAGTCCATCACGAAGAATGATGTGTGGGAGATAGTTTCGAGACCAAAGGGGAATTCAGTAGTGACCTCCAAGTGGATCTATAAGATCAAACATGCAACATATGGCAACATTGAGAATTACAAAGCAAGGTTTTTGGCGAGAGGGTTCTCCTAAAAAGACGGAAAGGACTGAGGAAAACTTTACTCCAGTCGCCTGGTACACTTCTATCAGGACTATTGGTTCTCTCGCTTCAGTTATGAGTTGGAGGTTACACCAGATGGATGTAAGGACCACATTCCTTGATGGTGTGATTGAGGAGAAAGTGTACATAGAGTAAGCTCAGCGCTTTGTGATACATGGGAAGGAGTCCCGTGTTTACAGATTGAAGAAGGCTTTGTACAGACTCAAGTAGGCAGTCAGGGCATGGTATTCCAAGATTAATGGATACTTTATGAGTTCTAGCTTCGCCAAGAGTGATGCAGATCCTGACCTTTACTTCATGGTTGTTGATGGTGATTCGTTGATCTTAGTGTTGTATGTTGATTATCTGCTCCTTACTAGGGTAGAGAGGCTCATTGTCGGGTGCAAGAGGGAGTTGGATTCATAGTTCAAGATGAAGGTTCTTGGCTTGATGCATTATTTCTTGGGATTGGAGGTGTGGCAAAAGCTAGGTGAGATCTTCCTTGGACAAGGGAAGTACATAGTCCATATTTTGAGGAGATTTGGTATGATGGATTGCAAGTCCATGGCTACACCTATGGTGACAAATCTAAAGAAGCTAAGTGATTCTGCTTTAGATTCAGATTTGGTGGATCCCACTATGTATAGGCACTTGATGTACATGGTTAACACCATGCAAGATATTTGCTTTGCAGTGAACATCTTGAGCTAGTTTATCATTGAGCCGAGACATGTACATTGGGTTGCAGAGAAGCATGTGTCGAGGTACTTGTGTGGTACAATTGGATATGGTCTGAGATATCTCTCAAGTTGTGAAGTGAGGCTGTAGGGATACGCTGATTCTGGTGGGGTTGGGAGTGCAATGGATAGAAAGAGCACCTTGGGGTGCTGCTTCAGCTTGGGATCAACGCCGATATCTTGATTTAGCAGAAAGTAGACTTTTGTTGCACTCAATACAACAAAAGCGGAGTATATCGTAGTCAGTGCCGCAAGTCAAGATGCAGTGTGGCTTTGGAAGTTTCTTGTAGGGCTATTTGATCAGGTGCTAGAGATGACATTGATATATTGTTATAATCAAAGTTGTGTCAAGCTTTCGGAGAGTCCAATATTTCATGACAGGTCGAAGCACATTGAGATCAAATATCACTTCCTCCGAGGTAGGGTGCAGAAGGGAGTAGTGAAGCTCCAATACATATCCACAAATGAGCAGACTGCAGATATTATTACCAAGCCTTTGTCTAGGGGGAAGTTTGTATACTTCAGAGACAAGCTTAGTGTGATGTAGAATGTCTCTCTCATTAAGAGGGAGTGTTGATGTTTTTGCAGGATTAGGTAGACATTTTCTGTTGGGTCCCTATAATACTAGTGATTACCCCATTACTATTGTAGCTGTACCCCTTATTAATATTGTTGTGCCCCTATTATCCCCATATTGTTATTACTGTGCCCCATAGAATCCCTCTATTGTTATTTTTGTGGCTTTATATTATTATTGTTAGGTCTGCTGGGTTATATTGTGACTCCTTATACTCCTATATATAGAAAGGAGGTTTTGTCATTTGAATCATCAAAGAATTGTTCATTTATGTAATGTAAAGGAGGTTGCCCCCTCGAAGAGGCTGAATTCTAAGACGTTGATCTATCTTTTCTATATTTTCTTGAGCTGGTTTCATAACATTTGGTATCAGAGCTTTGGATTCTAGGGTTTCACTGCTCCAAACAGGTCATCGTGGCATTTTTGCTATAACTTTTTTTCTGCGACGTTTCAGAAGTTGCAAAAAAAACCCATTTGAGAAGAAATCGCACTGAACCTCGGGTCCAAATTTCAGAGCTGTTCACGCTATATTTGCGGAGATATGATCTGAGGAAGTTGGTCTTTTTGCAGACTCCTGAATTACATTCCAAACAGGTGATCTGGGGAAAATCGTCATAACTTTCTCTCTGAGGATCGGATTGAATTTTCGTAAGAAGGTACAGAAAGAGGACAGACTGTAGTTTCTTGTATGCATTTTTCAGATCCAAAGGTCGAAACAGTGACTCGTGGCACGTCGTACAAGTTTGCTCTACTGAACTAGTCTATAATCAAGTCACTGTGGGAGATTTTGCATAACTCTTCCTTGGAGAATCCAATTTGGGTCAGACTTGTGGCATTGGAAAGAGGACACAGAGGGCTATTGCAGGTCACAAATTCAGATCTAGATGATTGGAAAGTACAGAGATACATCAGAGGCAATATCGAGCTCCTACAAAGTGAAAAAATGTGTGTAGATTTTCTTAAATTTTTGCTTAAGCTTGGTTTGAAAATTTATTTTGAAGGAATTCAAAGGGCATAGTAGAGCATTATTATCGGTAACTGATGCTCCGAGGAAAGAAAATGCAAACACCTAGTAAGGAACCTGAAAGCTCTAGCATGACTCATGAAGAAGAGGAAGAAATGCAACATGATATATCAAAATTACAAGACCAAGTGCAACAACTGTCCCTTGGACAAAAAGGAACAGAATCTAAGATGGATGGTTTAAAGAAAGGCGTAGAAGCTAAGATGGATTGTTTAAAGAAAGGTGTAGAAGCTAAGATGAATGACGTGGAAGCTAAGATGGATGATTTGAAGATAGATTTGAAGACATACATGGAAGAATTGAAGATAAATATGAATAAGTTGCTACAAGAAAGGGTCACTAATGGTGAAAGGGTAGTAAAGGAAACTCATGATGAGAACAAAAGAAATGTTAATCATGATTCCATAGACTCTAATGTTGGATCAAAGACCCACCATATTCCAAAAATCGATATGAGGAAGTTTGATGGCAAGGATCCCGCAACATGGATATTACAGATGGAGCAATTTTTCGATCTCAATAATGTGCAAAACACACAAAAGGTATGTATTGCAATTTTATATTTGGAACCAAATCAGTTGGTATGGTATCAATGGCTTTGCTCTCGTAAACAATTTATCACTTGGGCAATTTTTACGGAAGAATTGATAACACATTATGAGGATACAAAAAGCAACACTTTTTTTAGCCAATTGATAAGTCTCAAACAAAAGGGTTCAATAATGGAGCACATTGAGGAGTTCCAAAAATTGAACATAAGGGTAAAATATATTCCAAAGGAGCATAGGATTGATGTGTTCATAGGGTCTTTAAAGGATAATATCCAACATGATGTTCGCCTTTGGGAACCTGATTCATTAGAGAAGGCATTCAGGTTAGCAAGAAAAATGGAAAGCAAAATTATGGCAACCAGGAAGCATACCACTCACAACTATAAAGACAAAAGTGTTGTTGCCGCTAGTCTTCCACAACCTATAAGGTTGACACCACAAAAATTGGAAGAAAAAAGAGCAAAAGGGCTTTGTTACAGTTGTGATAGCAAATACACTAAAGGTCATAAGTGTGTCGAGAAGAAATTATTCTACATAGATTGTGAAGAGGAAGAAGAAAAGGAGCAAGAAGGTCAAAGGAAGAGGATATACTCCAGGAACAAAGCCTAGATAAAGAAGAAATGAATCCGACCATATCTTGTAATACATTGGCGGGAATTACCACTCCTCAAACTATCAAGATAGAAGGACAAATCAAGAAGAAAAAGGTAATAGTGTTGATTGATTCAGGAAGTACCCACAATTTTATTCATTGTAAGGTAGCAAGAGAATTGAATTGCTTCTTATATCTAGCACCAGAGTGTCAAGTGATGGTTGCAAATGGAGGAACAATAAGTTGCTCGGGAAAGTGCCATAATATCAAGCTATCCATGGGAGAATATGTATTGAATAGCCCAATGCTTTCCATTCCAATGGGAGGTGCTGATGTTGTACTAGGAGTCCAATGGCTACAATCCTTGGGTACAATAGCTTTTAATTTTCAAGAACTTTTCATGAAATTTTCTATGGAAGGAAAAGAAGTTGAATTAAGGGGTATTGCAGGGAAACGGGGAAAGATAATCAGCTCTAACGGTATGACAAAACTTCTAAAAAAGGAACAAAGAGGTGTAATTGCACAATTATGTTCGCTAGATGTGTCCACAGTGGAATCATCTATTTCTCTAGATCTCCAAAAAGTCTTGGACAATCATTCCAAGGTATTTGAGACTCCCAAAGGTCTCCCACCTATTCATGATCATGATCATGCTATTCATCTGATTCCAGGAAGTGTTCCTCCAAACATCAGGCTGTACAGATATCCCTATGCCCAAAAGAGTGAAATTGAACGTATGCTTGCAGAAATGCTAGACGCTGGTATAATTCAACCAAGTCAAAGTTCTTTCTCCGCTCCAGTTGTATTGGTGCACAAGAAGGATGGATCATGGCGCATGTGTCCGGATTATAGGGAGCTCAACAAGCTCGCTATTAAAGATAAATTTCCCATTCTTGTCATTGATGAATTACTGGATGAATTGCATGGATCAATTTACTTCACCAAGTTGGATCTTCGTTCAGGATATCATCAAATCAGAATGAAGATTGAAGACATTCCGAAAACAACATTTAGAACTCATGAGGGTCATTATGAATTTTTGGTCATGCCTTTTGGCCTTACCAATGCACCTTCAACATTTCAAGGATTGATGAATTCAATTTTCAAACCATTCCTTAGAAAATTTGTGTTAGTATTTTTTGATGATATACTAATCTACAACAAGTCTTGGAAGGATCATGTTGAACATGTTGACAGGGTGCTACAACTATTGGAGGAGAGACAATTATATGCAAAAAGATCCAAATGTTTCTTTGGAGTATAAGAGGTGGAATATCTGGGTCATATTGTATCTCATGAAGGAGTTAAGGTAGACCCTAGCAAAATTAAAGCCATTAAGGAATGGAAAATTCCCACATCCATAAAGCATCTGCGAGGATTTCTCGGGTTGACAGGGTATTATCGCAAGTTTGTTAAGAATTATGGGAGAATAGCAGCACCTCTAACAACATTATTGAAGAAAGATGCATTTTCATGGACTCCAGAAGCAACAAAGGCATTCGAACATCTTAAAGAGGCAATGTGCCAAGCACGGTCTTAGCTACACCGGACTTCACAAAAACCTTTATTGTGGAATGTGATGCTTCAGGAAATGGAATTGGTGCTGTTTTAATGCAAGATGAAAGACCCATTGCTTTTGAAAGTCGTCCAAAGTTTTTACACAAAGCTATTTATGAGAAGGAAATGTTGGCAATACTCCATGCACTTAAGAAATGGCGACCCTACCTAATGGGAAGACACTTCAAGGTAAAAATGGATCATGATAGCCTTAAATACTTTTTAGAACAAAGATTATCCTCTGAAGAGCAACAAAAGTGGGTCACAAAGATGTTGGGTTATGACTTTGAAATCATCTACAAAAAAGGGAAGCAAAATGTGGTGGCAGATGCACTCTCAAGAAAGGATGAGGATGTGGAAGCATTGTTGTGCGCCATTTCTATTATCCAACCAGATTGGATAAACGAAGCAAGGGAGGAATGGAAGAATGACGAAGAAGTGTGGACACTTATTCGAAAGTTACAACAAGATTCCAGTATGTCTGATACATTTAGCTGGCAAAATGATTCGTTATGGTACAAAGATCGCTTATACCTCTGTAAGAATTCCCAGCTAAAACAAAAGGTTCTTATGGAATTGCACACTTCTTCCTTAATAGGGCACTCAGGATTTTTAAAAACTTACCACAGGGTTAAGAAGGAATTTTTTTGGGATGGCCTTAAATCAGATATTCAAAAGTTTGTGGCGGAATGTTTGGTTTGCCAACAAAATAAAGTTGAAACAATTAAGACACCCGGTCTATTACAACCTTTATCCATTCCAAGCCAACGTTGGGAGGAGGTTTCAATGGATTTTATCACAGGTTTACCCAAGTCTGAGGGAAAGAGTGTCATTATGGTGGTAATTGATAGACTTACCAAGTATGCACACTTTTGTGCATTATCACATCCATTTAAAGCCAGTACAATTTCTACTGCATTTATGGAAACAATTCAAAAGCTACATGGAAACCCAAAGATTATTGTAAGTGATAGAGATCCCATTTTCACTGTAAATTTTTGGACAGAATTATTTTCTTGTCTTGGTACTCAGTTAGCTCATAGCTCATCTTATCATCCTCAATCTGATGGGCAAACTGAGATAGTAAACAAATGTTTGGAAGGATATCTTCGTTGCTTTGTATCTGATAAACAGACACAATGGGTCAAATGGTTGCCTTTGGCTGAATGGTGGTTAATACTTCCTTCCATACTGATCCGGATTTAGACAGGAACGCAACAAATTACAGAGATAACCATAAATACAGAGATGCAATAACCATAAACACATAGATGCAGCGGAAATAATGATTCATTTCATTAATGGAAAATACTGAATACAACCAGAAATGGAAATACACCAGCTAGGGCGATGGTAGCTATCTCTGAGAAGAGATGTGCGGCTACATGCCTCTGAACTGTTCCGAACTGTATTACAATGAGGCTCGAAGGCCTATTTATTGTTGAGAAACAATGGAAAATCGTTCACATCCCGAAACCTAACCCTAGAAGATGAAACGCCAAATTGTGGGCCCCGTTTTTGGGTAAGTTGGTACATCAACTTCCCGGGGTCGCGAATTGGTCATACTATCTCCGTTTGACGTGCATGATAGCCCATTGGAAAGATCTCTCCGAGGACTACGACGGAAAAGACGATTTTTATTAGAAAAAGCGGTAGATTTCCCAAAAAACGTCGTTTAGGGCCTCAAAACGGCTCCGGAAGTTCAGGACCCGAAAAACTGCTAAAAATAGTAAGTTGTGCTGTAATTTAGGAAACTGAAAAGACTGAAAGAGACAGTTGTGGGGGTCCAAATGGGTTGGTGGGTGGCCACCAACATCCACCTGGATCATTCCTCCCCCCTTAGGAAGCAATGGTCCCCATTGCGTTGAGTTCCTCCCTGAGATGAGGAAGCTTCTGCTGAGCGGGGTCTCTGGTGAGCTGTTCTGCAATCTTTGATGTGTCCAGAAATGGTGGAAAGCATGGTCGACAATGGTCCACATTGAACACTCGGTGCAAGCGAAGGAATGGAGGAATGCTGTGCTTCAAAGCATTGTTGCCCGTAGCCTTGGTGCTGGTGTAAGGACCATGTCGGAGTTGCCTGAGTTTCTGATGGGTTCTGGTAAGGCGTTCTCTCTGCAGATGTAACCAAACTTTGTCGCCCACCTGAAACTTGTGTGGTACCCCTGTGGGTGAGGAGAAGTTGTTCCTGTGTTCTGTCATGACCATATCTCTTTGCTGCTGCTGCTGCGTGGAGAAACCCTTTGCAGGGGTCATGGATGTAGCAACGATCTTCCCCTTACTTTGGGAGTGAACCAGACAAATGAATTTCCTGGTCTGTGATATGAGCTTGCTGCCTTTCTTGGTACTGATCAAGGATGTGGCAGTAGGTGGGGATACCTCTGGTATCCTGTATAATGAATTATTCAAAGAAATAATGACAGCACGAGGCCTGGACTCATACACAGCATGTCGCCTCCATAAGTATGGCTGGCCTAATAATACATCGCAAACATCCAGAGGTGTAACATCACACAATATCTCGTCTCTGAAGGGTTTGATGCTGTAGGGAAGGCGGCACTGCTGGCGAACTTTGAGATCTCGTCCTTCATGAAGCCACCCGATATTGTACGGTTGTGGGTGTGGTGTAGTCGGTAGGCCCAACCGCTTCACGACCTCTGCTGAAACGAGGTTCTTTTGGCTGCCACTGTCGACAATGAATTGCAGCGGCGAACCCTTCACCCACATCTGTGAGTGGAAAAGGCGCTCCCCCTCTTCTGGATTTTCGGGCTTATCTTTCTGGATCTTGGCGGTGGCAACAGTGGCGCTGGGATCCGCATCGATGATCTGCTTCCCTTTTCCATTCCCCTTGTCGGGTTTTGGCTCAGGGTCAGGACATGCACCTGATTCAGAAGCCTTCAACTCGGCCACTAGCGACTGCTTGGTCCGACACTCATTTGTGTTATGAGTGGGACTCTTGTGGAACTCACACCACTTTCCTGTGTCCTTCTTCGGCTTCGTGGTGTTGTTCTTTTCTTGTGGCTTCGACGGGTTGTCTTGGGTCACCCCGCCTTGGCTTTGTCCTTTGGGCTTCGGATTTGCAGATCCAAAGTCTCGCTTCTTCTGTTTGAACTTTTGCTCGATTTTGACAGCGTATCGGTATGCTGTGCCGAGTGAGGAGATGTTCAAGAACACCATCTCTTCCTGGATGTACTTGTGCAGGCAGCCACGGTATTTGAGTACCAGATGCAGCTCAGAATCTTTGATACCCAACTGTGTGCGAAGGGTATGAAAAATGTTTGTGAACTCCGGCACATCTTGGTCTCGTCCCTGCCGCAGTGTGGTCCATTTGATGTATTTGTCCTCATAGGTTCCGACAGGGTAGTACTGCTCTTTGATGGCATCCCGGAAGTCATTCCAAGTGGGTGCGGCTGAAAATAGTGAGCCTGTACTTTCATCATTCTGCTCGCAGTAGGTTTCCCACCAGTCCTTGACGTGGGGGGCTGCTTTGAGAAGAGCGAAAACAATCTTTTCCCGACTTGAAAATTCATGAACAGAAAAATACCCATCTAGCAGATTTAACCATTTATCTACGGCATCTGCGTCTATTTTACCCTCGAAGATGGGGATTTCAAAATTTACTTGTACCTTAAACGGTGTGGCGTTTCCAGAGTTGCTGTTGGAAGTCGATGCGTCGCCTCTGGGTAGCCGCTGAAGAATCTGCGCAAAGCTATCCATCATCGCGTTCCTTTGCCGCTCGAGCGCTTCTTCGAGCAAGATTTTGATAGGATCTCCTGCCCCCTCGTCTTTCTTCTCATCCGCCATGGGAGGCCGTCGGGATTTGCGAGGCTGGTCTTGCAAAGGTTCGACCAGTTCAAGCCCTAACTCCTTATATCCCGACCTCGTTGGGGACATGCAAAGAAAAACAGAGAAAAAGCAGACCGCTCTGATACCACTGATCCGGATTTAGACAGGAACGCAACAAATTACAGAGATAACCATAAATACAGAGATGCAATAACCATAAACACATAGATGCAGCGGAAATAATGATTCATTTCATTAATGGAAAATACTGAATACAACCAGAAATGGAAATACACCAGCTAGGGCGATGGTAGCTATCTCTGAGAAGAGATGTGCGGCTACATGCCTCTGAACTGTTCCGAACTGTATTACAATGAGGCTCGAAGGCCTATTTATTGTTGAGAAACAATGGAAAACCCTTCACATCCCGAAACCTAACCCTAGAAGATGAAACGCCAAATTGTGGGCCCCGTTTTTGGGTAAGTTGGTACATCAACTTCCCGGGGTCGCGAATTGGTCATACTATCTCCGTTTGACGTGCATGATAGCCCATTGGAAAGATCTCTCCGAGGACTACGACGGAAAAGACGATTTTTATCAGAAAAATCGCTGGCAGTAGATTTCCCAAAAAACGTTGTTTAGGGCCTCAAAACGGCTCCGGAAGTTCAGGACCCGAAAAACTGCTAAAAATAGTAAGTTGTGCTGTAATTTAGGAAACTGAAAAGACTGAAAGAGACAGTTGTGGGGGTCCAAATGGGTTGGTGGGTGGCCACCAACATCCATTTGGATCACATATAGCAACAAAAATGACCCCATTTATGGCACTTTATGGGTATCAGCCACCATCCATCACATCATATTTAAGAGAAAATTCTAAGGTTCAAGCAGTGGAACATCACATTGAACATCAACAACAAGTCCTCCAACTCTTAAAGGATAACCTCGTGTTGGCACAGAATAGAATGAAACAACAGGCAGATCAACATCGTAGCGAAAGAAGTTTTGATGTAGGTGATTTGGTATTCCTATGGCTACAACCATATAAGCAAATGTCCCTCAAGCGAGCTAAGAAGGATAATAAATTATCACCAAAGTATTATGGTCCATACAAGGTGTTGCAAAAGATTGGTACTATGGCATACAAATTGGAGCTTCCTGCAGCTTCTCGATTGCACCCAGTTTTCCAAGTTTCATGTTTAAAGAAGGTTATAGGTGACAAGCTCCCAATTCAAACAATATTGCCAGAACTTGATGAGGAAGGAAAAATTATATTGGAACCGGAAGCAGTCATAGATACAAGAACTCGACAGCTACGAAATCGATCAATTTCGGAGTATCTTATCAAGTGGAAGAACTTATCTGCTGAAGATTCCACATGGGAGGATGAGAATTTTATACAGAAGCATCCAGAACTTCTCAAACGTTGAGGACAACACTTTTTTGAGGGAGAGGGGCATGTTGGGTCCCTATAATACTAGTGATTACCCCATTACTATTGTAGTTGTACCCCTTATTAATATTGTTGTGCCCCTATTATCCCCATATTGTTATTACTGTGCCCCATATAATCCCTCTATTGTTATTTTTGTGGCTTTATATTATTATTGTTAGGTCGGCTGGGTTATATTGTGACTCCTTATACTCCTATATATAGAAAGGAGGTTTTGTCATTTGAATCATCAAAGAATTGTTCATTTATGTAATGTAAAGGAGGTTTCCCCCTCGAAGAGGTTGAATTCTAAGGCGTTTATCTATCTTTTCTATCTTTTCTTGAGCTGGTTTCATAACATTTTCCCATGGTGTCATGCTGATTTGACTAGGGGAGAATGATGCATTCACCCATGGGGCCATGTTGATTTGGCTAGGGGTGAATGGCCTAGGGGTAGTCTTTCTCCCATGGGGCCATGTTGATTTGCCTAGGGGAGATTGACTTATGATGTTCACATCGCTTGCTTCGGGATGAAGTGGTCTATTTTTTATAGAGTGGGTTTCATTCTAAGTTGCACGAAACGCCGAAACGTTTCGGAGTTTCCGAAACAGGTACGTTTAGAAACGTCACCTCCCAAAAATGGAAACGTCGGCCGAAACGTTAGCAGAAACGTCATATATGTATATCTAGAAATATATATATATATATATATATATATATATATAAAGAAATAAGTGAATAACACATTATCTTGCCAGAAAAAAGGGAATAAGACCCATATATGACAATTTAAAAGGAAAAATAAGTCTATATTAACTCTAATATATGATTACATGATGGTCGAGTTTCGACCAAGTTTCGGAGTTTTGGGCACGGGTACGGCCCGAAACGCTGGGTTCTTTGAAGTTTCGTGCAACATAGGTTTCATTTGTTTATGTAGTTGGGGTTTGCACCAATAAGTGGAATAAACAATTCTAGTCTAATGTTGAGTTGTAATGTAGGCTCCATAAGTGAAGGGGTTCTTGTGATGAGGTGCCTCTTTATGGGTCTCCACTCAACATTAGAGCTCTATATAAATAGACAAGCATGTGAGGAGACAAATCATCAACATAGCAAACTCATTGAATCTTTTCTAGTGGAGGAGAAATTCAGCCAAGGAGAAATCTGTTGCTAGAGATCATCTTTTATCTTTTCTTCATCATTTCTATCTCTTTCTTGGAGGCTGCACATGTGAGAAGGACAAGTTTGGCTAGGCTGCATTGGTTGAAGTTTGACTGAGTTTGACAAATGTTTATTGATATGTATAGTTGAGTTTTGACTAGCGTTGGCTATTTGATCAAATTTGTTCGCAGTGCGGGTTGGCCACAGACTGCAAGGCTGCACGTGCGGGTTGACCGCAGGGTCGAGTTTGACCGAACCAAAATTTGATCGCTGAGTTGACTTTTGACTAGTTTTCTCAACATTAACCAAGCAACAATTTGACCAGGTTTGATTGGTATTTGACTTGTAAGGTTGGCACATATTTCTAAATAAATTTCTGATTTGTAAACCTTGCTGAAAAGAGAATTTCTCCTTAAACAAAGATCGTTGGGTTTTCTCCCATGGTTGGGTTTCCCATTGTAAAAATTATTGTGTCTGTTGTGCGTGGCTGTCTTTCTGATCATCTTTATTGTTTCTGCTACGCTTATAGTTGAGATTTTTTGTGTGTAATTATTCAATGATATTAGTGGTATGCAAAATATTGTTTGAAAATCGTTAGGAAGTAATTATTAGATCATAAAATTGTATTCTACTGCACATGCTATAGAATTTATACAAAATTAAAACAAGTGCAAGAGTTGCCATGGAAAATTGCCAAATCTCAATTACAATGGTTGCCTATCAATTACTCTTACTTGTTTCATCGTACTTTTCATCGTAACAATATCTACAATATTTCATTTTTTTTGAGAATGCAACATCTATTTCACTAATAATCAATAAACATGTACATCAAGATCAACATACCTAGGAGTCAAATAGTGGGCATTGTTATCCCACAAACGCTCATTTCTTGAGATAAAGTCTTAAAGCTCAAGCAAAGCTTTGGTGTAACTAAGAGGGAGGCCATTGTCATTGTTGCCTCAAAATCTAGTAGGCCTTGTGAGATCCCTCGACAGGCAAGGGCCAAATCTAGATGCAACAATGGGGTGGATTACCTACATGGGAGGCTTCTTAGTTTTCACAAGGTGATATCAATCAAAGGCTAAGAAAGGTACTTTTTGAATGGACAAGGGCACAATTCTCTATGTGTCACGTTAGGTCAACAATTCTACTCCTGCTCTTAAGATGATCCAAACTCCACATGGGTCATCTTATTTATGACCGCTGATATTTTTCTTGGATTCCTCTCTCCGAGAGGTGTAGGATTGATCTAAAGATCATCTGATTCCGACGTGTACAAATGAAGTTATGAATTTATTTTGATTATGGACAAATCGTCAAGGTCGGCCAACAAACTTATGTAGGCTCAGAAGCCCAACAATCACATCTATTCATTCTCAACGTTTGCTATAAATACATGATGCCTTAGCCTCATTTGGACACACTCATCTTCACACTTCTCTCTCTCTCCTCATTGATTGGGTACGGATTTATGAGCCTCTCTCTCTCCACGTTCGAAATTTCAGGAGAGCAAAATTTCAGGAGGCCAAAATTCCAGGAGGCCAAAATTTCAGGAGAGCGAAATTTCAAGAGGCGGAAATTTCAGGAGGCGGAAATTTCAGGAGACTGAATTTCTGGACAGTTTGACCAAGCGTTGACCAACATGCGTTGACCTCCTTTGACTGCGTTTTTTAGAGGGCTATCTCTGCTTGGGTAGTTCGCATTTCTGGGCACAAAAATCGAGGCTAAACGTTGATTGTTGACCAGCGTTGACTGCAGCTAGGGCTGACCGCAGGTGGGCTGTTTGACCAAAGTTTGACTGGGCTAAATTTGACTATTTTGAGAGCTGTTTATCTTGCTGTTTGGAGGCTGAAGTTGACCAATTTGCTGAGGGTCAAATCTGCCATGTTGACCAACGTTGACTTTTCTGGTTAGGGCTCTTTCGCTGCTGTTATAAATTATTAGATTTGTATATTGTACTATCTCTCTGTTGAACTATTGAAGACTAAAAGAAGATTTGATCAAGGGTTTCCCCACATTGGCGTTTGTCCTTGGCTGGTGCCACATCTTGTGTCCTCTTGCCTTGGCTTGTCTTCTACTGTTTATGTTTATGTTCTATCTGCATTTTACTATCATGTTGATGTGATTGCTAATCTGAATATTGATACTGGGCTAATAAAGAAATTGAAGTAAAATTGCTCTAAAGCATAGAACATACCATTGTTGCCTAAAATTAACATGGTATCAGAGCTGAGGTGAAGACAAAGCCCAAGCAAGAGTGAAAGAGCAATCACCAAAGACAGTTGGACAAGGACAAAAGGTTCAATGGGTTCCTCATCCTACTTCCCGGCTGAAGACAAGCTCCATGATAAATTTGACTATCATGGATGGAAGATGTCTCTTGATTTGACCTTGGAAGAAAAAGAAGTGATGGACTATGTGCAGGGTAAAATCCCTGAACCTCCTTCAAATGCACCGGCTGCTGCGAAGACCAAGTACAATAGGGTTGAAGTCAAAGCAAAGAAGATTATCATGGATTCCATTGACAAGCATCTGGTGGCCTACATCTCTGAATTGAAGACCTCCAAGGAGATCTACGACAGGTTGGTCGACATGTTCAGGGTTAGTAATGCTAATCAAATTCTATTTCTCAAGAATAAGTTGAAGGATATTAAGAAGGGCAAGGACAAGGACATTCAATCCTATTTCTTGAGGATTACTGAGATCAAGAATGATCTACTCTCGATTGGAGAAATCATTCCTGACAGGGAACTTACTCTCACCACCCTTGGAGGACTCCCACCTGAGTGGTATGTATTTAGAACCACTATACTCAACAATGATCGAATTCCAGGGTTTGAAGAATTGATGTCGAGATGCATTCAAGAAGAAACAAGAATGGTGGAGCAAGAAATGCCTTCTAATAGAAGCAACCCCATTGCATTCTCCTCTCATGCCAAAAGGAGAAATAATGCAACGTCTAAAGATCATTTCTGTGGAAGCCTGGATCTAAGGGAGGAAGGAAGGGCAGGTGCTTTGTTTGCAATAAGTTTGGCCACTATGCAAGGGAGTGTCCAAATAGAAGGGACACATCGCATGATGATGATCACAATCATTCCAGGGGCAACTTCAACAACAACGATCAAAGGAATGGCAGGTCCAATGGAAAAGGAAAAAAGAATGCGGGACATCAAGGAAATGGTCGACCCTCCAAGAAATCAAGGAACTCCAGGTATGAAGAATCAAATGTTGTTAACAATAAGCAAAAAGAGTACTATCTTATATTGGCCCTCTCCACTGCCTCTCCTCTAGACACTTTGGGAAATTGGCTGATTGATAGTGGTGCCTCAAGGCACTTCACCGAATACAAGGAAGCCCTCTCTAATCTGATAAAAAAGGAGACAAACTTGGAGATCATCCTTGGAGATGATGCCACCTATCCTGTGAAGGGAGTAGGGAATGTTACCCTTCAATTGAATCAAGGTAACACTATTCATTTGCAAGAAGTACTATATGTACCTGATCTCAAGAAGAACCTGGTGTCCATTTCATCCATGGAGGACAAAGGATTCAAGGTGGCATTCATCGATGGAAAGGTACGTGTTTGGAAAAGAAATTTTAAAGATTCTTTTACTCTTGGGTTTAGGGTTGACACTTCGTATCAAGTTGGAGGAAGTCCATTGGGAGCATGTCTTGCGACACATCTCTACAATCTGAACTATGGCACTGGAGGTTTGCCCATCTTCATTATAAGGCCCTACCCGATGTGAGACAGATTGTGACAAGTATGCCCGAGTTCAAAGTAGAGCATGAAAGCATATGTCCGGGATGTGTCGAAGGAAAACTTACAAGGGGACCATTCCCCTCAAGTAATAGCAAGACCACAGCTATATTGCAATTGATCCACTCCTACATATTTGGTATGATGCCCATAAACTCTTTGGGAGGATACTTATATTATCTCACCTTTACAGATTATTATTCTTGCAAGACCTGGATATACTTCTTGAAGAAGAAGGATGAAGTGCTCACCTAGTTCCGACACTTCAAAGCCTTAATCGAAAACCAATCTGAGAAGAAAATCAAGATATTGAGGACTGATAATGGGACCGAGTATGAATCCAATGAATTCCAAGATTATTGCAGAGACGCTGGCATTAAGAGGGAGACTACAACGCCATACACTCCTGAGCAGAATGGTATGGTTGAAAGGAAGAATCGCTCTATTGTAGAAGCAGTTCGTGCCATGCTTCATGATCAAGGCCTTCCGAAGTTCCTATGGGTTGAAGCTGCAAATACCGCTGTGTATGTTCAAAACTGATGCCCTCATCAAGCATTGGACTCCAAGACGCCCCGAAGAAATGTTCACTAGTAAGAAACCCGATGTCTCTCATTTTAGAATTTTTGGAAGTCCTGTATATTTTCATGTGCTAAAAGAGAAAAGAAGCAAATTGGGTGCATGTGGGAAGAAATGAAGCCTTTAAAAGGCACTTGACACCTAAGGTTTCAAGATGTAATTCAATAAGTGAGTATATAGACATATAAGCACAAAGAAAAGGTTTGCAAATGATGAAGTCAATAAACAGAGAGGACAAACCTTCAGAAACAATATCTACAATTTTTCATTGTCTTTGAGAATGCGACATCTATTTCACTAATAATCAATAAACATGTACATCAAGATCAACATATCTAGGAGTCAAATAGTGGGCATTGTTATCCCACAAATCTTCATTTCTTGAGATAAAGTCTTAAAGCTCAAGCAAAGCTTTGGTGTAACTAAGAGGGAGGCCATTGTAATTGTTGCCTCAAAATCTATTAGGCCTTGTGAGATCCCTTGAAAGGCAAGGGCTAGACTGTACTATTCTTTTCCAAATAAATGACTCAAATAGTTAAGACTTTCTGGGTTTTCTCTGAAGTTTCAATAACAACTTTAATCAAACATATTGTGCATGCGCTGCTGTAGGTATGTATGAGTAGTTTGCACTTCAAACAGTGATTTATTAGGAATCTCATCATCCAAATATCAGTTTTCAATTCATGGAATGTGATGGCAAGCAACCCATAAAATGAACAGTACAGGACACCATTTAAATACACCTTCCTTTTCTCAGAATGCTAGTTTATAATTCATGGAGCACGAGGCATAATACAACTTTCAGCACTTTATTAAAAATGACAACAATGGCATAACCCAGAAATGATATATGTGGAACCTGGACTTCCGAGGAATGCTGGACAACCTTGAAGAAAACCTGAAATCTCTGTGTTAGCCTACAGGACAGCTTCTCACTTGAGTCTGTTTGTAACAGCCATCAATTTTTGGCCCTCCTCAATCTCAACACAGCCCAGAAAATGAGTCCGAGGGACTGCTCACACACCAGCAATAGATAACTCTGTTCTGGGTTTTTAGACAGCTAGCAAAGCCTTCAGCGTAGCTTCAATCTGGTAGAGTGTTCGCTTCTTCTGTGTATAGGAAGGTTACGGCTCACTGTATTGCTGCTAGCACGAGTCCTGAGAGTGGCCATGACCTAGTTAAAGAGGGACTTTGATTCTCTTTGTCTCTGCAATGAACTCGTCCAGATTTATGAGGAGTTTCAGCTCACCAATCTCTTCTAGATATACGTCTTCCTCTCCAACAGAAATTCAAAGCACACTTCAGCTTTTCAGCTCACAATGAAGCTTGAGAAATCGTGGCTCAGTTCTGGCAATGTCCCCAACCTGAAAGAAGATAGTTGAAGTAAGATAAACAAAGATTTCAACTGATAAAACCTCTTTCAACTCAAGCTCTTGTAAATCTTATTCTCCATTGAAGCTCAGCAGAGAAATCTGTGTGATTTCACTCTCAAATCCCAAACTAGGGTGTCTTTTTTCAAGACTGAAGTCTGCTATGGTGGCTAGGGTTCGAAACCCTCAACTTCTCCTAAACTCTCTCCAAGAGCTCTTTCTCCAAACTCACCAAAATGCATGAATGAGGAGAGTCTCATCATTTTCCTTCTTTTATCAGTTTAGGGTTGCCTTTTCACCTTCTCTTTTTATTAAATTCACTTTATAATATTTCACTTTATAAAGTTAAAGTGACTTCTAATTTGCCTAAGAAATATACCCTTTCTCTTTTTTTGAACTTTATAAAGTTTCCTTAGGCAATTTAAGTCCCCTTATTAAATATTTCCCTGCTTTAGCCTATGGGAACCACTTTAGGCTAGCGGACTCCATCATAAGCTTCCTAAGGGGTCGGGGACATTACAGTCCTCCCTGCCCAAGATTGCTTGTCCTCAAGCAATTTCAATTTAGGATGTTTGAGCACCTGTTCACCCTCCCAGGTAGCATCTTCTACTGGAAAATCCTTCCATTTTACCAGGTACTCCTTGATCATTCTACTCTGCAGCTTCCTTTCCCTTGTATCTAGGATCTTTTTAGGAACTAAGACCAATTCTCCCTCTTCATCCAATGGTGGAAGCTCTGTGGAAGCAACAACATGTTATCCCAAGGCCTTTTTGAGGCATGAGACATGAAAAACGTTGTGAATCTTGCATCCCTCTTGAAGCTCAAGCTCATTGGCCATTTCTCCTACTCTTCTCAATATCTTGAAGGGCCCATAGAACCTGGGTTTTAATTTTTCAACGCCTTTGGTTTTGAGTGAAGACTATCTGTGGGGCTGAAGTCGAAGGTATACCATATCTCCAACTTCAAAGTTGCGCTACACCCCGTCTGTCTGCATACAACTTTTGTTGGTTTTGAGCCATGTGTAGATTATCCTTGAGGACTTTTAAAATGTCTTGGATCTCCTGGATCCAGTCTTTGGTCAGTGGTGCCCGACTATCTCCAAATATCCTATCTGCAAAAGTTGGGACATCATATCCATATAATGTTTTGAAGGGAGTCATGCCAATGGACATGTGGTAAGTGGTATTGTAGCAATGTTCCCCCAAATGCAACCACTTCAGCCATGTCTTTTGTTGGCCAGTCACATAATTTTTTATATAGCCCTCCGATCACTTGTTGACTATCTCTGTTTGCCCATCAATCTGTGGATGATAACTAGTGCACAGAGTGAGCTTAGTCCCCACAAGTCTGAAAAGATCTTGCTAGAAGCCGCCCATGAACCTGCTATCTTTGCCACTGACAATGTTCTTCGACAACCCATGCAATATGAAAACCTCCTTGAAAAATAATTCGATCACTTGTGAAGCTGAATATTTTGATGATATGGCAAAGAAATGGGCAAATTTTGTAAGCTGATCTAACCCCACATGTATGCAATCTTTGCCTTGCACTGGAGGTAAGCCAGTGATAAGGTCCATGGAAACGCTCTCTCATTTTTCCTCCATGATGGGGAGGGGCTGCAACAAGCCTACCAGATGGGTATGCTCTACCTTGTTTTGCTGGCAAGTGTTGCATTTCCTCACAAATCTCAACACATCTGACTTGAGGCCTTTCCAAGTGAACCTCTCCCTGACCTTCTTGTAGGTTTTGAGATATCCCGGATGTCTTGCTAAGGGTGAGTTGTGCGCTGCTTGCATGATTCTTTCTTTGAGTTTTGATTCTGGTACAATATAGATTTGGTCCTTATAGTATATAACATCATTCATACCCGATATCTGTCATCACAGATCAATACATCTAGAATCTCGCAAGCGAACTTATTCTTTGAATACTCCACCAACAATAGCGACTTCCAATCTTCCGTCATTTCTATGAGTGAGAAGGTGGGTGGCATTCTCGATAGAGCATCAGCCACTACGTTGTTCTTGCCCTTGACGTATTCTATCTCAAAGTCATAGGCCTGCAACTTACTTATCCACTTTTGTTGCCTCTCACTCAATTCTTTCTACCCCATGATGAATTTCAGGCTGTTGTGGTCTGTTTATCTTAAATCTGCATCCTACCAGATACTGCCTGAATTTGGCCAATGCATGCATTATGGCCAACATCTCCTTATCATATATCGAATAGTGCAACTCATAATCTCTAAGCTTGCGACTTTCAAATGCTATGGGGTGTTGATTTTGCATAAGGACCACTCCTATTCCTGTCCCCGAAGCATCGCATTCCAGCACGAATGGCTGGGTGAAATCAGGTAAAGCAAGCACAGGGCAAGTGCTCATCACCTCCATCCTTTCAAATGTTTCCTGTGCTTTCTCCGACCAGCTGAAGGCTCCCTTTTTGGTGAGATCTGTAAGAGGAGTTGTTAACTGTGAAAACCCCTTAACAAATTTCTTGTAGTAAGTGCAAAGTCCAAGGAAGCTCTTCAACTTTGTGACATTCTTTGGGGTGGGCCATTCAATGATTCCCTGAATTTTCTCCTAATGCACCCGTACCCCATCGTGACCAATCACATGCCCTAGATAGAGCATCTCCATCATGCCAAACTCACACTTGGACTCCTTTGCATACAATTCCTTCTCCAGAATTCCCAACACCTCGTCCAAGTGCCTTAAGTGTTCTTCCCATTTCTTGCTATAGACCAATATGTCATCGAAGAAGACCAGCGAGTACTTTCGCAACTGCTTATTAAAATACATGGTTCATACAGGACTGGAAAGTCGCGGGAGCGTTGGTTAGCCCAAATGGCATAACCAAAAACTCGTAGTGCCCATAGTGGCACCTGAAAGCTGTCTTCGGGATGTCTTGCTCTCGAACCCGGATTTGATGATAGCCAGAACAAAGATCAATCTTCAAAAAATATTTGGCCCCTTTCAAGTTATCCATCAACTCATCAATCCTGGGAATAGGATACTGGTTCTTGATTGTTTTCTTATTGAGAGCTCGATAGTCTATACACATTGTAAGGTGCCGTCCTTCTTCTTAGCCATCATTACTAAAGAAGAGAACGAACTAGAGCTCGGGCAAATATGGCCCAATCTCAATAGCTCCTTTATGGCCTTCTCTATTTCATCTTTATAAAATTTGGGATGTCGATAAGGAGTGGTTATAACTGCCTGCACACCCTCCTCAAGTTCTATGACATGTTCAAAGCCTCTATCTGGTGGTCTACCTGGAGGAATATCAACAAAAACTTTATGATGTTTACGAAGTAATACCTGTATGTCCTTTGAGTGTTGCCGTGGCTGCTCTGGTTGCTTGTTGTTAGTGATAATTCACTCCACTGGCCACTCAATATCACCTCGTCTTAATACAACCTCCATGTGGTTGGATGATACAAGCTTGGGCGGGTATTTATGCATGGCTCTTAAGACTACCCTCCTACCATCTACTGGATCGTTGAACTCCATCTCCATGTTCCGCTGGTCTGTGGTGTACTTTCCGATGTAGTAAAGCCATTGACACCCCAACACCACATTAGCATCTGGTACATCCACCACGAAGAAGTCATTTGTCACTGTGTAGTTCCCCATGGTGAGTTGTAGCTTGGGAATGTACCTGTTGCAGTCCATCTGATGTTTCCCTGGTATGATGACTGTAAAACCATCGAACTTTGCTGTAGGAATTCCCCTCTGTTCCTTAGGAGCAAAGTGTGATATCTAGGGAATCCTGACATAGAGGCTAAAATAGGAGCTTTGCCCTCTGCATGCGAGGACTCACCTCCAACAGTCTGGTGCATCTGCCCCTGTACCTGTTCTTATACCGATCCTTGTATCTGCTCCTCATTCCCATCATCACTGTCACTTTCTGAGTACACCTCAATGTAATGAGCTTTGTCTCTTTTGTCTTTGCCAACACACTTGTGTTCCCGTGCCCGTGGCTCCTGACAGTTGAAACAAAATTTCTTCTTCCTTATCTCTTTCCGGGTTTCCTCATCCAACTTTGGTTTCCTGGTCCACTCCTTTTGAGGGGGCTTGACTTCTTTACCTTTATGAGGGAAAGAAGGTTTAGGAGTGAATTTATTTTTGGAAGCGACATCCTGTAAGTCCTTGGTTTTATTGATTGCCACACGAAGTGTGGTGGGTTCAAAACTCTTGACCCATCCACGTAGAGGTTCTTCCAACCCCTCTACAAATAGCATCACCAATCTGGCCTCTGAAATATCTGTGACCATGATTGCCAGTCTCCAAAACTTTGTAATATAAGCCTCTGAACTACTTGTCTGCTTGACCTGTGCGAGCACTCTAAAATGAGTCTCTTGATCCTTCCTGTCAAAGCAGTCAATTAGCCTATGAGTGAACTCTGTATGAGGTGATGCTATTATGCCCCAACGTTACCAACCCATGGTACCACCACTCATGGGCCTCACCATCCAAGTGCAGGGTGGCCAATTTGATAGCCTCCTCCTTTGTCATATGATGCAACTGAAAATAAGTGTCCAATTTTTGCACCCATGATTGAGTTGAGCATTTGGATGACCCATCAAAACAGGGGATGGTCACCTTCCCCAAACTTTTCAGCAACTCCTGATTCTGCCTTGGAAACCTCTGAGATGGTTTGGGCCTGCTCTTCAATTAAAGGTGGCAAAAATCCGTAAAGCTCATAGCAACGTGAAAATCCCATCCTAGAGCCCGATACCACTTCATGTAATCTACATAAGGGATTCCAAAGTCAACCGACATTGTTAAGTCCTCTACGACCTCTTGTACAAATTGAGGCATATTGGGTCTGGGCATCTTACTAGCAGTGCGTGATTGGTTTTGCACATGAGTACGGGCTTGATTTCCCTCAACATTGTTGGACCCTTCCCCATTCAATGGCTCCTTCCCAGTGGAAGTCCTTGTGTTGTCATACCTTTCATCAAATCCACCATCTCCTTTTGGCCCTTGGCCAAGTCATTTATAGCCCTGAGCAAGCTATTAAAAGCTTGTTCCTCCTTATCCCCCATATCTGGTCTTTCAAACTCAGGTGTTTTCTCTATTCCCTTGCCCTTTTTGGTGTCTAGTCTCTTCACTCTTTGTATCAGGGATATCTTCCTCTGTAAGGGGAGTTGGTTCTCTGTAAGTGTGTTTTCTCCTATATGTTATCCCTATATAGGGGTTTTCTTCTGTCATGAAAACATTGTCAAGGAGCAACTTGTGAAAATTCCGAAACCCAGAATCCCATTGCAACAACTGGAAATTATTCTCCTAATTGTTAATTGGATTTAACAATTTATTTATTGTTTCCTACAACAAACACTGAATAACTCACACTGCAACCTACACAAATAAAACTGCGGAAGAATAAATGTTGGAAGAAATGCTAGCAGATACACATAAAATTACACAATTATTTTTGGACAAATGTCCCCGGAAAAAACCAACTTGGGAAAACCGATGCGTAGTTGAGGGTTTTAATATTAAGTAGCAGTGAAATAATCTGAGTACGACCAGATGCTGCAACTGGCAATCCTACAAAGAAATACTGGCAAAAATCTGGAGAGGAAATTTCCTCACCCCATAGGCAATTTTCCGGCAGAACTTGCCTTCAGAATTTTGGCCTTCTAAGGCACGGCATTAGCCTCAACGCTGCTATGCGTAGGTGGTTGGATGACTTGCCTTTTGCTGGATTCTGATGAAGTCGTTTTGCCTTCTGCTGACCAGAAAGACGCTTCTCCGACACTTTGGGACTCCTTCTTAGCATCTGGAACTGAAAACGTTAGTCTCTCCCAGCAAATCGACTTTGCCTCTAGAGGCTGTTGCGTAGATCTGCGTCAGCCTCTCTATGGCTCCTCTGCCTCTCTGCAAATGCACTCACCAGATCTGGAATCCTTCCTCCGACTTCACTGCCCCTGCCCCTCTCTCACTGCTTCGATCTCACTAGCTCTCTCTGTTGAGATTGCAACAAGATGATGGAGCTTAGTGAAAAGAGTCGCCTTCACTAAGTGGGCCCGCGGGCTATTTTTGGCGCAAGTCTATTTTTAGACTATGTCTATTTTTAGACATATGGATCATGTCTATGGATTGCAGGTTGCTGTTTATGGATGATTGGTCAAGTTGGGAAAAATAGATGGACTTCTATTTTTGATCAAAGTGTGAGTGATCAAAGTCTATTTTTAGACTGGCTGTCAAAAATAGAAAAGTCAAATATTATTATCTCATAATAATATTTGGACTATAAACTTGATCTTATTCTCTTGGAGCACTTCAGTTTGAGCTACAGAGGTGGCACATGCAGCTGTCAGAAGGAAATACGTTTTTCTTATGAGTCAGTTGAGTTGTTGCATGCATGACTTCAGTTAGAACTCAATCAGTTGAGTTTGGTGGAGTTGATTGTGGAGTTGATGGAGTTGTGTTCAGTTTGACTTAGTTAAACTAGTTGTAATTAGTCTAACTGCAAATAGACTAATGATGAGTTGTTAAACTAATTATTAACTCATGATGCAACTAATGAATACATCAGTTAACTCAGTTGCATGTCAGTGCATGTTCAGTTCAACAGGGACATGTGGTAGAGAATCAGATTGCTATCAGTTGTGACTATAGTTGTGCACTAGATCTTGCACAATCAAGGGATTGAGTATGCCAATGAGTTTGCTCACGTATTTGCCCAGTATTGTAGCCTTTGCTCACGTCCAACAAAGTGTGAGTGATTATTTTGAGGTGAAATACGAGTTTGGTAAGCCATTCTCATCAGTTCTTGAGCAGGTATTGAGCAGTGGAGGCAGGCAAGCAGTGGAATAGATTTGGAGATCAGATCTGAGCTGTATTGTGTGTAACAGGTGGAGCTGGTACTGGATTGCTTGTGATAAGAATTGTACTTTGTAATGTTACATGGTCTCAATCATTAATATACAGATAGTTGGGGTTTTTAGCGAGATGCTTTCCCCGGGTTACATACTGTGTTAATGTGTGAATGCTCTTGATGTTTTATTGTTATTGATGCTGCTATATTGATGATCAACGTAGAGGAGCTTATGTATTGTGTATGTATTCCGCAATAGTACATGATCAGGATAATCTCTGTTGAATATGTGTTAAATTATTCAAAATTTCTACACTCTCTCTGACAACTGACTGCTGCTACTCTGGAAATCGATCTGTTGTTGAAATCGAACTTCTCAAGTGTCTTCTCCAAGTGCCCATCGACTTCTTTTTGTAATCCTCTGTTGGGACTCCAACGACCAAGATTAAATCTTAATCGATGGCTAGGATTAACTTGAAGTCGATCTGTGTGAGTTTCTCCAACATTCACGCCTTGACTTAATTAATTATGATTAATTAACCATATTCCCTAAGTTTAGACTTAGGAAATATTAAAAACTGGCTAATAATCTAATTAAGTCATTTCTAGGCGAAATTTCTAGAAACGATTTTTGGGTTTTGGAGATCTCCTATATTCTAACCTCTCCACAAAATTTTGTGGCTACAACACATCTGATGCTACAAAAACTAACACAACTAAGTCTTCAAACTGTTAACCCACATCTGAGCCAAGACTAAGGCTTTGATAGCATTGTACTTTTCTTTTCCAAATAAATGACTCAAATAGTTAAAACCTTCTTGGTTTTCTGTGAAGTTTCAGTAACACCTTTAATCAAACATATTATGCATGCGCTAATATAGATATGTATGAGTAATTTGCATTTCCAAACAATGATTTATTAAGAATCTCATCATCCAAATATCAATTTTCAATTCATGGAATGTGATGGCAAGCAAACCATAAAATGAACAGTACTGGACACCATTTAAATACACCTTCCGTTTCTCAGAATGTTAGTTTATAATTTATGGAGCACAAGGAATACAACTTTCATCACTTTATTAAAAATGACAATAATGGCATAACCCAAAAATGATATATGTGGAACTTGGGCTGCTGAGGAACGGTGGATAACCTTGATGAAAACCTAGAATCTCTGCATTAGCCTACAAGACAACTTCTCGCGTGAGTCTCTTTGTAACAACCATCATTTTTGGCCCTCCTCAATCTCAACATAGCCCAGAAAATGAGTCCGAGGGACTGTTCACGCACTAACAATAGATAACTCTGTTTTAGGTTCGAGACAACTAACAAAATTTTCAGCGTAGCTTCAATCTAGTAGAGCGTTCACTTCTGCATTGTATAGGAAGGTTACAACTCACTGTATTGCTGCTAGCATGGGTCCTGAGAGTGGCCATGACCCAGGTAAAGAGGGAGTTCGATTCTCTTTGTCTCTTCAATGAACTTGTTCAAGTTTATGAGGAGTTTCAACTCACCAATCTCTGCTAGGAATACGCCTTCCTCTCCAATAGAAATTCGAACCACTTCAGCTTTTCGGCTCACAATGAAGTTTAAGAAATCGTGGCTCAGTTTTGGCAATGTCCCCAACCTGAAAGAAGATAGGTGAAGTAAGATATGATAAAACCTCTTTCAACTCAAGATCTCTTGAAAATCTTATTCTCCATTGAAGCTCAACGGTGAAATCTGTGTGATTTCACTCTCAAATCTCAAACTAGGGTGTTTTGTTTCAACACCAAAGTCTACTATGGCGGCTAGGGTTCCAAACCCTCAACTTCTCCTTCAAACTCTCTCCAAGAGCTCTTTCTCCAAACTCACCAAAATGCATGAATGAGGAGAGTCTCCTCATTTTCCTTCTTTTATGAGTTTAGGGTTGCCTTTTCACCTTCCCTTTTTATTAAATTCACTCTAATAAAGTCATTTTATAATATTTCACTTTATAAAGTTAAAGTGACTTCTAACTTGCCTAGGAAAGATCACCCTTTCTCTTTTTGAACTTTATAAAGTTTCCTTAGGCAATTTAAGTCCCCTTATTAAATATTTCCCCACTTTAGCCTATGGGAACCACTTTAGGCTAGCAGACTCCATTATAAGCTTCCTAAGGGGTCGGGGATGTTGGAAAATGTAACTATGTTCAGTCTTCAATAATGTACTTGAGTCATTATGTAATGTACTTGTCAAAAGAATAAAGAAAAGAATAATTATTAATATTTATTGTAGTTTATTAAAGCATGGGTTTCATGCTTGGGTCACCATGTTTTAGGTCGAAGTTGTAGGAATTTACAGGGTAAGTTCCTCAGATAGAACACCAAAGGACATTGTTGACAAACAGATCACAGATCAATACACCAGTATTCTTGACCTGGTTAAAACCCTCAAAGAGGGAAACAATCCACGACCTGAGCCAACGCGACCACTTCAGGCAATTTATCAATAAAAGAAAGAAAATTTACATAAGCTTCTCTCATGAACGGTCACCCTACAAATGACCCTCCATGCTCTTAAAATAGAGATCATGGACCAATTGGGTGTTAAGCCACGGATCAAGTGTCGGTCATAACGAGGAGAGAATGAACCGTTGGATCACTTCATGTCTAGAACATATCGTCACCGTCGGATTGTAAGTTACAAGTGTACATAGTAAAGAAACACACTTTACCTAACTCTACACTAGACCAAGTTATACTTAACTATTTCCTATGTGTCGGAATATCCTAACATTCCCCTTTAAGAACAACTTGGGATAGGATTGAAGGATGTACAAATATGACACAATAGGAGAAGGAGGAGGCATTAGAACCTATCTCCCCTTAGTGACAACTTCCTCAACTCCAACCATAAATCGAAGTTTAGTAAACTTCGCCTCTGTGAGAGCCTTTGTAAAGATGTTTGCAACTTGATCATCGGTTGAACATTATTGCACTTCAAGAACATGGTCATGAATGAGCTTTCTGATGAAGTGCATGTGTAGTTCAATGTGTTTGTTGCGCTGATGTTGGACTGGATCTTTGCATAGTTGAATGGCACTTTGATTATAATTTATCACACCAAAGTGTAGTCGGATGCTGTTGCTAAAAGCCAAACTCTGACAGGATCTGACGAAGCTACAAGGCTTCCTTACTAGCTTCTACAGCGCCACGATACTCTGCTTCTGCTGAAGAAAGAGAAATGGCACTTTGTTTCTTGCAAGCCCATGTAATAGGTCTAGAACCAAGAGTGAAGACATAACCTGGAGTAGACTTCCAATCATCATGGTCACCAGCCCAATCGGAATCAGTGAAACCAACCAATAGAGGAGATGTTTTTGCACTGTAATGAATCCCAAACTGAACTGTACCTCGAACATAACGAGGTATTCTTTTAGCTGCATAAACCGAGCAATAAGGCCAACAACAAAGGAAAGTTCGGGACGGGTATGGGTCAAATACAAAAGTTTTCCTACAAGATGATGGTATAAGGTAGCATCAACTTCAGGGGAAGTACAAGTGAATGAAAGTTTGGCTCCAGACTGAAAGGGAGAAGGGGCTGGCTTACAGTCTTCCATGTGAAAGTGGCGTAGAAGATCACATGCATACTTAGACTGGGAAAGGGAAATACCTTCCTTGGATTGCGAGACTTGAAGACCAAGTAAATAATGCAAGTGTCCTAAGTCTGTCATTTCAAACTGCTTTTTAAGGCTAGACTTCACATGTTTTATAAGGTTGGGATCACTACCAGTAATGATAAGATGATCAACATAAAGAACAAGAATGATAAGAGACTTACCCACTTTCTTGGTGTAGACAATATTGTCAGAATGACAACTAGAAAAGCTAGTATCTAAAAGAAAGCCATTTATTTTGGCATACCAAGCTCTAGGGGATTGCTTGAGACCATAAAGGGATTTCTTGAGCCGACATACAAGGTTGGAGTCTATTTGTACAAAGCTAGGAGGTTGTTCCATATAGATTTCTTCATGCAAAAACCAATTTGATGGACTTCCCATTTGAAAGAGGGAACGAGGGAAAGAACAAGGCGGATAGAGTTCATTTTGGCAAGAGGGGAGAAGGTTTCAGTATAGTCAATGCCTTCAACTTATGAAAAACCCTTAGCAACAAGACGAGCTTTATGTTTATCAACTTTTCCATCTGGTCCATACTTGGTTTTGTAAACCCATTTGCATCTAACAAGTTTTCATCCCTTTGGAAGAGGAACAAGATCCCATGTATCATTTGCCAATAATGAATGATATTCTTCATTCATAGTTGCGTCCCAATCTGGATGGCCTGAAGCTTCTGCAAAGGTGTCAGGATCATAATTCGCTGAAGCTTGAGCTAGTAAAGAAGAGGCTCTATCGAACTGAGAACGTGTACGTCGCTGATTTGTAGGATCACCTGCAAGAGCACCTGCTGCATCCCGAGTAGCACGGACCCATTTTGGAAGTTGAGGAGCTGAAGGAGGATCCTGAGAAGGTGGGGGAGGATTGTCATCCTCGCTGTCATCATCTGAAGAAGAAATATTTTCAGAAGTAGAAGGGATAGAGAGAGGTGGCACATCCGCCGAACTAGGCTCGTAGGCCGATATATTTTCAGCAAACTTTACATCTCTTCTAATGATAACATTTTTGGACTTAAGTGGAATAAGTCTATATCCTTTGACATCTTCAGAATATGCAACAAAAATACATTTTTCACTCTTAGATTCTAAGGCTTTATGTTTCTCATCGGGAATATGGGCCCATGCTTCACTTCCAAAACACAAAAGTGACTTACATCTGGTTTAATTGAGCTCCATGCTTCTTCTGGAGTGATATTCTTTAAAAGCTTAGCAGGCGTGTGATTTACTATGTAATTTGCACAGTTAATTGCTTATGCCCAAAAATTAAGACTAAGTTTTTTAGATTGAAGCATAAAATTAGCCATTTCCTTTAAGGTGCGATTCTTCCTTTCAGCTACACCATTTTGTTGTGGAGTATATGGAACAGTATGTTGCATTTGAATTCCATGCTCAGTGCAAAAGTTGATGAATTTGTTGTTAACATATTCTCCACCATTATCAGATCTTAGCTTAAGAATTTGATGTCCAGATTGTTTCTCAACAAAGGCCTTAAAGGCCAAGAATATGTTAAATACTTCACTCTTGAGTTTTAAGAAGTATACCCTAGTGCGTCTGGAGAAATCATCAATGAAAGTTAAGAAATATGTGTTGCCAGAGAATGAAACAACTGGAAGTGGACCACATAAATCACTATGCACAAGTTGTAAAGGGGCTGAGGCGTGCCAAGAGGCACGTTTTTCAAAACTATCACGATGATGTTTTCCGAGTACACATCCGGAACAAACACCATCTCTGCAAGATACCATAGGAAGACTTGTCACCATATTTTCTTTACATAGATTTTGAAGGGAGCGATAGTTTAAGTGACCAAATCGCTCATGCCAAAGTTTGCTCACTTCATCATTATGAGCAACAAATATTGAGGGAAGAGTTGATGACCCAAAGTTGTTAAACTTATACAACCTTGTAGAATCATCAGCAATGCCAGTAGCTAAAATCTGTCTAGGATCTCTTAGGTCCTTAATTACAACATCATGAGGTGAAAATTCAACGATTTTACCTTCACCTGAATGAGTTATCTGCTATACAGAGAGAAGGTTGCAAGATAAGGTTGGAACTCAATACATCATTAAATTGACCATTGTCTAGATGAATGGTTCCAGACCCTACAACACTAAGAGATCTATCATCACCAACATATATATTTTTGGTGTTACAATCATTTAAAGAAGAAAACATGGCTTTGTTTTTGGCCACGTGATAAGAAGCTCCAAAATCAATGAGCCACTCATGAGAATGAGAAGAAGAAGATACATTTAGTGCATAACCAGAACGAGATGCTTGACAACCACGTGCAGAAAGTGCTATTCCTAAAGATGAAGTTGAAGTTGAAGAATGCTCCAAATGGATGTTATGCTTCTTCATTACTACTTCCAAGGCTTCCATCTTTTTAAAGCATTTGGATTCTAAGTGTCCATCTCGATTACAAAAATTGCAATGTCTATCAGTCTTCTTCCATTTGTTTTTATTTGCTATATCATTTTGTTGAATTGATTTTTCATTTTGAGACTGAAATTGCTTAGGACCCTTGTTTGGTTTAGGACCATTCTTTTTAGGATACTGCTTCTTAGGATTTTTTGAATTTGGTTGTTGTTGGGCGGCTAAGGTTTTCTTAGAAGAGTTTCCAAGATTAAGAAGACCGAGATGTAAGAGTTTTTCTTGTTCTCTTATTAAAGAATCACAAAAGGGATCAAAAGAGGGAGACTTGTAGTCTTGTCCTTGAGAAATGAAGGCTTCTCTAGTAGAATGGAAGGTGGAAACAAACACAGAGTAGGTTGGTCCCAACTTAGTAAGAATGAAATAGATAAGGCTACCATCTTCTTTCTTGACCTTAACACCTTCCAAGAGAAGTCTAAGGGTCTTGAACTTGGACAAAAAATCTTCAGTGAAAGAAAAATTATTGGGGTCCAACATAAACAACTCATTTTCGAGTTGATGGGCTCTAATTTCATTTTTAATTACAAAAACTTTAGTGAGCGGTTTCATTGCTTCATTAGGGGTATCAAGTTGTGCGATATGGAATCTAAGGTCTGGAGAAATAGACACCCCTATTAACCGACGTGCTTGATCTTGCCTATTTTCCCATTTGGCTGCCTTATCTTCATTTTTAGGTTTAGTTTCTTGGCCTGAGGCTATTCTGTAAAGACCTGTACTTCTAAGTAAATCCACAATGTAGGACCACCATTGGAAGTAGTTGGTGTTGTCAAAAATAACTTGGCATGGACTTTACATTTTAACAGAAACTGAAGCTATAGATGCTGAAACTAAGTGTTCCAATAGAAAGATCTCGAAAAATTAGGCCGATTAAAAAAAACGGCTTCCGAATGAAGAAGTTGTGGCTTTTTGAAGAAAAATTGTTGAAGATGCTGACGAAGTGCGTGAATGTGCGAAAGTGAATGATAATGTTATATTTAAAAAAAATGCTCCCCTTTCCAAACTTAATTTAATTAGCTCACTTTAAAAAAGATTTTATGTGACCCACTTTTATAAATAAGTGAGTCACTTTTTCAATGGTACTTTATGAGCTACTCACTAAATTGTAACTTAAATAAAAGATAAAGAGACTTTAGAATTATAAGTGACTCACTTTTTATAATGGGTGAGAACACTTTTATATAAAGTAACTTTAAAACATAAGTTACATGTGCTTTTTGAAAAAGTAACTGAACAAAAAAAAAAAGACTTGAACCCAAGACCTCTATTCTCATAAAGTAACTTTGGACCAAGTGAGCTAGTTTAAAAGGTTAGTAATTTTTGGAAAAGAGGAAGGGGTTTATTTTATTTTTCTTAGTCACTGAAGCTTGGGGGTGCGTGCTTTACTTGAAAAAACTCTTTTTGCCTAGAAAACAAAAAACCATGCAACCCAACACGGACATGCAAAAAAAAAAAAAAAAAAAAAAACCTTATGGCTTGAAGTTAGCTTTCGTCGGAAACTAAATATTTTCCTCAATGTTTCTGATTTTCGGAGATCACACTAAGGCGTGGCGAAAAATAGCATACGCATGACAAAAATCCTTCATTTCTGTTTCTAATTTGCCCAGATCGCATAGAGTCGCGAGACAAAGAGCATACGTAGAAATGAAAGATATAGATCCGGTAATAAAAAACAGAGAGCTAAATAAACCGAAATAAACATAGAGATGAATAACTAAAACTGCAAATAAAGACTGTATACCTCCAGATCTTAAAAATGACGTAGCTAGGGCTACCAAAAACCTTTTTGCGTGAAACGAAAGGGGTTCCTCACTGGAACAGATGCCCCTAACACAATAGAGCAGTTCTCTTGGCCCGAAAGCAGTCAGAAACAGTAGATCTAGGAAACGACAGTCGGATGCAGTTGTACCGGCTTCGAATTTGGATCACCAACGGATGCGGCCCTCTAATAGCTTCGATACCATGTAGGGATTTACAGGGCAAGTTCTTCAGATAGAACACCAAAGAACACTGCTCACAAACAGATCACAGATCAATACACCAATATTCTTGATGTGGTTAAAACCCTCAAAGAGGGAAACAGTCCATGGCCTGAGCCAACGCGATCACTTCAGACAATTTATTAATAAAAGAAAGAAAATTTACATAAGCTTCTCTCATGAACGGTCACCCTACAAATGACACTCCATGCTCCTTAAATAGAGATCATGGACCAATCAGGTGTTAAGCCACGAATCAAGCGTCGGTAATACTGAGGAGAGAATGAATTGTCGGATCACTTCATGTCTAGAACATATCGTGACCGTCGGATTGTAAGTTACAAATGTACATAGTAAAGAAACACACTTTACCTAACTCTACACTAGACCAAGTTATACTTAATTATTTCCTATGTGTCTGGAATATCCTAACAAAAGTCCCCATTGAGGACTTCTAGGATTTATTTTGAGTCTATAGAGTTATTTTACATTTAAAGAGATCTTCTTGGGCTTTTGAATCATGTAAAAAAGTTAAGTATTGAGTCAAATATGAATTATGTGACCTCCACACCATGTCAGCCTAAGAGAAGATCAAGTCGGCCTAAGGACCTAAGAGAAGATCAAGAAGCCTATAAAGGAAGCACATCGAATTCATTTGGAGCATCATTCTCTCATCAAGTTCGAACTCTCTTGTAGCTGGGAAGAAGTGCGAAATTCTCTTGTTGTTGGGTAGAAGTGCGAAGTTCTCTTGTAGTTGGGAAAAGGTGCGAAAGTCTGTTGCTCGAAAGCCGAAGTGAACGCGAGTTTGGGGAAGTCTAAGGAGACAAGGAGAATCAAAATTTTGGTGTCTCTCTTTCTTTGTTTCATGCCCTAGATTGGGAGATCGGAGTCTTCCAAGTTTCATTGTTGCCGGAAGTTGCCAGTTGCCGTAAGTTGCTACATAGTCGAAGTTGCTAGGTAGAGGTCAAAGATCTTGGAAGTTGATATGGTGTGGAAGGAAAGTCTGGTCTTGGTCTAGGGTGAAGAGTCTCAAAGAATACTATTGAAAGGAAGAATTATCTCGACTGGGTTTTCCCCTCGAGGGGGGTTTTGCCTTGGCATGTGCCTACATCTGGTGTCTATTGTTTTTTGTGCTGCTGCTTTTGGTAATTGCTTAATGAACTAAATAAAGAAGATATAAAGAATCGTAATAATAAGAAACATCACAAGTAATTATCAAGTATAAGAAAATCTTTACTGCCTTTCTGATTTTCCAACATGGTTTTAGAGCTTTGGTGAAGAAGGAAGAAAAAGGCAGTCTCAAGCACATGATCCATTCATAGGTACTATCTCAGGGAAGGAGTCTATTATATTCAAATGGGATGTCTAACTCAATCAAGGCTAAGAACAAACTTGAAGGAGCCTCAAAAGACTCAGAAAACTCATCATTACTAGTATCACTTATTACAATCCCCCACAGGGTGTAGAATCTAGGTACAAGAAAGATGATGAAAAGATAGAAATAGAGTTAAAAAACTTTGTTGAGTGATGATATTTGATGGTACAAGTGTCCTTTGGATCATCCTTGGGCATGAAGTCTTCATATAATCAAATGTTGACCACTTCAGTGGTCAACATTTGGCTCCATATGGGGATGCATGCTAGATATGAAGTGATAGTGTGCAAGAACCTGGAATTTGCATCCACCCACAAGAGACATATATCAACAGTATCCATTCAAAATATCATCAAATGAAATAAAGTACAGAAATGAAGAAATTGAAATTTATTCTAAGAGCATAAATGACGATTTATTCATGAAATAAAACTAATTAAACAAAAATGACAAAGGATAAGGTTAAAAATTTGATACCAAAAGATGCCCCATGGCATCAAATGTCTTCGGTGAAATCTATCTTGAGAACCTGCCTACTCACAGGCAAGTCCATAGGTTCTTTCTGTGATGTGACTTATCCAATTCTAACTATCTTGGGACTTCGACTCGCCCCAATATTAACCTCTTTGTGGCCATCAGATATACCAAACCTCTTCCTTTTCCTTTTTCGACTATTGATGTGTTGAGGCTTGATCTTGCTCAAAACTGGTGATTCATTGTTTATATCTTTTTTCTTTTTTTGCTTTTTTGCTTTTCTTCTTGGTTAGTTGCGATGGTGATGATGATGCATTTATTGTCAATCCTACTGCTTTGTCTTGAAAATGCTCTGATGGAAGATTGAAGTACCCAAGCTTTTTGAGCTATGCCTAATTTCTTCATTTTGAATTTGCTTTGTTAGGGGGGGAAGAAAATTTGTCAACACTGCATCACTTCCTGTCTGGCATGATCTATAGATAATCTCATTGTTGGGTTTCCTTGGATCCTCAACATGATATATTTTCTCTAACTCCCGATCAAGTCTGACAAAGGTATTATTAGGCATGGGGATGGTGGCATATGATAAGTCCATTTGAAGGCTACCACCTAAATTTGATGCCCATTTTCTTGATAGGATCATTCCCCATGAATCAGGAACATTTATCACAACAATATCCATAGTCATTATTTTGTCTGGGTATGCAGTTAGGAAAACCTGTAAATCTTTAATTATCCCACACAATTCAATTCTTTTAGAATCCATTGAAGATATGTTGTGATAGGGCCTAGATACCCTTAAATTCAGTTGCTCCATGACTTTTTTGGTCATGACATTTGATGAAGCCCCTGAATCAAGCATGCAGTTGTGTAAAAGACAATCATTCACTATCAAAGAAACATAAAACGGTAGATGATCTTCATTCCCCACATAACAGTTCATACTTTTCAATACAATTTCCTCATCTTCTGGTTCATCACTAGGCTTTTCTTCCCTTTGAGTAACTTTAATGGCACTTAATAACTTGGCCTTTTGAGATGGTATCTTTAAAAGTTCTGTCACTAGAATAGAAACCTTTGCATTAATCACCCAATTTCTTAAGTCAAAATTTAATTCTGAAGTAGGAGGAGAAATTTTTTTGTGATTATTCCGGTCTTGGATATCCCTTCTATGATAAGTCATCCCTTTGTGTTTTTCCATAGCAAGAATCTGTCAAGATGTAGGTTTTTCCCCAAAAATCTTAGTGACTTTGTTAAAATTTGCAATCATGTTGTCAACCCCAAGATTATTAGGTCTATGGTCAATCTCTTGATTTCTTTCAATGGTGTATATTTGATCTTCCATGGAGAACATATTGATTTGACCACTTGTCCCTACATGTTCATCTCCTAACATGCCACTTTCCATGATTCTCTTCACATATGGGCATGTGGCCTCTTCATGGAACTCATTACATGGCCTACAAAAAGGGGGAATCTGATCTACCATGTTGGTGGACTCCAATGAATTTGGAGGCCTATGCTCTTGTTGGGGGCCTTTATTCTTTTGTCATCTATCATTTGGCCTAGGTTGGAATCTTTGCACTTGTGATCTTTCCATGGCCACCAACCTATTTTGCATGACTTGCATTTCTTTAATGTGATTCGCTTCCATGCTCTTGATGAGTTGAGTTAATTTTTTAATAGGATCATGTGTAGTCTCTTCCTTGGCCTTGCCTTTGGTATCATTTCATTTTGATGTTGGAATTTCTAAGTTTAACCCGTTAGAAATTCTTCCTGTACTATTTGATTTATTCCTTCCTACTTGTTCAATTACTTAACAAGTTATTTACCATGTAAGTACTGAAAATAAATACAAGTACAATATCAACACATACAAATCATCAACTGAAAGTAAACAAGCACACAAGTGACACCGTTGTTTTTGGACTAATGTCCCTGGAAAAACCCAATGCGGGAAAACTGGTGCAGCTATTCAGAGGGTTTTATTATTATGCAGTTTTAGAATACAACCTAGGGGCACGAAATGGCTCACCCAACAGAGAATGCCCTCGGCAGTAGTACCTCTAAGTTGGAGACAGATATTCCCGCTAAATCACTGAATGAACGATCCCACAACAACAATACAGCTTCAATTGCTTTGCGTCACCCTGATAGGGACTGTGTCACCCTATCCAGCTCTCCAGCTCCAATCTGTCCCACGAAAATCTCCCAGCGCTGCCTCTAGGGCCTGTGTCAGCCTCTCTAGCCCCAGCGTCAGCCTATTTGGCCTAGCGTCAGCCTCTCGGGGCTCTGCGTAAGCCTCTGGAGCCTCTGCATCTCACACGCTAGCCCTCTCTGGCTCTGCGCAACTCCTGGTTGCCTCTGCGTGGCCTCTCACTACCTCTGCATGGCCTCTAGCTGGCTCTGCGTCCACCTCTCCTTGCTTCTGTGCTGATCCTCCTGGTACTAACTCTGCCTCTTTGCTATGCATTCACTGCCCCTCAGCTGCAACTCAGATCACTTCACTCAATTTCCTTAGCAAACCCTGCCCCAAAAAATCGAGTTCTTGATCTCTCTTGTTGTGTTCTCCAACTGACCCTCAAGCCTCCTCTTATACTTTTCTCGTTGGTCCATCAACGGCCGAGATTAAATTTCTAATCAACGAATAATATTAGATTTGGCTTGATCCATGACTTTTGAACCATTCTAACCCAGTTTTATATTAATACCCATTAATATTTTATTTTTCCTAAGTTTAGACTTAGGAACTCTATTAAAAATATTAATTATTTTAATATCTCTCAAACCGTTAGATTTTGCCCAAACCATTTTTAGGTCTTGGAGATCTCATGTGCTTTAGCCTCTCCACCAATTTTCGTGGCTAGAGCACATCTGATGCTACCCCAAATCAACACTCCCTCTTAGCGAGGACTATGCTCTAATAATACTCCTCACTGAGTATCACCCTTATCATCCAGCATCGGTCCCTGTGCTGATCCTAGGTCTCCCTGCCCAACATCCTCTGCATTGCTGCATCATGCACTGCTACCCATGGCCCTGCCACTGCCACTGTTGCATCCATGCTGCTGCCCATGGCCCTGCCACTGCCATTTCTGCATTTGCACTACATCCCCTCTCATCATGCTGCATCCTGCGGCCCATAACACTGCCACTGCAACTCAGTTACTGAGAAGTAACTAAACCTCCCAATTATGACATCTCTGTCAGGCTAGAAACACTCCCGATGCTGAAGCTACCTCTGTTGCCGACAAGTGCTCCCTCTACTAACTTCTGCGCTGTTGCAACAACTCCATGCATCTCGCACTGCTGCCTCACGCTGTCCCAGGACTCCTGCACTGTAGCACTCTTTGTTGCTTCATCTGCATCCTTTTCTACCGACATCTGCCAGTCCTACTACTCCTCTTCAGGGCTCCTGTAGCAAGGTATAATCCAAGAGGTTGGGTACCTCGAGGATCCTGCCCCTCATCGCCTGTAGTCCGTCTGACTACAACTCGATGTCTCCCCACTTCCTCTCAAGTGGTGCATAAGCACTCATGGAACAATCGTCATCTGTCTCCCCCAGGACTCCTGCACTGTAGCACTCTTTGTTGCTTCATCTGCATCCTTTTCTACCGACATCTGCCAGTCCTACTACTCCTCTTCAGGGCTCCTGTAGCAAGGTATAATCCAAGAGGTTGGGTACCTCGAGGATCCTGCCCCTCATCGCCTGTAGTCCGTCTGACTACAACTCGATGTCTCCCCACTTCCTCTCAAGTGGTGCATAAGCACTCATGGAACAATCGTCATCTGTCTCCACTTCTTTCGCCGCTCTCGCTGGTGCTGCCTCGGTCTCAGAAGCCTCTCCCTTGCTCTTCTTCCTTGGACACTGGTTCACATAGTGACCCAGTTCCCCACAGTGGAAGCACTTGACCTTGGAGAAGTCCTTCCATTTCTCCTGTTTTCCCGCAGATGCTAGAGCAACATCCTCGTCTTCCTCCTTGTTGATTCTGATCCCCTCACTGCTACTCCCTGCCTTGGTTAGCCGTCTTATTTCCTCTTGACGAAGAGCCGCCCACAGTTCCTCCCAATTCGGAAGGTTTGACCTGCCCAGTATGCTCTGGACAAATACCTCCCAGTCCTCTGAGACTGCGTTCAGTGCAGTCCTCACCAACATCTCCTCATCCGACGTGGCCCCTATGGAAGTCAACTGGTCCTAGATCTCTGTCAATCGCCTTAGGAAGATATCTATTTGCTCTCCCCTCTGCATCTGGTATGACTGCAACTGATTTTCTAGAAGCATCTTCCTCTACACGGAAGTATGCTAATACAACTTCTTCAGGGCATCCCACATCTCATTTTTCGTACCCTTCTCGGCAATATGTGGTACCACATGATCCTTGACCCCATCAAGGATGATGCACTTAGCCCTGGCCATTGCCTCTTCATACTTCTCATTTTCAGCCGGGTCAACTGGGATCGCTATCGTTTTCAAGGCGAAGTGCTTGATGCAATACCTGTCTAGAATGGACAAGATCCTAGCCTTCTAGACTACGAAGTTGGAAGCTCTGTCCAGTCTATCTTGGTCTCTCAGCCCATTCACTGCCATTTTACTGCTCCTCTTTTGACTCTTTTGAGTTTCTCTACTTCCCTCTTAGAAGTCCTCTGATCGACTCCTGCTGAGTCTCTCAACTTCTCGTCTGGAAGTTCTCAGTTTGACTCCCTCTGAGCCTTGATTTTCCTTCTGGAAACCCTTATGCCAATGTCGAGATGCCCCACTCCGATCATTTGTGCAACTGCACCACTGATCCAGATTTCTTGGCTAGAAATCCTCGACAGCAACTCCATCCACCTTGGTCTTGCCATGTTAGGTACTGTTCTAACCACAGTTCCCACCAGCTTTGCTCTGCAACTCACCCACAGCCTCTTATGCCTCAACAATTTGAAGGTTTGAGCCTCTAGGCTCTGCTCAATCCCGACACTAGCAAAATCTGCACCTCCTGGCTAGAGCGTCGATCCTTCCTGACTGAGAAAGATGACCGAGCACTACGTAGGTTAGGTCTGCTCCTCTCTGCCTCAACGCTGATCCTCCTCCTGGCTCAGATTGATGACGCAGGCTCTCTACGTCACCCCTTCCTTGTTGTTTTCTGCTAGGAACAACTTCTGTCACTCGGGACAACTGTTTCTGTTGTTGCTGCTCTGCTCGGCTGATGCCTTCAGTGATCTTGTGATCTGCAACCACGCTCTGATACCATGTTGGAATTTCTAAGTTTAACCCGTTAGAAATTATTCCTGTACTATCTGATTTATTCCTTCCTACTTGTTCAATTACTTAACAAGTTATTTACCATGTAAACACTGAAAATAAATACAAGTACAATATCAACACATACAGATCAGCATTTGAAAGTAAACAAGCACACAAGTGACACCGTTGTTTTTGGACTAATGTCCCTGGAAAAACTGAATGCGGGAAAACCGATGTAATTATTCAGAGGGTTTTATTATTATGTAGTTTCAGAATACAACCTGGGTGCCAGAAATGGCTCACCCAATAGAGAATGCCCTTAGTAGTAGTACCTCTCAGTAAGAGACAAATATTTCGGCTAAATCACCGAATGAACAATCCCACAGCAACAATACAACTTCCACTGCTCTACGTCACCCTATCCAGCACTCTCGCTGCAATCTGTCCCACGAAATCTTCCAGCATTGCCTCTAGGGCCTGCGTCAACCTCTCTGGCCCTGCGTTAGCCTCTCGGAGCTCTGCGTCAACCTCTCGGGGCTCTGCGTCAGCGTCCGGAGCCTCTCCGTCTCATGCGCTGGCCCTCTCTGGCTCTGCAGCTCCTGGCTGCCTCTGCGTGGCCTCTAGCTGGCTTTGCGTCCACCTCTCTTGGCTTCTGCGTTGATCCTCCCAGTACCAACTCTGCCTCTCTGCTATGTATTCACTACCCCTCAGTTGCAACTCAGATCACTTCACTCAATTTCCTCAGCAAACCCTGCCCCAGAAAATCGAGTTCTTGATCTCTCTTGGTGTGTTCTCCAACTGACCCTCAAGTCTCTTCTTATACTTTTCTCGTTGGTCCATCAACAACCGAGATTAAATCTCTAATCAACGGCTAAGATTAAATTTGGCTTGATCCATGACTTTTGGACCATTCTAACCCAGTTTTATATTAATACCCATTAATATTTTATTTTTCCTAAGTTTAGACTTAGGAACTCCATTAAAAATATTAATTATTTTAATATCTCTCAAACCGGTTAGATTCTGCCCAAACCATTTCTGGGTCTTGGAGATCTCATGTGCTTAGCCTCTCCACCAATTTTCGTGGCTAGAGCACATCTGATGCTCTGAGTGGATTTCTCCATGAAGGAAAAAGTTTATACAACTTTCCATCCTGTTGTCGAATCACAAAATTTTTCCATGGTGGGAATTTAGAATCTGTTTCTTGGATAGAACCATCTAGAAGTTCCCACTTATGCTTCCTTGGAGTTCCTGATCTCATCATGTTAACATGAAACTGGGAGCATACTGACTTTATTAATTCTTCTCCTTTTGCCCTGACAACAATCAGATGCTTTGGCAGATTAGGCTTTGAGAACATACTTTGAATTTTTGGAGAGAATTCAGGAGTACGGAGAGAAGGAATGATAACACGATTCTCCTCTAATTTCTTTTCTACATATTGAAGCAATTGCAACAACCAACTGGACAAACTTGGCCATCTCCAGTTTAGAATTTTTTTGAGAAATAGATTTGATTTTGTAGAAATTGCCTGTTCTGAAATGAAACTTTTGCTAGAAAAAGTTCTACAGAAACAAGAATATAATACAGTCTGTCTGAATAACAGTGTAAAAACTCTGGCAGAAAATGATCAAACCATTGCTCAGAGTCTAGACAGATTATCAATTCAAACTGAAAAGAAGATCCATGAAGCAACAGTAGCTCATGGAAAGGAAATCATCAAGGTAAGCAAAAGCCTTGATATAGTAAAACATCAAGTATGGGTTGTATCTACTGGAGTAGAATCATTGAAAAAGAAGCCTAGTGCAGAGGCTTACAAATCCACCACTCTGTTTTCTGAGCCTAAAACATCAGTCCCATACTCTATAACTCCTTCTGTGGAAAGTCTGATCAAAGCTCCTAGTTCTATAAACTTTCCACCACCTACTTCTACACATCCTTATTCTTTGTTTGCTAATCCCAGTGTTTTCAGTAAAGTTCCTTATTTGTCAGAAAAACCTCATGAAGAAAAATCTGATGAATTTAAAGGAAGTGTTTCTGAATTCATGTTTGGTGAATCTTCTCAAGACAAGGATGATGTAGATACAAGTCTCCACAAGATTGAAATAGCCCTAGAACTTGAGGATCTTGAGGCTTGTATTAATAAATTTTCTGCACAGGATAAAGAGCAATTTGGCATCACAGAGCCGGAAGAAGATACAGAACATCAGGTTAATGCTACTTCTTCCAGATCCAAGTGGAATTCTACTTGGGATCCAGCCCCAGACCGAAGAGATTTAATGAAATCTGAATATCACAAAGATTGGTCTGCCAATTCCACCTATTCGTGGAATATTGATAATTGCACTGAGGCAGAGGTAATGTCAGTCTTACATTCCATGCTAGTATGCTATAGAACATATCTTGCAGATGACATTGGCCCTATTAATGCTTGCAGAAGAATAATTGGAGGATTTGAAGGTACTTTGGATGCATGGTTAAGAGCAGAAACATTAAAAGAACCAAACCTTCTTCCCTCTTGGGAACAGTCAGTTATGCTGAATGAAGATGGGACTACATATATGGATCCTGTTACCCATCTTCTGTAAATAATATGATAGGAAAACTACTCTATGGGATCACTGTAAATTTTGTTGGTTTTCCTCAGATTACAAATGAAATCACAACCATAACACTGCTTGCTATGAAGTTGCACAATATGCAACATTTTGATGAATACTTTAATGAGTTTTTGCACAGACTCCATACTTTGTCTCCTGACTTGATTCTTAAACCTAAATGGAAGGAAATCTTTGTTGCCTCTCTTCCACAATGGGTATCTTTAGCAATAGTTAATAAGCTTCCAGGGAAAGTTGGAGACTATAAATTTGGTGTAATAAGGCAAGCAGTCAAAGCTGTAATTGTTGAGCTTTGTTCACATATGAAAATTTCTCGAGCCGCCACAAATCCAAGAAAACCTCATGGCTATCAGCAGCTCTGCAAGCAATGGCACCTTGGGAAAGCTGGCAATTCTGAGGGGCAGAAGCGAAGGAAAAAGTTCCATTCTAAGAAGAATTCCCAGCATTCCAAAAGCAAACCAAAGAGACATTTCAAGAAGAAGCCATATAAACATACATAAATGTTCTCTAAAGATAAAGAAATAATCTATTACAACTGCAACAAAAAATGGCATACTGCAAACAAATGTCCTGAGAAGAAGAAGGAATCAAAGAAGAAGATTACATACAAAAATAAAAAAGGAAAGGTCAATTTCTTTGATCTCCCAAGCAGTTGTGATGAACTGATCAGTTCTGAGTCTGACTCAGAAAATGAATTAAATTATGCAGATTACTCTTCATCATCAGAAGAAGAAATATGCAGAGATCCTTACTGCACTGAATGCCGAGATTGTGAATGCAGTGACCCAGACGTCTGCAATTGCAATGCAGTAAGAATGATGAAGACAGATTACGAAGAGACTAGCATGAATCTCTTCACACAGATGATGGCCGCAACAGATCCATAATTGAAGAAAATATATAAAACTATGTTGATGGATCATCTAAAGCAAGTACCCTCAAGTTTAAAGAATTAGCCACATAAAGGGTATGTTCCTCCTGCAACGTTATTCTCAGTAGAAGCATTAACAAGGCAGTTCAGGACTGAAGATTTTGGAGAAGATCTTCCACAGACCCTTCCAGCTATCCATCAGGCTATAAAAGAGCTAAGGAAGACTGTGAAAGAAAATAAGAGATTGTGCATTGAAAATCACAAAGATCTATCAGTCAAAATGATGGGATCTCAAGGAGCTTCTACTTCAAAAAATCCTCCACTTTCGGGAAAAATAGAAAATTGGACATATGTGGTTAATCCAATTTCTGAGCAGATAAATAAACAAGAGGAACCAGAAGAAAAGAATGAGGATGATAGGATCTCACTTGGATGCAATATTATGAATCGAGATGTCATGTATTGTATCAAGATGAGAATAAGGATCGGAGACCAGTATGAAGACTGGAAGGTTTTAATAGACACTGGTTCAAGATTGAACATTGTGAGTGATGCAGTAGTTAGTGCACACCTAAGAAGACCTATTGCATGTCCCAGGGTGATCACTGCTAGTGGTGAAATTGAAACAAAAACAGAGTCAGAAGTTGAGATATTCTTGACAAAAGATGTTGGAGTAAGGGTAGTATGCCCAATAGTTCCTAATATGGATTGTGCTATGTATTTAGGAACTCCATTTTTCCAGAATTTCACCAAGCATGGAGCCAAGCTTGACGTTGCTACTCAAAGGTATGGTTATTTTGTTAGCTTGGATGATAGAGAGATATTCTTTCCTTTCATTAATTCAAATGCACCAAATAGACTAAGAAGAATAGAAAGATTGGAAAGTCTATTGGCTAAGATGGAAATAAAGAAAGAATCTCTAAAAATAGATGAGCTTTTAGATAATGGGAAATATGCAAAAGAAATAGCAGACCTCACTGCTAAATTCAAAGAATGCTGTTCAGATGACCCTAATGCCTTTTGGCACATTCATAAGCATGAGGTGGAACTCCCATTAAAAGCAGACTTCAATGGTAAACTCAGAAGATCCAAAGCAGTTCCAATGAATGAAGAACAAATGAAGATGTGTAGAGAAGAAATTAAAGATCTTCTGAGAAAAGGATTAATAAGGAAAAGCAAGAGCCCTATTGCTTGCTTTGCATTCTATGTAAACAAACATGCAGAGATTGCTAGAGGTAAGCCTAGGTTGGTAGTCAATTACAAGCCTCTAAACAACATTCTCGACTATGATGCTTATCCATTACCGAAGCCATCCACCATTCTGGCCCAAATATCAAAATCTAAAGTATTTTCTAAATTTGATTTGAAGTCAGGTTTTTGGCAGGTTGGTATCAAAGAAGCTGATAAATGGAAAACAACTTTCTCAGTTCCACAAGGGCATTATGAGTGGAACATTATGCCTTTTGGTCTCATCAATGCACCTTCAACATTCCAGAGAATAATGGATGAAACCTTAGAAGGTATGGATGAATTCTTGAAGAAATATATTGATGATTTGTTAATACATTCTGACAATATACCAGATCATATCAAGCATTTGAAGATTTTCTTGAAAAGAGTCAAAGATATGGGCATTGTTCTATCTGCATCAAAAATGAAGCTTTTCAAGACTATGATAGATTTTCTGGGATACAATATCCAGTATGGTTCTTATACTGTGATTCAAAGAAGTCTAAATTTTGTTGATCATTTCCCAGACGAGATAACTGATAAGAATCAGTTACAAAGATTCCTAGGGAGTCTTAATTATATTTCAAAGTTCTTGAGTCATTGTGCACAGGACAGAAAGCTACTAAATAAGAGACTTCAGAAAATCCCTATTCCATGGGATGAAAATTGCACCCAAGCAGTAAAAAGGATAAAGGAAAGAGTAAAGAGTATCCAGCCACTGTCTCCAATAAGAGAGGAATGGAGAAAGATAATCATGACAGATGCCAGTCAGGCTGGATGGGGAGCAGTTTTGTGCCAAGAAAATCCAGATAAGTCTGGAGGAAAGAAAGAAATAGAGGTATGCCAGTATGCCTCTGGACTTTGGGCCAAAAACCAATTAAATTGGTCTAGCTTGAAGAAAGAATTAAGAGCAGTCTGTCTTGGTATCGCCAAGTTTAAAGACTTTGTCATATATACCAAGTTCACAGTAAGGACAGACTGTCAAGCTTTGAAATATGCCATCCATAAATGCCAATTTGAAGATGCAGCAATGGTTAGATGGATCATGGAACTAAGCCAATACTCTTTTGATATTGAATTCGTTCCAGGAGATAAAAATAGTTTTGCAGATATGTTAAGCAGGGAATTCCTATCAGAACATTCAATTCTTGCCTTTAAATGTAATTTTTTAAGAAGACATGAAGACACTGTTGAAATTGAAACTTCGGCTGGTTGGGTTTCATATGAATTAGATAAGGCTTTGTTAGACCATGATAATGATTGGCGGCCAATTAAAGAAGTTCGTTACAGAATAGGTTTCCCTCACCTCTGGAAAAATCCTTTGCAAGATGAACTGAATGATGAAGCTTTAGAAGCTTTGGATTATTTGAGACACATTGGAAGCATAGCCTACAGAATCGAAAGGGATAATGATGATGATGATCGAATCACAAGTTGTCATATAACATTCAGAAGGTTTGATAATCATCTCAACAGGTCAAACTATGATGGAGAACGCCAAAAGGAGGCTTTTTGTGCAGGAATGAACCTCCAGAATTTTTCTACTAATCTATTTTACTCCTTATAGTTTTCTTTCTTATTTGAAGGCATTACAGTTGAAGATATGGAAGAAGATGATCCTCTCCCTGACTTATTCATGGAATGGTGGAAGATATATGGTTTATCACCTCTCATACTTAAACCATACTCTTTCACACTACTCAAGATTCCAGATTTTACTCCTCATAGTATGCTCATCTGAAGTCCTTTACAAAACAATAAGGAATCTTTTGGAACTAGAGGACATAAATTTCCTATGAGGAGTCAGAAGATGTGGCTATGTCCGATGGTTTGTAATAAATCATTATAAAGCAAGATCTATTGGCACAAGTACAAATTATGCCGAATTCCATGGACAGATGGATCCGAATCTAAATCCGTTCATGAATTTAAACTATCTGGACTTACCTGACCCACATAGTACTGCAATTTGGGAATCTGAGAAAGAAGTATGGGTCCAATACTATTCAAATTACATGATTGAAACGTGGAACTACCAATACTACACTCATCCTCAGATTGATTACTACCCCTTTTGAAGTGTCGTCTTTCCAACCGACGATGGTGTTGGACAAGCTTTCGTGGGTTCCCTTGATCTGGAATCTCCACTGTGTAATTTTGTACAAAATGAGATTTGCATATCTCTGCTTTTATCTTCTGTCTTTTCGAGCTTTCGTGGGTTCACTCGTTCCAAGAACTTCCACTGTGTGAATAATTAAAGGTACTAGATTCGATCCCCACATGCCTCTGGCTATTCGTAAAAGGAGAAGGGATGTGATAACATGGGATAGTCCTCCCATGCCCGAATCTAGCTTTCGGCGATCTGTTCGGTCTCGATTAACATCTTACCTTTTGAGTCATCAGTCTGTACATTTTACTGTCGGCAATTCACGAATGCTTGTCCCCTTTGCTAGTTCTATAAATATTTTGAACTACAAGGTAAGGTTCATTGGGGAATTGAGAATTGGAGAGTTAGTTTGAGTCGAGTTTTTCTCCTGCTTTGCATTTGCGGACTTTTAGTCTGAACTGCTTGCAACACGAGAATTATTCAAGTCTTAGGTGATTTGGGAGCTTGCGCATCAGTGCTTGACGCTGGTGAGAACCTAAAGTGGCCGAATCATATAGAGAGTCTATGAGTCTGTAAGCCTATAAGTTTTTGAGACTTAGCCTGCACGCATGCCAGGTAGCCTACGAATTTCTTAAGCTGCGGCTAAGATATATTCATTAAATGTTGTTGCAGTCAAACTAAGGAAGAAAACTCAGTCTTGCAAGTGTCCACTGTTGTAATCATCAGTTTATAATTTATAAAGAAAGATATTTCCGCATACCTGTGTATTTGAATGTGTTGATCCTGAAAATGGTATCAGAGCCAAATTTTCCTATTGACTCAGAAGAACTTGCAGAGTCCATTTTCTTCAAATTAAAGAAAGATAAATACCCGGTATGATTTTGTAGTATGATAACAGGAAGAGATTGCGGCTTCCTTTTGCTGGCTAAATTGCGGCTTCCTCAACTTGAATTCTCAGTCGAACGTCTTCAACACCCTCCAAACACCAACTCCGGCAACAATGGGCTAGAAACGCTATTCACGACCTCAGGCAAATTCACGATCCTCTCAAACAATATAGCACTAGCAAAATCCACTCAGACCCCAAATCAACATTTGATGGCCCTTTATTGAAACCAGGAATTTCAAATTTTTCTGATTGCTTTCTAGCCCTTTCTATCTTCAAGGCCTCAGATTGAGCTACACTTAGATTCGTAGGCTCCTTCCTCCTCAACTCATAGGCAGTGTCAACCCCAAAAGCATCTAGATATGAACATAAAAGAAATTCATCATAAGGTTTAATGGTAGCAGGCATGCTTTTTACTAATTCATTGAATCTCCTATTAAACTCCTCCATGGTTTCATTCTCATTTTTTTTTATGTTGCTAATGGCATTGACCAAATGCCTATTTTCCTTCTTCTCTCCAAACTTATCTAAAAATGCAGCGAGAATGGCTTGTCAAGAGTTATATGAGTTAGTAGGTTGCTCAGTGAGCCAATCAAGAGCATCATCTTCTAAAGATAAAACAAAAAGTCTCAGCTTCACATCCTCATAGTTAGCAGTGTTACACCATTTAAAGATACAAACATTAAAGTTTGTCACATGAGATGTAGCACTAATGGCACTGTTACCTTGAAAGGAAGACAACTTTCCAATAGCCGTGTCATGGATATTGTGAGGATAGACATTTATGTTCGTGAAGTCACAAGGAGCAAAAAGATCATGCATGATGCTAGGCTCTACTTCTTCTGGAAAAGGCAAATGAATATCAGAAATAGCCTCTTGCCCAAGACGAGCAAGAGCTCTACTATGGGAAAGTCTATTCAACCTCTCTAAAATCATTTCAGGATTAGGGTAGGGGCTAACTAGACCACTTGAATTTCTCCTAGTAGAGACTCTTGCAAAATTCGGATTGAGTGGAGTCGCCACTTGAGCAAGGATCTAAATCTAAAGTTCAAAAATGCTAAAACCAAAAGGTTTGTCGATTTCTTAGGTACAAGAAAGCTTGTTCCCAGCAACAACGCCAAAGATGTTGTCACCTGCCGCCTACACCTATCTATAGGTTAGTGAGAAAAGCCTTCAACCCCACAAGGTGTGGTTAGTGGCAGGGAACTCAGAGAAGGGGTTGTCACACTGTTCCCAACTCTCTCCGTCTAAGCTATCTCCTAGGTTAGCTAAGGGGGCTGGTCCCTAATGAAAAGTTAAGTTAAAAGTGATATGAGGTTCTAGGAGGAAAGTTAATTTGGATTACTTGTCAAAAATAACTTGTTTCCAAGAATTAAGCAAGCATATAAATGCGCAAATTTCAATGATATATTCAAAGTATAGACCAGTGCATTCAAGTAAATAACAATAGCTTGCTCAAAAAATGAAATCAAGATACAATGATAGACAATTCAAATGTTAGACCATAATAAGCATATGAACACCAATTGCAACGATAAAGAAAATAGTACTTTGGAAGAAAATGCCCCAGATAACAAGATACATCAATTACTCATGAGCATAATGATCATCAAAGCAATAACATGAAATAGAACTACACCAATGATCAATATTCTAAGTACAAGAAAATTAAATTGTTGCAAAAGTAAAGGACTCACAATACTTGCATCATAAATGCTTCTTGAAATGAAAAGAATGATATTTGCAAATGAAACTCAAAACACATCAAGATAGCAAAATGGGAAATTGCAAGTAAAGTAAAATGATGATGTAAATGTGCTCTTGGTTGATTTTATTAGTTAAACTCTAAAAGCAAGATTTCAATTAAACTCCAATCCTCAGACCTCACCCTCGCCCGAAAATTCGGACCTCACAGTGAGGAGTCAATAGAGGTGGAGGGTCCCTAAATGTCTATACAACCAACTTAAGTTGGAGGTTAATTTTGAATGAGGCTTTGGAAGCTTGTAAAATGCAACTAATTTAATATGTCTACTATGTCATGCAAGTAAATTTGCAAAAGTTAAGTAAATGATAGAAATTGCCTTAAACACAAGATTGCATACACATGTAGGATTTGTGAAAAATATTTGTTTTGCCTTATGATAGTTTTGTGATTTACTCAAAAATAAATAAAACTTGAGAGATGCCTTGCAAGTAAGTAAATAACAATGTTTGTGATTAAGTGAACTCAAAATTGATTAACTTTGCAAAAGAAATGGACTTGAATTTGCAATATGAAATTAAAATGATTTATAGAAAATTAAGTTAATGAACATGTGAAGAGTAGATTGTTCAAAGTAAAGTGCTTGTAGCTCAAATCAACATATAAAATGGAGAATGCAAAACCTTAAGTTGAATTTGTAGCAAACTTATTTGAACAAAATAAAAATGTGATGAGTGAGGTTGTGTAAATTTTAAGCATGCAATTAAAATGGAAAACGAGAAGATGCAAAAGTTAATTCACTCACATGTTTCTCTCTCTAAATGGAGAGAAGAGATTCCATGGGTAAAACCTAGGCTCCCGCAAGAAAAATAGATATTTTATTGGCTTTTTACAACGAATAGAAAACCCCTTAATGGATTGCTTGTCCAAAAGATGGCAGAGACAATTACAAAATAGGAGTCTATAGGAACTAAGATCTCCATCCAAGAAGTAGCAACCGCAATGGCCAAGAAACAACTCTTGAAATCTGAAAATTACAAGTGCACAAAGGCCCGCGACCAAGCTAATTTGCTGCTATCCAAGATTGCCCATGACCTCCTTAAAGTTGATCTTCAAGTGCTCTTGGGGTCCTACAACAAATAGTTAGAGTTTCAAACTTTAGCTTTCTCAATCCTGTCCAATGTTACAGTAATCGTTATCGGGATATTATCGGCGAGGGGAAAAAATCGGAAAAAAAATCGTAAAAATCGGGAAAAAATCGGTAAAAATCGGGAAAAAATCGTAAAATACAAAAATATTCATTTTTTTTTCAAAATTTTTAATATCTAATGTATCTACAACATAAAATAAATACATTGACACATAAATATGAGAAAAGAACTAATATATAAGATGTGTAATATCATTTCTAGTGCTACATCACACATAACAGTGAATCATGCCCTGAATAGTCCTGACTCCTGAGTCCCAACTCAACCTCAAAATATCAACAAAAAATATAATAATGTATCTCATATCATGAGTCATAATGTCATATACAGTGAAATGAACCAAATAACTAAAGTCTAATACCACTGATTTCCTCTGCCCCTCTAGATGTAGATGCCGGTGGAGTTGGTAGCGGACTCTGTTGTGCTCTAGAAGCTATAGAACTAGGAGCTACAGGAGGTAGACCACGTCCTTTACTGGTGACAGGGGTAGCCTGGGTAGGTTGTGTCACCTCCTCCTCCTGTTCAATGTTGCACGAAGCGGGAGCGAAGCGGAAGCGGTTTTTGGAAGCGGGGACGCCGAAGCGTCATTTTCCAAAAATCTAGGAAGCGAAGCGTCCGCGGAAGCGTCTGCTATATATATATATATTTTATATTTTTTTGCATTTATACTCAAAACAAACATCCCAAATACCAAATTAATTGTAGAAGACATGAAAACATGCATATTTTTGCATAAATCAAGATAGATATAACATCCATTGTACATTAATGATCTAGAATCTAGATTCTTCTCCTCTTGTCTAGCCTTTGCCTCTACCTCGATTGTCTAGGGATATTAGTCAACATTGCCCAATTTTGATCAAACTACCTAATTCAAGACTTAAAATATGGTAGAAAAAGCTTAACATGTTTGATCGATGATTTTGACTTGATTGAAAGGTAATTTTTTGCTAAGGGCATGCCGCGTGACAAAGGAGTTCAACAATTAACACCACCAACACCAGGGTACATATAGTGCTTGGTGCTCTTGATTAAATGCTAATCGCATACCTTCATACTTGATATAATCTAATGAAATGCCACAATCCCATTGATCCTGAATACCTGAAAGCTGTTAAGTCTGCTGAATTTTGAATAGGATATGAAATTCTATTTTCTCCATATGAAGTCCAATGACGCTGGAACCACTCTCAAACATTCTGAGTCATTTCATGGTAATGTTAAAAATTTAAGTAAAAGGATGAAAATGAAAAATAAAGGAGAATGTCACTTTTACTTTAAGAATTTAACATTACCATGAGGGAGCATCTGCTACATTTATATTTTTTTTTGCTTTCATTTGTCACCCTAACCCAAGGTGGACCCACCCCCAACAAGCAAACTCACCTAAAATTTAAAAAAAAATTGAAAAAAAAAAACGATTTTCTAAATGCTTTTCCGGAAGCGTCTGGGAAGCGCCGTACGAAGCGCACTTCGGCGCTTCGGAAGCACCAGCGCTTCCAAATTTCCAGGAAGCGTCTAAAAATTTCGGAAGCGCGCTTCCGGCCAAGCTTCCTAGGCGCTTCCGTACGGGACGCGCTTCGGGGCTTGGAACCGGTGGGGGGGGGGGGGCGCTTCGTGCAACTATGCTCCTGTTGCTCCTTCTCCTCATCAAAAAATCAAGGAAGAAGAAGATTTTTTTTTTTCAAGATTTTTTTCCAAAAAATCGTGATTTTTTCAAGTTATCGCGATTTTTTGGGAAAAAAATTAGCTTAAATATCGGGCTATAATATCGCCAAACTCAGAAAATCGTGATTTTCGCAACACTGATCTTGTCAACACAAAGGTGAACATAGTCCATAAATAGATCTAAATTTTCTGCAAAACTCACACTCAAACTTAGTGTAAAACAAAGAGAAAAGTTAGCAAATATAATCTACAAATATTTTACAAAATTTAGACTAAGGAATTTGAGCGAAACTCCAATTCTTGCCTAATTTTCAACATGCTCTTCAGTAGCGAAATAAAATCATTATTAGCACAAGAAATTGAGACAAATGATTTTAATTGAAATTGGATTTTGAAACACAAGCTAAAAACCAAGGATCCTTGCAACACAAAATCGTGAGATGAGGCCTTGGGAGATGACAAATGCAGATTCTTCAGTGAACTTGCTCAAGAGTGGGATGATTCTTCCAAGAATTTCTCCTCATGCTTGAGGCTTGATCCAAGAGATGTCTCTACACAACTTCGAATAAACATTAGATCCACATGGGTTAAAAGAAATACAATGATAACAAGATCTTTAGAGAATTAAACAAAAATCAACTAAAACTCTATCTAGGGCAAACTCTCAAAACCAAATGCATCTCACATTAACAAATCCTTAAAAGCATAATGGAAACTAATGAACACAATAGCATAAGTAGAAAATGAGACACAATGATCAAGATATTACTTTGCTCAAGAAGAACAACACCTCATATATGAAACCCCAAAGTCTTTTATTGCAATAGAGCATAAGTGTACATACAAGCAGCGATTCCCCAAGCACAATAGCTCGTTTTCAATTTATAAAATGAGAGTCGAAGGCTCATTTAAATAGAACTATGGGAGCCAATCCCAATGAAAGATCAAATGACAAGTGGCTAATGATGACAATCCCAAAGCTAGGAAAACTCCTCTAGGTGTAAACCAGACTGGCTGTATAAACTATGAAGTGGCAGCATAAATCTCTTAGACAGGGCAGTGTATCAGTTTGAATGGCAGAAGTTTACAGCTGTGTGGGAATAAAGGGAAACTTATCCCACAATTTACTATTGAAAAGTGCCACCAAACAAATCTATTAACCGTTGAATGATCCCCTGATTTAGGCCTGCGTATAGACTAAAAAATCTGCCAGCGTTGATGCCTCCGTATACACTGAAAAATCTGCCAGCGTTGATGCTCGAGGACTGATGTGTAACTGTTGTGAACTGCGTGTTCCTTTTCTTGGCCTGCGTGTGCATATCATTATTGCCAAGTGTGAAATTTGTGTGTTATCATCAACATATAACTGCATCTAATTGTTGCGTACAAGTTGTAGTTGACTGCTGCGTGTAGCCTGTCAAGTATACTTTGCATGTGGGTTGGACTGAACTTTGAAAACAGGCTGCATATCTTCTCAGTGGACTGCCAACTGAGTGGAGTTTAGTGGGGAATAAGTGGGAGACAAGGTCTGTTCCATGTGGCAGTCTTGTCCCCACTTTCCTTTTACAAATCCATAAACTGATTTTAACTGCCTTTTTGATGATTCGTGGCCCTCCTTGACTGATTTGTTGACTTGGCTAACTAGAGCTCCAATGTGGCTGCCATGTCATACCTTTTGTCCCCCACTAACTTTGTTAAAGGTTCAGTTTTATAATATGCCTTGCACTTTAATTCCACTATGTTTAAATTAAATCCAAAATGAATTTTTAGCTGACGTAATACTTCATGACTTCATCTGGAAACAATTTGACTGCCTTTGACTTGACACATGGCACATTTGACTTTGACTTGTACCTTATGTGGTGGGCCCCACATACTTTCCACATCAGCGTTGACTTCTCCTTTGAACTTCCATGTCACCCTTTGACTCTTTTTTTACTTCGGAAAAAAAGAATTATTTTTTTCAATTATTTATTTTTTTGAATTTCTTCTTATTTTTGCCATTGACATTAGGAAAATCGGCTTTTGAGAGACTTTCAGTTGTTTTTTGACTCCCAAAGTGGGTCTTAGGATAACGCTGGGTCTCTGAAGATGAATTTCGAGTAGTCACATGCCCCAAACATTTCCCAAGGCCATTTATTTACATCATTACATAGAAAATAATTAAAACATCTCGTTTTGCGGGAAATTTTTAATTATTAAAAAATCCTGCTTAGACTTCGCCAAATTTCACGAATTTTTTGTGTAATCTAGTATGGTAATATATATCAAATCTAGACACTAAGATGTGTTAGGGGCTCAACCTTCAAACCGTCAGACCGGCTTTGGGGTAAAAAGTGAGTAAAAAACCCAAAAAATTATCCGCTTCTGAAAAAGAAAGGATAATTAACTAGATAAAAAACACTCCATTGTGTACTCGTTCATTGATCGAGTCGCAACATCCTAGGCCTGTTACCTAAGTTGCAGGAAACGTGCCCTAGGGGTCCGTTTTCGGCCGGAAACGAAACGGAAACGCGTTTCCGCGTACCGTACGGCCTGGAAACGCGTTTCCGGCGGTACGGGCACGTTTCCCGAAATGGAAACGTGCCCGTACGGCCGGAAACGCGTTTCCAGGCCGTACGGGCCCCGTTTCCCAAAAAAATGACTTGTTTTTTAATTTTTTTTTTTTCTAATTAGTTTTTAAATTTTTTTAGGGTTTCTAAGCTGTTCTAGAAGCTGTTTCTAGGGTTTCTAAGCTGTTCTAGAAATTTTTTTAGGGTTTCTAAGCTGTTCTAGAAGCTGTTTTAGGGTTTCTAAGCTGTGACTTGTCTCTATATATATATATTATTATATATATTCGCGTTTCCCCGTTTCCAAAATTTGGGGAGGTCGCGTTTCGTTTCGCTTCCCCGTTTCGTTTCGCTTCCGCGTTTCCCCGTTTCGTGCAACTTAGCCTGTTACAGACTTAAAAAACTCATCATCACTAGTATCACTTATTACAATTCCCCGCAGGGTGTGGAATTTGGGTACAAGAAAGATGATGAGAAAATACAAGTAGAGTTAAAAAACTCTGTTGACTGATGATATCTTATGGTACAAGTGTCCTTTGGATCATCCTTGGGCGTGGAGTCTTCATATAATCAAATGTTGACCACTCTAGTGGTCAACAAGGTGCAGAGGATACAAAGGAGCAGAGCAGTGGTGGCATCACTATTGATACCTAGGGAGATTCACTTCTTGGGTCCCTCAAGGAGGATTTGGAGGGGAGAATGGAGGGGAGATCCATTCATCAGAGGGTATGGTGATGTGACGGTGGAGGTGATGATGTCGGTCGGGTGCAGACCAACGCATATGGACACAAATTTAGGCCATCACATCCAGGGATGTGTACGAGCATCTAGCATTGAGAAGTGGTCTGCAGATGGGCATGGAGATGCATGGTGGTGTGTTGTAATGTATTGGATTGCGTTGTGGAGTGGGATTGTCTTACATCGCATTGATTACATGCAGGGAGTGACAGGTGCAGTGGCATAGGTAGGACACAGGACGATACAAGATGGTATAGCAGTAGTTGGGGGTATCTTGTGGTGTATATGGACAGGTTGTGCCTTATAGTGGCATGCCAAGGAGGGTGGAGATACTTGGTGGTATGTGGTGGCATGTGATGCGACACAATGGGCTCTTGGAGCATTGCCTTCAAAGAGACTTATGGGCAGGGGCGTTAGGCATACCATCGGATGCAGCTCACCTAAGATCGATGAGGACATTGTTGAGCATCTGGGGACACCATGTTTGTGGAGACAGGTCTTCGAGGGCGTTATCAGTAGATTTGAGGCAGAGAGAGGGTCGTCCATAGGATTACTCTTCAGTATCCCGGCAGACTCTTGATCATACCCTTGGGGACCTACCCAACCATCATCCTCCAGTGTCGCTTACATTCGTAGAGCGTTTGGTTTCCGCCCCTCGATGCTCTTCGTTCAGGCAGTAGGACATGGGAGGCATACTCTAGGCAGTTGGATGAGACACCGCGTGACATGGGCGGGGAGAAGACTCTCCAGTTGATACATTTGGTGGATGCATGAGCTGATGGAAACAAGTTTGGGGATCACATGGTTATTTCCAAGGTGGCATATGTTCCACCTCTGGGCTCACACTTGGAGAGGTGTTTCCGAGGGAGTTGCATGATACACTTTTGGCGAGACAGTCTGAGGCGCTACATGAGCAAGAGGGACAATGGGTGGTAGACTTCATCTACAGGAGGGTGTCCAAACTGCGAGCATTATCCGGACATATCATCGAGAGTTGGGATAGCAGATATCACTATGTGGTTTGGCAGGAACAGGGCAAATTGGCATGCCTGGGACAAATTCTTGATACTTGGGGACCACCTATGGGAAACATACAAGGATCAAAGATGAGGGTCGGATGGGCTCTAGTAGGTAGCAGTGCTACGCAGCAGCCACCCATGAGGTGTGGAAGTTGTGAGCTCCCAGTATGGTTGGGGATCTAGGGATCAGCGTGTTGAGCGAATCACTCCACTTCTCGATGGGTAGGGTTATGATGGAGAGTATGTTATCGATATAATTCATATAAAAATAATAAATATAAATATAATAAATAATAGTTAATTAACTAATGGTTTGTTAGTTAGTAATGAAGAGGCATGTCTTAGAGACATGACCATTCATTAAAGGACACCTACCTAGGGTATATAAGTAGGCCCTAATTCTCATTTGTAATCATCTCATATCTAACATCAATTCAATATACAATTACATGTCTTACAATGGACATTTATGCCTTTGAAGTATTTTAAAGATTTCAACTGCGTGTACGACTTTTGGTCGTTATAGAGTGATCCAATTCTTTCCCAGGCGTCACATGGGGGATCACTGAGAGCATCATCATATGGAGAGGCAGGTTGCTGCTCAGGATCGAGGCTAGTCGTGGAATGGTGGACTCTAGCATTGCAGAGTTGCCTTGGCAGGTTGGTCATAACGTTGATAGTGACAGATATAGTGGTCGAGCGTTACTAGGGAGGAGGGTCCAATACGAGCGTGTTGAGCAGTCGGGCATGACCAAGGTGTCATGAAGTCAGTAGGATAGGTTCCTTCTACGACGGGCAGGGGATTCTGGCGTAACAAGGCTTAGCAGTTCAACTACCCGTAGAGGTGAGCTGGTTTCTACAGGGGAAGACCATCCAGATCTTCCATTGGGTTTGTGATTCATTGATGGTGTGGGGAACTTCACCGGTGTGGCAAGGTGATTAGCAGGAGGAGATCAGGGGAAGCTCAGGTAGACGAGGCTCGAATCCCACTAGGAATGGATTACATCTTCTAGAGTCCACTCTTGAAGTGCACGAGAGGAACTATTCAATAGAGCAGTTTCATGAGGGGATGATCGAGATCTTATACTACCATGATGCTCTACTTAGTGGCGATATGCAGAGGGCGTCTGGTGCCTATGATGAGCTGGACAACGAATGGAGCAAGGGATGCCTCACGCTGATTAGGATGGCTTGGGATCTTGGCAGGACAGGGCAGAGATCAGGGATGGCTGGGTGGTACAGTTGGGACCCCGGTATTGGGTGCATTGATTGTTTGGGTTAGCTGATCGAGAGGGTGCTTGTTTCAGGCATTGCTTGAGGACAAGCAATTTTTGGTGGGGAGGACTGTAATGTCCCCAAATTAATTGATTTTGTTAAGAAGAATTTCCGTTTTTGTAATTTTGGCAATTGGGGAAATATTTTGGCCCACAACTTAGGAGAATGGAGAAATCAAAGGAAGATTTGATTTTTGGGTAAAGAGAAGGCCTACTTTAGAAATTAAAAAAAGGGGAAAAATTATGGAGTTGGTGGAATGTGGGGGCCACCCATCAAGGAATACGCGAATTTGGGAGGTCGAAATATTTGGAGGAGGGACCCACAAGGAAAGGGAAGGAAACAACTATAAATATAAGGGTGAGGGCAGCAATTGGGATCTTTTGCTCATCTGATACTTGAACCGTTGTTTGCTCACGCTGTTTCGTTGTGTCAACATAGTGCTGCTTAGCACACTAGATTTCCGAAGTGAGATCTCAACTCCTACTTCGGTGGTCTTCTAGTGCCACCCTAGCGGAGCTTTGCTACATTTTTGGAGTTGTTTCGGAGGAATTTCACAGGGAAATTTGAGCTATTGAGGAGCAAGTTGTGCGCAGTAAGCAACCACGCACTCTTGTGGGGAGTGAGCTTCATGATAGCGTGGGTTCCGGGGATTTAGAGGCATATTCTCTTGGCACCTAGAATTGATTTTGTAGTGGTTTGAAGGGTTGTCTAAGTGGATTACATATAAGCCGAAATTCTTCTTCCTGGGCCAGCGTAGAAGTGGTTTGGCTAGGCTTGTGCAGTCATTGGAGGAACACGTTGGTTGAGGGGGTTTGAATTGGAGTTAGGGATGAAGATTTACAAAGGGGCATAAGGATAATTCTTGGAGGTATTCTTAGCTAATTTTGGAGAGCTTTGGCAGCTATTTTTCAGGCAGTAAAAATTACCCAGCTGTAGAGGGTGCTCACACAAATTGGGGGTGATTTTGGAAGGTTGGAATTAGGCCCAACCCTTTTTGGGTTTGTTGAGGAGAGGCCAAGACTAATTTTGCTGAATTTTCTGAGCACTCTAGCGGGTTCAAACATGTGTCTCTTTCCAACCAGTAGCTCTTGGTAATTTGCTCCATTTTGTGGGTTTCTAGTGTGAAGGATTGAGATCAATTCCTTTCTGGGTCCTGTGCGAAAAATTAAGAGGAAGCTACAAAAACAATTTCAGGCCAATTCGAGCATTCCAGCAGTAGTGGCACAATTTATGGGCAGCGCAAAGGCAGTTTGGGGGTCGAAGTTTCTACTCATTGGGGCATCTTTCTCACCTTGGGTTTGCTTCAACTTGCTTATGCAAGCCCAGGTGCACTTGTTCCTTGTTATTGTACTCCCATTTATTCCAGATTTTTAATAAAATGGCTCAATTGTTGTTCTAAAACTTGTATTGGGTGTTTTGGTGCCTTGTGTGTAAAGATTTTTGGTCGTTTTCTAGTTCATGCTTCATTTATTCATTGCATAATTCCATTAGGAACATTACATCATTACATCAGATGATTTTCTGATGAAGTACATGAGTATTAAATGAGGAGTTCAATATCTTCCTTATATAGAAAAAATGAGAGGATCAAACCCCTCCAAGTGGAAAATAATGACTAGTTCCTTGATTGCTTGATTCTTGTCCAAATAATTTGATCCGTTGATCTTCTTGAAAAAATTCGATCTCCTTAGTTGATGGAGAATTTTTTTTTGATCCCAATCAAAATTTGAATTTTATTCCTTGATTTTGAGGAAAAATTCGAATTCCACATTAAACCCCCTTTTCTTAGTCCAAAAATTAATATTTTGAACTTTAACCTTCAAAAAATCTTCTTTGACTTAACCACCATGGTCCAAAGGGTCAATTTCTCTTAAAAATTTGATTTTTCCCTTGATGGATTACCCCAAAAAATTAATTCTTTTTTGATCCATGAAGTTTTGACAGTTTTCCACTTCGAGTGAATTTAAGTTCTTTCAAATTATTTTTAAACACAATTTAATTAGTTTTTTGGCTAATTATTTTCTTTTATTTTTGCCAGAAAAATTAATTAAAAGACTCTAGAGTGGAATTACACATTTTCCACCCTCAAAGTGGGTGTAAAAAATATTTTGGCAAGGGTGTTCTAATTATGAGGAACCATTCACCAAAAATATTCCTAGGCAATGCTTTTACATCAAGATATTGCAATAATTCAACATTTAGAAGGGGGATTTACAATAGACACATAATCCCTTCGCCATATTCTGTGACACAAGACATATGATCTAGTATAATAAATATTAAAAATACATAGACTTGATAACTCAAGGACTTACCTAAGACCTCACCAACGAGCTCCACCCTAGCTTTGGGGTATATCTGGGAGAGAAACTCTACCAATTATCTGTGTTTACAAACACAAATAATTTGGGGAGGTTAAAAAACTCCCTAGAGTGAAGCCCTTTGAGAAGAATCATAAGCTTACCTAGGTGTTGTTACATGGTTTAATAGTCATACTAGAATCATTTACAATAAAAACACAAAATTTGGGATTACAATGATAAGTTGGCGGCTTCGTGATGATAATGACTTTGAAAAAAATTATACTTCTAACAAGTACTCTGCTTCTTGGAACAATTGACATAAGGTGTGGTCAACATGACTCATGCAAATGGTAGGGGAATGTGGCATATCATCATAAAGGAGCAATATGTAGGGCTAGTAGCTGGTCAACTATCCAAGATAGGAGAAAATTAAATTCTTGGTTAATTTTTGCATGTTGAATATATCTTCCTTGAAATTCATAGGAGATCTCCTAGTGTGCTTCTCCTATTTAATTTCTCCCATCACAAAAAAGATAGATAGGGTTTATTTAAATGGAAACAAGATATTTTCTCCCCTTACTCCAATCATTTGTCTTTTTATCTTTTGAAATCTCCCTAAAGACTCCATCACCCAAGTAGGATTAGGCATAGGCAACCTTTGTGTTGATCAACAACTTTGATATACTAAACATTTTTCTTCTTTTCTAATTTTCTAGGCCTTTTAAGACAAGTCAGTAGGGCATTTAACTAGGGCTTAATTGATTTAGGGCACTTGTAGATGAGTGTTTGTGGTAATAAAACCTAGGATTATCTTGGTGATCCTTTTAAGTTGAAATCTAGCCTTTCAACTTCAGGCTTAATTGGAAGGTTTGCTTTATTATTTTGTTGATCTTACTTCTAAGTAAACCCTTTCTTTGATTTTTATGTACCTAGGTTCTCCTTTATTGCTACATTCAAGAAACCCTAGGTCATATGTCTTTATTAAGTCTAGGTGCATGATACATTGTTCCTAATTAAGAAGAATCAAGCCTTTGTCCATTAAAGAGTGTCTTTACCAAGCCTATACTTTTGTCACCTTGAACCATATAACAAAGAATATCCTCTTTGGTGATCACTGGGAAGCCTTCCTTGTGGTGAAATTCTACTAAAGAGTAGGAGGAAGACTGTTGAGGTGACAATGGCAATCTACCTCATTGTTGCAACAAGATTTGGCCCTTGTCTTGTGAGTCTTCTCACAAGACCTCCTAGATTTTGAGGCAACATGGATCATTCTCCCCTAACCCTTGCTTGTGTTCCTCCTTATGTAACCACTCAAGTGCTCTCTCCATTATAGACCTCTAGGTGTTTACACTCCCCCATGCAAATTATACACACACACATCAATGTAAAGCAAAACCATCAAATGCCAAGTATGCAAAGTTTTCTCATGTATATAGTATGTAATGGTGACCATAGAAAAATGGCACCATGTGTGATACATATTCGAAAGAAGATACATTAACATCAAGGCTCTAAATGGCCTTGAGAATCCAAAAAACATGATGCTACAACAAATAACTGCATCTTATCAAAATCATCCCCTACATTGGGATCCTCATTATTAGTAGCATCCTTTAACCCCTCATATAGCCTTTGCCTTGATCCTCTAGGAATATCAATACTGGTGCTTGGTGTTACTTGTGGTTCCAAGTCCATTCACTTTGTTGTTGCTCAAGTTGACACCCTTCAATTTTGCTGAAATTGGCTATCCCAAGGTTAAAATGAGGCATGGAGCTTAACATGCCTAATTGGTGGTTTTGGCTTGAAAGAAGGATACATTTTTGTTAAAGTCATGATAGATGAGTTCAACATTTAGTACCACCAACAGTGGGGTACATAGAGGGTTTGATTCTCTTGATTAATGCCAATCCCATACCCTCTTACATCATAGAATCCAATTGTGAAATGTTGCAAGCCCATCGATCCTGAAATGTTGAAATCAGTGTTGAAAATATCGGTATCGGCAATATATCGGCGAGGGTCCTGAAAACATCTTATCGGCAATATCGGCGAAAATATCAGCAAAATATCGGAAAATATTGGCAAACATAAAAAATCAAAATTTTCAGATTTTTAAGCATATAAAGCAATAATGATATTTAGCTGATATTTTCAAAATATGGCGATATTTAGCCGAGATTTTGAAAATATCGTGATATTTTCAAATCTGAAAATATCACGATATTTACCTGCTGAAATATCATTTGCCTGGAAATATCGTGATATTTCGCGAAATATCGCTGATATTATCAATACTGGTTGAAATCTTGAAAATTGTTATGTCTACTGAATTCTGAATGGGATATGAGATTCTATTTTCTTCATATTAATTTCACTATATCTTATTCTATGCCATGTTACTACCATATACTCCATTGAATATATACCACTATATATATAAATGCCATGCCATTAGCATCTATGACAAGATATCAGAACAGTTCGGATGTTAAACATATAAACGGCTTCATTGCCAATAATTACATGACAAAATTCCACTTGCTTTGGTGACTACATCAACTGCAAACACAGCATTGCCAGAATCATCGTTGTCCTCTAATTAACATTTCTCGAGAATTGAATATTGGCAGTTATGGCTTCCAACAGAAAATAAAGTAAAACAAATTGACCAAAAACAATCAAATTTTGGCTTATGTTGGCCTTGTTTGATGATTTTTTTGAAAAAGTTGCAATGTTTCCTAAAATTGTAATTTTTCCAATTTTTTGTGAACAATCAATTTTTTCTAGGCAATTTTTCATTTTTGCCTTCAACTCGTGATTTTTCACTAATTTTTTCCTGATATTTTAGTGATGTTTTCAACTATGTTTAGGATACCAAAGTGGAAGCAGTGGCACATTAACAATACTGCTTTATTGGTGTTTGTTACTATTTGGACATATCTTACCATGACACCAGAGTTGTCATATGGCTTGAGAGAAAAAATTAAGGGATGATAACATTGTTGGTCGGAGCATATTCTAACATGTTTATTGAACATAATCATTAGAACTTGAAATGTTTACTTTTCTGTGGTTGTTATACTGGATACAATCTACTGTGCTGAAATTCAGACTCTTATATGTAAAGCTTGCAAAGTTTGAAGTGTTACTCTTACTAATGCTTGTTCTGGTGTTTATACCAGGGGCATCTTGAGAATTGCAGCAACTGCAAAGAATGTGTATGATATGAAGAAGGTAAGAACCAGCTTAGTTTGTTTGAGAGTTTCCAGTATTATCTATTTGCCAGGTGTAATGCAAGTCAATCTGTGTTATAACTGATATCTGCAGCTTGTTCTATATTATTTGTATATGTATGACAAGGGTGCCCAAGATTCACTGTCGAATTGCAAAATCTCCTATATAAATAGCTTTGCAGCAAAGGAACTTCTGCCTGAATTGGTTCTCCATTCAGATTTTGCCCTTTACATGCCTCAAGCTGTCAACATCCATCCTGAGCGCTACCTTAAGGTACAAGTATATTACCTGCCTAGCTTCTAATATATATTTATGATTCAGTTTTTGAAAGATGATAGACTTTAACAACAAAAATTTCCACTTTTTCATTTCAACATGCTCAATTTACAAGTTTACTGTAATGAACTATATAGCATTTATTTAAAGTGCAGGCCCTGTTTATGGCATGTCAAAGAAAAGCTAGGGATTTATCAGCTTCACGAAGTTCAGGAACTCAGGTGTCATTGCACAAAAGAAATGTTGGTAGTCTCCTCGAGTTTTCAGGTGATTTAATTGATATGGCACTACCTATATCACTCTTACCTATTCTAATCAGCTTTGTTAGCAATTGCTTTGTTTGCATTATTCTAATGTGAATGCAAGCTGACTGTTTCCATGGAATCATAAATATGGTGACACCTCCTAATATTTACGGGACTGCTATGATCACCCACACCTTTCCCAAACTTTATGCCACAGCCCTTGATCTTTTGCTTATTCACCTGGTTCAGCAGGGATGGGTGTAAGGCTCGAGGCTAGGTCAGCTTTAGGAGAGACTACCAGGTAATGGATCACCTAATTAATCTCTGGGATATCATTGAGGAGGCTAGACAGAGGTCTTCAAAATTCTATTGCTGCTTTGTTGACTTCTGAAAGGCTTTCACATGGTTGCTAGACACTTACTCATGGAGAAACTGTGAAAAATCAGTTACCCGATTTGTACTGCAGCAAACTGATGATATTTCTCCTATTTGTTAAATTACTTTCAACAAATTATTTGCAGTTTTCTACGGCAAATACCGAAATACATACACTGCAGCCTACACAAAATAAAATATTGCGGAAACTAAATACTGCACTGGAGAGAAATAAACACACACACAATTACACTGTTGTTTTTGGACAAACATCCCCAGAAAAGACTCAATGTGGGAAAATTGGTGCAGCAATTGAGGGTTTTTATTATTATGCAGTAGTAATCTAAGCACAAATCATTAGATGCCCAAACTGGCAATTTGATACAGAGAATAAACTGGCAAAGAGGTAGTGAGAAAAATCCCACACTGTCACTGGCGATCCAAATCTGATCGGAGCTCTGGATGGCTAGCCCCATGCTGCCTCTGCATCACAGCCTCTAGAGACTGCGTCACCTCCTCCTCTAATCTTCCGCTGGCTGGAAACGCGACCCTCTGGCACTCCGGTCTCACACCCCAGCTTCTGGCACTAGATCTTGACTGCTCCTCAGCAGAATTTTGGACTCCCTCTGAAGCATTGTGTTGCCTCTGCGTGGCACTGCGTTGTCTCTCTGAACCTCTCTCTGCCTTCTCTGCCTTGCACTCCTCGGAACTGGAAAATCTCCTCCAGTCTACTATCCCTACCCCTCTCTCACTGCTTCAACTTTACTGAATCACTTCCGGCAACTCACAGCTGCTACTCAGGAAATCGACTTCCCAACAAAATCGAACTGCACAAGTGTGTTCTCCAAGTGCCCATCGAACTCCTTATAATCTCTCGTTGGAGCACCAACAGCCAAGATTAAAACATAATCAATGGCTAAGATTAACTGGGAGTTGATCCTCGTCTTCTTCTAGAAGATTCGCACCATATTTAATTAATACCTTTTAATTAACCAGATTTCCTAAGTTTAGACTTAGGGAACCATTTTAAAAAGTTAATTATTTTAATTAAATCATCTCTAGGTAGAATTTTCCCAAATGACTTCTAGGTATTGGAGAATGCATGTGTCTTAGCCTCTCTGCAAAATCTCAAGGCTAGAGCACATCCGATGCTACAAAAATTAACAGAAACTTCATATATTAGGGCATGCATATTCTCCTTGTTAGTTGTGATGTTTCTGCATGACACTTGTGGGTTGTTTTCACACCTCTTAGGGGCTTGTTACCGCTCAATTTAGCAGGGGTCCTAGGAGGGGTTCCTAAGGGACTACTACTAGATCAAGTGGTGACAATGGGACAAAGACCCACTGTCAACCTTAGTCGAAGTCCCCTGCTCTTTACAGACCTTGATCGATGGGAGGAGGTCCAATATAAAGGAAATCACTTGAATGATAGGATCAATGGCAAGGTATAATGTAATTTCCAAGGCTCATTCAAAGGAGAGGCTCAATTAATGGTTCAAATGCTTAAAGGAAAAGTTGAAAGGCTCCCCAAGAAAGACCTATGAAGGATGACCTCGGGCTTAGTGCTAAAAATGATGAAAGATAACCAAGAGATAATTGCTTAGTTATTAGATGACAAGAAGATAGATGCTCTTAAGAAAAAATGATCAATATGACAAAGATAAAATTATCATCCACAATAGATTTTAACCGTGAAACAATAATGACAATGATGGCAAGTAAAAGAGATTAGAGCACTTATCCAAAATGTTACTTGGAATAATTAACCAAGGTTTTCTTCAACACTTATATGAGACTATACAAGAATGAAAAGGATATTAATGACAATTGCCCAAGAGATACACAATTAGATGATCAATGTTCTCAACACCATTAGCAAATTTCCAAGTTATGTCAATCAATTATCACAATGCCAAATTTAATGTGTAGCAATTAGATCTTAATGTAATTTTGAAAGGACAAGAAATGCCAATATCCAATAATTCCTTGAATTACCAATTTAAGCGATATTAACCTTTCGACAAGATAATATCTTAGGATTTTGTGCTTATGTGAGTGAAGTTATTAAGTGCAAGATTATGAACTTTAGGATTATGAAACTCACAAGAAAACAGATGTTAGATCTCTTGAACAATAGGAGCAATGTAACAATTAAACTAATGGTAAATTTGCTTCAACTATCCTTTACACAATATGCTATCAAACACTTCAAGAAACCCTAGGTAACTTATGTTCCAATTAACATGAGCAAAATGAACTTTTGTAACAGCAGTGCCAAATATGCCAAAACAGTCCCAAAGTTATCTCTTCTTTCTAATTTAGATGAGAGCGCTTAAGATGAAATGCAAGCAATGAGAAGATGCTTATGTCACTGTTACATATCAGACCTTAGTATGCTAATGACAGAACAATTTTCATGAAATAAGCCCAACAGTTATTTACCCAATTTGTGCAATTCACTTAGCAATGTGTTAGATGAATTATCAATTAAATTTGAACCACTTAGATGAGTTATATTTCACTGCTATCAAGTGATTATCTGGCTGTAAATAAAACAGTGAGGAAGTGAGTGTTAGATGAAGCAAACCAGTAGGCCCTTAGGCCTTGGAGATGACCCACTTGCTTGCCCAAAATTCTTCTAGGGAGAAAACTACCTCCAATCACAACAATTTGATCCAAAATCTCTGCAAAACACTAACTATTAGCTCAAAAACCAAATGTTAACCAAATCAGCAATGGAATGAGGCAAAGAGGGCAAGAAGCAAGGGCTAGAGTGTTGAGAATTCAATAGGGCAGTAATTATGTTAATTCACTTTAGCTTGATAATTGTTTGTGTTACCTTTTTCCTAATTAGCTTTGTTCATTATTATTACAGTGTGAGATACATCAAACAACTACCAAAACAATAAGAATAGTGACACCATATATAGGTTGCAAGCTAGGGCCAAAACCCCTCCTCTTGAGGGGAAAAACCTTAAATCTCTTCTCTTCTTATAGATCTTTCAATTGACGAATACCATGACCTAGTGACTTAGACAAATACCCTCCAAGATCAAGATCAAATCGGCCTCCCACTGCAAGGACTTCGACCTCCTATTGTAGATCTGAAATTATGTCTCCCAGCAACTACTGCAACTACTGTTACTCCTCTTAGAGACTTCGATCTCCTTCGTATAGCCTTCTCTTCCCTTCGCTTGCCTTTTTTTGAGAATTAGGGCTAGTTAGACACCCTAAGTGACCTTCGCTTGCCTTCCCTTCTCTTTCTTCCAAGATCGAACCAAAGATAGTCCTAGCACAAAAACCCTAACTTTGACTTTCACAAGAGAGAGAGAACTAGCCCAAGCATTTAAACTTCTTCAACTTCCTCTTCGTTCCTTCTTCTTCGACCTTTCTTCTTCCTCTTCTTCTCATAGAATGAGATGAGTGAGTGTGTCTAATGGAGGACGAGTTCCTCTCTATATATAGGCTTCTTTCAAAGGTAGATGTGGCTCTTCATGTAGGCCGACTTGACAGCTTCTAGGCCGACTTCATCTTGGAGGTATTTTGACACTTTAAAGACAATAAGATTTCTTTACAAGATACAATGTGCCCATAGGGTCTTCAATATATGACAATGACTCTTAAACCTAGGACAAACCCTAGAAGCATTCAATGGGTGCTTGAATAAAAGAACTTGAACATGAAACCCATGCTCCAATAATAATTTATTTTCATTTTATTTACAAGAGTACATTTCATACTTATCAAGACCGAACCTAGTTACACATTTTTCAACCCTCCCTTTTAACTAGGGAGGTATTCATAAGAGGTACATGGTCATTCTCAATCTCAAGAGATCTCATAAAAAGAGTCGGATTGGTAACCCATCTGTCTAGCATCATATCAACCAGCATTGTTACATAGCAAGGCCTTGACTAACAACTCTATCCACGTGATCAAAGCACAATGCTGGTGAGACCAATGATTTATTAACCATAATCATTGTCTCTTAAAGTACACACTCCACCCAGGCGTTCACCAAGTATGACCTTCCTTTGGACTATTCTTATCTTGGATAGCTAGTCCTCAAAGAATATCGGTCCACGACTACTCTTGTCTTGAATGCCCTATTAGTTTTTGGTAGCATCGGAAATGCTCTAGCCTTGATAATTGGTGGAGAGACTAAGGCACACGAGTTCTAAAGAACCCAGAAACTGTTTGGTGAAATTCCACCTGGTTGTATTTTATTAAAATAATTAATATTTTTAATGGAGTTCCTAAGTCTAAACTTAGGGAAATTAAAATATTAATGGGTATTAATCAAATTATGGGTGAGAATGATCTAGAAGGTGGATCAAATCGTGTTTTAATCTTAGCCGTTGATTAGAGACTTAATCTCGATCATTGAAGACTCAACAGGAAAAGTATAAAATGGAGGCTTACGGTTCATTTGGAAATACACACGGAGAGAACAAATTGATCTAGAGTTCGATTTTTAGTGCTAGGAAGCTGAGAAATTCGAACTAAATGATCATTCAGCAGTAGAGGGGCAGTGAGAATCCGGAAGGAGTTTCTGGAGAATGCTGAAGAGAGGCGAAGAGAGCTTGCAGAGGGGCAGCGCAGCAGTCGAGAGAGCTGATGCTGGGCCAGTCGGGCCCACACAATCCTAATGTAGAGCCAGAAGGGCCAGCGCAGAGCAGAAAAGTTGCCTGTCACGCAAAATCCAGAGCTGTCGGAGTAGTCGGAAGAGCTGATGTAGAGGGCAAAGAAGGTGGCGCAGGGCTAACGTAGAGCCAACGCAGAAATAGTCAGGGTTAGCCAGTCTTGTGCCAGATCATCTAGAATTCTGCCGAGTGAAGTGAGGTAAAACTCACTCAGATTCTCCGCCAATATTTTCTCTGTAAAGGATTGCTAGATGAGCATCCTAGATTTGTATTCAGATATTTCTCCTGCATAGTAATAAACCCTCAGAATTGTTGCACCAGTTTTCCCACGTTAGGTTTTTCCGAGGACTATTGTGTCCAAAAATAAGTGTGTTTTCTGTATCTTGTTCTTTGCTCTATTTTCTGTTTCATGAGATCACAATTCAAATATTTAATTAGTGTAGGTTGCAGAAGTAATTTGCTTCAATATTCAGAAGAATAACTTGATGAATGTAATTTAAAAATCAAGTAGGTGAAGTAGATTCAGATTTGCTGCAGTAGGGGTTCCTTCGAGTGTAGGAATTTTCACATGGTATCAGAGGATTGATTTTGAAACAGAAAGAGCAGATCCAGTGCTGAGCAGTGAGGCCGAAAGCTGCACTTGGCAGCAATTCGAATCCCCTTGAAGGGATTGCGCAGTCCTTGTCGGGAAGCAGATACGAGGAAATCTCTCTCTGAGTGAGACGACAAAGAGGTACGATTTCCAGTTCGTGAGTTTGCAGAGGTAGAGGGAGTGACGCAAAACCTCAGCGTAGTGCTTGAAGGGCGCAATTTCTGTCGAGGCAGAAATCCGTTGGAAAAAAGCGAAGACACGTAGAAGGGGAATTTTCTCATCGGAGAACTTTCCGCCAAAAAGTTCGAACTTCTCACTTGTTGAGCAGTGCTAAGAAGTGACTAGAGGAATCAGTTTGACAATAGGGTAAGATGGCATCGCATGGGCTCAGAGATCAGGACAGGTTGGAAGGAGCTTCCAACTATGTCATATGGAAGACCAGAATCATAGTTGTTATGGAGGAACATGATCTCGAGACCTACGTCAATAGTGTTTTAGTTGTTCCTACTGACAACGATCAAAAGAAGAAATACAAGGCCGAGTAGGGGAAGGCAAAGAGGTTCATTCTCGATGGAGTTCGAGATCACGTGGTCTCACACTTGAAGGGCAAGGATACAGCCCGAGAAATGTGGGAAGCCTTGCCTTCTCTGTATGAAGGCTCTTCCGAACAGCGGAAGATGTACTTAGAGTAGAAGTTGCAGCAGCCCTTGATGCAAAAAGGAGAAGGGGTGAACCTCTATCTTCAACGTCTTCATGACACTAGAGACCAGCTTGCTGTAGTAGGGTCCACTCAACCAATCGCGATGGTGAGGATAGCCCTAAATGGAGTCTCAAATGAATGGCAAGTTTTTGTCCAAAGCATATTGGGCAGAGAAAAATTATATTCATGGGAGGAGATGTGGGCGGCTCTTCAACAGGAGGAGTTAAGGAGGGACCTAGTGAAGGTCAACCTCAGTGGCAGCAGTGGGAGTGGCACGAAGACGAAGGAGGAGGAGGAGAATGCAGCTCTAGCATTGAAGGGACAACAAAAGCCGAAGCAAAAGAAGGACATTTTGAAGGTAAAATGTTTCAGTTGTGACAAGATGGGCCACTATGCATCCCAGTGTCCTTTGAAGAAAAAGGACAAGGATGAGAAACATGATCCTAAGGCTGCTTCAACAAAGATTTACGAGGATGAGTTTGCCATGAGTTCCCATGCATCTCCAGGAGGGAGATGGGGCGATATTGAGCTGTAGTCGGGAGGACTACATGTGGGTAGGATCCTTGAGGAGTCCACCTCTTGGATCAATTCCTTGCTACGGGAGCCCAAGATTCAGTAGTAGCGAGATGGACTTAGTGTCAGATGATGCAGTGGATTGTTTAGAGGACAGATGCAGTGGCTGGGGACTAGAGATTGATCAATGCAGAGCAAGGTTGGCAGCAATGCAGTTGGCACAATGCAGGAGTCAGCAGTAGCGCAGAAGATTCAGAGGGTTAGAATTAGCAGTAGTCAGATTCCAACATTCATTGTATTATGTTGAACACAATTAACTTCAACTAATTCTGGATTTTTTCAGTTGCTTCTCTCAACAACAGAGTTGCAATACAGATGCAGTGTGAGCAGTGGCAGTGCTAGCAGCATAGCAGATGCAGCGTTTCTGAGGGAGCTGTAGTATAGATGCAACAGTGGAAGTGGCAGTGCCGTGGACAACAGTATAGGAGTAGTAGCAACACAGTGTTGGTGGCAGCAGCAGTGCAGAAGGAGATGCTTTAGAAACAGAGCAGAATGCAGGTGGACATTGTTGCTAGAGCACTTTCCTCGCTAAGGGGGAGTGTTAGTTTTTGGTAGCATCAGAAGTGCTCTAACCTTGAAAATTGGTGGAGAGGCTATGCCACACGAGTTCTAAAGAACCCAGAAACCATTTGGTGAAAATCCACTCGAATTGTATTTTATTAAAATAGTTAATATTTTTAATGGAGTTCCTAAGTCTAAACATAGGGAAATTAAAGTATTAATGGGTATTAATCAAAATATGGGTAAGAATGATCTATAAGGCAGATCAAGTCATGTTTTAATCTTATTCGTTGATTAGAGACTTAATCTCGGTCGTTGAAGACTCAACAGGAAAAGTATAAAATGGAGGCTTGGGGTTCATTTGGAAATACATAGAGAGAACGAATTGATCTAGAGTTCGATTTCTAGGGCTAGGAAGCTGAGAGATTCGAACTAAGTGATCATTCATCAGTAGAGGGGCAGTGAGAATCTGGAAGGAATTTCCGGAGAATACTGACAGAGCGGCAAAGAGAGTTTGCATAGAGGCAGTGCAGAAGCCAAGAGAGCTAACGTTGGGCCTGCGCAGTCCTGATGCAGGGCCAAAAGGGCCAACACAGAGCAGAAAATTTGTCTGTCACGCAGAATCCAGAATTGTCGGGAACTATCAGGAACTGTCGGGAGAGCTAATGCAAAGGGCAGAGAAGGTGACGCAGGGCTGACGCAGAGCCAGTGCAGAAATAGTTGGGGTTAGCCAGTCTTGTGCCGGATCAGCCGAAATTCTGGCGGGTGAAGTGAGGTAAAACTCACTCTGATTTTTCGCGAGTATTTTCTCTGTAAAGTATTGCTAGATGAGCATCCTATATATTTCTCCTACATAATAATAAACTCTTAGAACTGCTGCACCGATTTTCCCGCAATGGGTTTTTCCAGGGACTATTGTGTCCAAAAATAAGTGTGTTTTGTGTATCTTGTTCTTTGCTCTGTTTTCTATTTCATGTGATCAAATATTTAATTAGTGTAGGCTGCAGAAGTAATTTGCTTCAATATTCAGAAGAATAACTTGATGAATGTAATTTAAATATCAAGTAGGTGAAGTAGATTCAGATTTGCTGCAGTAGGGGTTCCTTTGAGTCTAGGAATTTTCACATGCCCTACCACATTCTCAAAGAGTATCGAATGCCAGATGGTTACCCAATCCTCCATTCTTTCTTCCAAATGAATACAAGAATGTATTGTATATCTCTCCCTCTCAATTAGGGAGGATACGTCAACCAAACCAAGCTTGTCTCTCAAATATACAAGCTTCTTGTTTGGAAGTGACTTTGTCAATATGTCAGCTACCCGCTCATCAGTGGAGATACACTGTAGTTGCAGCACACCATTTTGTACTAGCTCTCGAATATAGTGATACTTGTTGTTTATATGCTTTGCCTTTCCATGAAACACTGGATCTTCAGACAAACGTATACAACTGATGTTATAACAAAGTATCACTGTAGAGTTCATCGGTCCTTCAAACAGGGCAGATAGCAACTTCCTCAACCATATAGCTTCTCTACTGACTTCGCAGGTTGCACATATTCAACCTCAGCACTACTCAAAGCAACTGTGTCCTGCTTTCTGCTTATCCATGAGACCATGGAGGATCCCAAACTAAAACATCCTATCGTAGTACTCCTTCCATCTTGTTCACTGCCTCCCCAATCGGAATCTGAATATCAAATCAATTGGACATCATTCCTTCTATCATACTTCAGACAGTAGTGGATGGTTCCTCGCAAATATCTCAGAATATGTTTTGCTGCTACCCAATGATCATGCTTCGACTCCACTTGGAATTGACTGAGAACATTTACTGCAAAGCATATGTTTGGTCGAGTATTCACCAAGTACATCAATGAGCCAATAAGTTGCCTATACTTGGAAGGATCCACAGGGCTAGATTCGGAACTCCTTAGTCTCTTCAAGTTTGTGATCATCAGAGTGGTCATAGGTTTGCAATCCATCATGTCAAACCTTTTCAGTATCTCGATCACGTACTTTCCTTGACCCAAATAAACTTCATCAGGTCCTTGCCAGACTTCTAGTCCCAAATAGTAATGCATCAACCCAAGATCCTTCATGTCAAATTTTGCTGCTAGTTGCTTCTTACATTCTTCAATTCGACCTTCTACACCTGTCAAGAGAAGATCATCTACATACAGAAGAATGATTATAGGTTCACCATCTACAACCTTAATATAAAGGTTTGAATCAATAGAGCTTTTTTTGAAGCCTATTCTTTGTAGGCGTGCGTCCATTCTAGCATACCATGCCCTTGGTGCGTGCTTGAGGCCATATAATGCTTTCTTCAATCTGCAAACATATGCCTTCCTATCTTTAACTTTGAATCCCAAGGGTTGCTCTATATAGACTTCTTCATCTATTGTGCCATTTAGAAACGCAGTCTTGACATCCATTTGGTGGATGTTCCATCCCATCGATGCTGCCAAAGAGACTAATGATCGAATCATTGTATATCTTGTTGTTGGAGCAAATGTCTCTTCATAGTCGATGCCTTCAAGTTGAGAGAAGCCTCTAGCCACAAATCTTGCTTTATACTTATCTATACTTCCATCAACTGCATGTTTGATCTTATAGATCCACTTGGAAGTAACCACAGATTTGTCTTCAAGCCTAGGTACGATCTCCCAGACTCCATTCTTCATTATAGATTGATACTCTTCATTCATGGCATCCTTCCATTCTCGATTATTTACAACCTCTTCAAAGGAGGATGGTTATGCTTCTATCAGTTTTGTCATGTATGCAGCATATCCAGAATATCTCTTGGGTTTCTTGCTTTCTCTAAATGAGTTGTTGGTCTCCATGACCTTCTGCATCAAGTAGTGTAGATTTCAACCAATTAGGTCTTTTCCTTGTTTCAGGGATGACCATAGGTTGAACAGGTTCACAAGGACCTTCTTCTTCATGGTGTGATTCTTCTTTCCCTTGGTCAACTTCCTCCTCAAATATTAGAAGTTCTTCATCATCAGAGTCTATGGAAAGTTCCTTTGATTTCTTGAATGCTATGCTCTCATCAAATATGACATCACAACTGACTTCTATGTGATGTCCATCTTTCATGTAGATCCTATAAGCTTTTGATGAGTTGCTATACCCAACAAATGTTCCCTTCATGCCGAAAGGATCCAACTTCTTTCTTTTGTCCTTTGGTATATGGATATATACAGGACACCCAAAGATCCAGAGATGATCTATAGATGACTTCTTTCCAATGAACACTTCTTCTGGAGTTTTGTTGTCTAGAGATCTGTGGGGACTTTGATTCTGAATGTAGACAACTGTCTTCGTGGCTTCTCCCCACAGAAACTTAGGTAGATCTTGATCGTGTAACATTGCTTTTACACTTTCTTCAATGGATCTATTCTTTCTTTCTGCAACTCCATTTTGTTTGAGATTATATGGGACTATCAACTCCCTCTTAATCCCAAACTCCTTACAGAATGCTATAATTTCTTTGGATGTGTATTCTCCTCCATTATCAGATCTTAGTATCTTGATTCTTCTTTCTGTAAGGTTCTCCACTTCAGCTTTGAATTCTTGAAATTTTGTAAATACTTCGTCCTTGGTTTTCATTAAGTAAACCCAGGTCTTTCTTGAATGATCATCTATAAATGTGACATAATATAGATGACCTCCAAGTGATTTAGGAGTCATAGGGCCACATACATCGGAGTGAATGAGATCCAAGATTTCTTTTGACCGTGAAGCACTGCTTCCAAATGGTCTCTTGGTATTCTTACCCAATGCACATCCCTTACAAACACCTTCATGATCTTCCTTCAGATTAGGAATTCCATCTACTATGGAACTTAGAGTTGGAAGGATTTTGAAATGTAGATGACCAAATCTTCGATGCCAAAGTTCACATGGGCTAATTTCAATGTGAACTAGGGCTTGGGCCACAGGAGATATCAGTCTGTAGAGTCTTCCTTCTCGAATGCCAATAACTTTGGCTTGATCTATACTTGAGTCTTTTCCCCAAACAACGACCTTTCCATCAATGAAGGCTATTTTATCTCCGTAAGACTTGAAATAGAAAGTAAGTTCTTGTGCAAACCTGGAACAAATAGAATGTTGTTGAGGTGAATGTTGCTTCCGTCTTCTAGCTTTATGGAGGTTGATCCAATGCCTTTCACGGGATAGCTCTTGTTATCTCCAAGTTCCACTGAGTAAGCATATTTTCCTTTTGATAAGGTCTTCAATCGATTGGAATGGCCAATCATGTGCCTTGATGCACCACTGTCAATTACCCAAATGTCTTCATCTTGGAATGTGCCAGAGAGAGCCGAGAAGAGACCTTCATTTGTTTCTTTGACTGATACCTTCTTTGAAGTAAATAAGAAACTCCATGCTTCCTTGATACCTTTCTTGAGATGGCTTGCGATCTTCTTGATGAGCTTCTTCACTGTAGAGGATATCTTCATGATGCCCTTAGATAACCTTAGCTCTGATACCATGTTGAGAATTCAATAGGGCAATAAATATGTTAATTCTCTTTAACTTGATAACTGTTTGTGTTACCTTTTTCCTTATTAGCTTTGTTCCTTATTATTACAGTGTGAGATACATCAAACAACTACCAAAACAATAAGAATAGTGACACAATATATAGGCTGCAAGCCAGGGCCAAAACCCCTCCTCTTGAGGGGAAAACCCTTAAATATATTCTCTTCTTATAGATCTTTCAATTAACGAATACCATTATTTAGTGACTCGGACAAATACCCTGCAAGATCAAGATCAACTTGACCTCCCACTGCAAGGACTTCGACCTCCTGCTGTAGATCCTAAATTCTGTCTCCCGGAAATTGTTGCAACTATTGCTGCTCCTCTTAGAGACTTCGATCTCCTTCGTATAGCCTTCTCTTCCCTTCGCTTTCCTTTTCTTGAGACTTAGGGCTAGTGAGACACCCTAAGTGACCTTCGCTTGCCTTCCCTTCTCTCTTTCTTCCAAGATCGAACCAGAGATAGTCCCAGCGCAAAAACCCTAACTTCGACTTTCACAAGAGAGAGAACTAGCCCAAGCACTTCGACTTCTTCGACTTCCTCTTTGTTCCTTCTTCTTCGACCTTTCTTCTTCCTCTTCTTCGCATAGAATGAGATGAGTGAGTGTGTCTAATGGAGGACGAGTTCCTCTCTATATATAGGCTCCTTTCAAGGGTAGACGTGGCTCTTCATGTAGGCCGACTTGACAGCTTCTAGGCCGACTTGATCTTGGAGGTATTTCAACACTTTAAAGACAAAATAAATGTTCTTTACAAGATACAATGTGCCCATAGGGTCTTCAATATATGACAATGACTCTTAAACCTAGGACAAACCCTAGAAGCACTCAATTGGTGCTTCTCCTATAAAATAAAAGAACTTGAGCATGAAACCCATGCTCCAATAATAATTTCCTTTCATTTTATTTACAAGAGTACATTTCATACTTATGAAGACCCAACCTAGTTACACATTTTTCAACATAGAGGAGGGCCAAAGGCCAACCCTAGGCCTAGGATGGGCAATGGCTAGGGCTAGTGGCCATGTAGGCCTACGCAAAGGAAGGAGGCTTTTAGGGCTAACGTCAAGGGTCAAAGATGCTATGATAGGGTTGATAAGGGACTCTAAGGGTTGTCATGAGGGTTGGGAGGCCTATCTAGGCCTGTGACTTTAAGAAGAAGGGCTTCAAGGGGGATTAGGGCTTTCCCAAGCCCACAATTTCAAGGGAATGTTGAGAATTCAATAGGGCAATGAATATGTTAATTCTCTTAACTTGATAATTGTTTGTGTTACCTTTTACTTATTAGCTTTGTTTGTTATTATTCCAATGTGCAATACATCAAACAACTACCAAAACAGTAAGAACAATGGCACAGTATATAGGTTGCAAGCCAGGGCCAAAACCCCTCCTCTTAAGGGGAAAACCCGTAAACCTCTTCTTTATCTTTCAGATCTTTCAATTGACAAATACCATGACCTAGACCCAGACAAATACCCCCCAAGATCAAGTCTACCATGGCCTCCTATTGCAATATCTTTGACCTCCCAGTGTATTTGAAATTCTGCTTGCCAGCAACTGTTGCTACGAGACTTCGATCTCCCTCTAATAGCCTTCCTCTTGACTTCACTTGCCTTGACTTGAGTCCTAGGGCTAGTAAGATGCCCTAAAAGACCTTTGCTTGCCTTCCCTTCTCTTCTGCTTCCAAAATCGAACCCAGAAGATCCAGCACAGAAAACCCTAACTTCGATCTTCCCAAAAGAATAGATAAGGCCTAGAAACTTTGACTTCTTCGACTTCCCCTTCTTCGCACTTCCTTCTTTGACTTCTCCTTCTTCGCACTTCCTTCTTCGACTAAGAGATGAGAGAGTGAGTGATCCAAATGGAGGACGAGTTCCTCTTATATATAGGCTTCTTCAAGGGTGGACGTGGCTCTTCATGTAGGCCGACTTGATAGCTCATTAGGCCGATTTGATCTTGGAGGTATTTTGACACTTTAAAGACAATAATTTTTTCTTTACAATTTACAATGTGCCCTAAGGTCTTCAATATATGACAATGACTCTTATACTTAAGACAAACCCTAAAAGCACTCAATTGGTGCTTGACCTATAAAATAAAAGAACTTGAGCATGAAACCCATGCTCCAATAATAATAATAATAATTTCTTTTTTGTTTTATATTTACAAGAATACATTTCATACTTATGAAGACCGAACCTAGTTACATATTTTTCAACAGGGAAAGCCCACTAGAGCTCACGGAGGGCTACGAAAAGGTTACGGCCCATTGAAAGAGGACAAGGGGAGCTGCGGCTAGGTTAATGGATGCACGACTAGGCCTTAAAGGCCTCAGAAAAAATCTCGGACCACTGCAAAACTAAAGAAAATTGGTTAGAGTACCAAAATCACCACAAAATGCCAAGATTCTTCCTTGTAGGGCCAACGTCTTCCTCTCTTAGTTGAGTGTTGAGCTTGGAGGGAAGCTAGAGGGTGGATCTTGCCTTCCAGGCCTAGATCCACCTTAAAACCCCAACAATTTTTCTTCAAGAAGGCTAGAAACCCTCACAAAATTGATATGGCTTGATAATTCACCTGCACAAATGAAATAAAATCTTCCCAAAACCCCAATATATACAGAGTCCAAAATAAACCTTGTTGTCGCCCGGATTGTACAGACACCGTGACAACCGCTCAGGGTGGGAGTTGTCACTCTGATCCCCGCCCACTCCTTTCTGGCTGTCTCTCGATAATAGGCTATGGGGGCAGTCCCTATGGAAATGAGGTGAAGGAAAATAAGTTGGGAACCAACTTGTTTGGGAGACATGGATGAGTGACCTAGCTACTTGGTAGAATTTAGCAAGATAAATGGAGTCACAATTCTTGCTTATTACAAATTTAGACCAAGTAACCGGATGGACACTCGCTGCTTAATATGATAGACTAACCTATATGAAGTGCAATCCTTAAGATCTAAGTATGATGCAAGGATCTTGGAAAATTTTAGATTAGATGTCTATTTTAAGTTGAACCTCTCCCTTAACTGTTTTGAAAAACAATCTTCAGAGTAGGTTGTGAGATGGAAGACTCCGACGCTGCAGAGACTATGGCTTTGACAACTGCAAGGTCACTGTTTTAACTACTAAGAAGGGTTGAATCTCTCAAGCTAATTGGAAAAGGGTTGCCTTAGGAGTCTATCAACCAACTTATGCTTGGGGCTAAATTATTAATGCAAACTAAGTCCTAGGATGCTTATGCAACAATTACGAGTGAAGTTATCTTGAGTTAAGATTGGTTTATGTTATTTAAATACTTAATGTGAATTATCTTATAGCATGAGTACTCAACAATGATGAGATAACAATCTTAAACAAGATAAGTGCTTAAAAAATACAAGTGTAAGCTTCAACTATAGGTTAAACCACAAGATGCTTAACAATTACAAGAACCTAGAGCAACTTAAATGATTACAAGATGCCAATCATAACTTATCAAGGATGATTCCAACAATATCATTTGTGATCTTATTATTCAATGCCAATTATCAAGAGATGTTCGATTAGATCCACAAGATATTAATATGCCCAAGAGATTCTTAACATTAAGATGATTTATGATTCAAGTGCTTTAGTGAGTGAGCTTTTTAGATATGAAATATGAATTCTTATAGCACATCAAATCACAAGCAGAACACAATGTTAGCCACTTCCACAATGTAAATGCTAGGAACAAGAAACAACAAAATATAAAGCTATGAAAACACTAATGTACTTTATGTTCCAATGACCTTTTTATGAGCAATAACTGACTATTGTGACAGCAGTAAGGAAAACACCTTAGATCCAAGAGATAACAAGCCAATAGTGACTAGATATGATCAGTGAGATGCCCAACAACTTGCCAAAGTAAAATAATGATTTTTAGCCCACCTTAAGATGCAGTATTCAGAAAAATTTTCAGATCTGATCTATTTATTACAACAGTAGAAAAAGATGAGAATAGTGAGTTATCTATGCTACAACAAGTTGCCAAAACATGCCCAAAACTTGGAAAAAATTGCCAAAATTGAAAACTTAACCTTTTGAGCCCTTTTAGATGTGTGATTCAGAAAATTGTAGATCTGATATGTTCAGTTATGTAGTAAATTCCAGCAAGAAAAATTCTAGATCTAGGCTAGATCACCAATGCCTAAGTGGCCAAAATTTAGGAAAATTTTTGCAATTTTGAGTTATTTTGACCAATTTAAATGTGATTTTAGGGCCTATTTATCACTGTTATAAACATAAAATTATAAAACAATGCAATTTAGGGATTAGAGAGCAAAACCTAGGCCCAAGGCCTTGAAGATCCCTTGGTCAAAATTTGCTGAAACTTTGGGATCAAGTTTCCACTTGGAAAATAGAGTTTTTGAGGCCCAAAACCTGCAAATCCACCAAGTATGCAGTCCAAAAATTTAAGATGGATTTAGGGCAAACTAGGGCTAGAGGATGACAGCAAGAGGAAAGAGAGCAAAGAAGGGCTGAAAAGGTCAATGGCTAAGGAAGAGAAAGGAAAGGAAGTAAGAAATGGCCAAGAAGGGTGTCGCAGGGGCTAAGAAGGAAAACACTGGCCTTGGGAGGGCTAGATCTGGGCCCGGGAAGGCCAAAAATGAAACCCTTGCTTCATAAAATTTCTTCTCTTCCAAGATTCGAACTTTTTTGCAAATTTCTCAATGGCTAGTCTTGCAAGAAAATTCTAGAGACTAGATCTTACCCTCAAGGGCCTAGATCTAGCTCTACTTTGACCTCTTCTCTTGATTTAACCTGCAAAAAATGAAAATAAAACACCCAAAACCCCAAATATATACAAAATCCCAAAATCCCAATTAGCAAAATAATTTACAAAATTATTCACAAAACTATACAAATATACAAGGGTTTTGAAATTTAAATTTTTTGAGAAATAATATTTTTATGGCTATTTTTCTTTGATAAATTACTAAAAATACTTTAGAAACCCCACGCACACTATAGCCATAGCAAAAATTTAATCCACCACATAAATATTTAGGATCCAAGCAAAGTTGATCACTGCCCACGGTTTGTCAACTTGGAGACCAATGACTGAAGTATCTGCAAACACTATGTATTTATCTCAAGACAATCTGTTAATCATATGGCGAATCAAATCACCTAAGATTAGCCAAAAACTATCAATAGAATGATTTTATCTCCATCTAATGAAAAACAAATCTTAGCATTTATCAACACGACATAAAAAAGCATGTAGTCAGTACATATCACAAATCAATGAACATGGACACCTCGAGTTGCACTCCAAAGTCTTTATTATGATAGAAAAAATAGCTCCCAGTGGGACAATAGTTTACACAAATGCTTTAACAACAATTTCTTAGCCAAAAATCAGAGACTCAAATGACTCTAATTTATAGATAAAATTGGCAACTAGGGCCAAACTCTATGTGGGCCATCTTATTTATGGCAGTTGATATTTTTCTTGGATTCCTCTCATCGAGAGGTGTAGGATTGATCTAAAGATCATCCAATTTCGATAAGTATTCTTGGAGATATGAATTTATTTGTGTTATGGGAAAATTCGTCAAGGTCAGCCAACAAACAAACTGCCCCCACTTGTGCTCCACATTTTAGTATAAATACAAGTGCCTTGCAAGTCATTTGAACACACAACTCTCTTGAGATTTCTTCTTCTCCACTTGTTTTGGGTTTTAGTGGAAAGAAGAATCTCTAAGGGAAAAACGCAGTCCTAGAGGATGATGCCCTAGCTCATGAAAGCCCTACGCATAGATCCAGGACGCTGTCATATTAAGAAGCAGACATGCCCAAATCCTTCGTGCTGTCATAGAAGACAACCCTTGTCTAATACGCTGTCCAAAGGGAGACCCTCACTACTGTCATGAAGGAGATTGAAGTAGGCTCCCTCGTTGTCCTATAAGGGTTTACTATATGCCCTAAACTGCTGCGCATTCAAGCCCTAGCCCTAGCCGTAGGTCTAATGGAAGATCTTTGTTTTGAGGCCACAACATGAGAGGATAGGGCAACATGGGTTGGAGGACTATTTCATGGGTTGAACAAAGTCCGAAGTCTGTTCTTGAAGGCCGAGACAGGGAGGATAAGTTTCAGAGCTGTTTGTGGTGGTTCTTGGGTGGAGAAGCCTTGGGAGGGCAATGTAGATTGTTGTGGTTAGGTCACAGGCCCTACCTCACTGTTAAAGGTAGTGTAGGGTATATTGAGGGTTTTTCATGCCCAGAACAACATCAAGTCAGGTGAGCATCTCTCCTAGTATAGGCCGCAGCCAAGGAGGGTTGTTTGGATGACTGTTTAGGGGCTGCCAATATGCCCTAACCAATCACAGTCACAACAACTATATTGCAGACCTGAAACTGCAGTAAGACATAGTGATAGTGCAATAAGATGCATGGGTAGCATGATGCAGTAAGGTGCATAAAGAAGCATGATAAATGCAGTGACTGTTGTAGGCAGCATGGATGCAGTACAATGCAACACATTGGTACAGCCTGATGATGATGAGCATGATGTGAATAGTGCAACAGCAAAAGGTATTGAAGCAGCATGTTGAAGTGATGATACATTGTAGTATACATTGAGCACAGTGATGGGTACAGTCATGATTAGTGAAGCATGATGAGATGTAGCATGGTGCAGCACAGTGAGGTGCAACATGATAATGAGGTGCAACATGGTGATGGAGTCACCTTGGAGAATCAGTTGAAGCAGCATGTCATCAACTGAGTTCAGCTACCTCATGTATCATCTTCTTAGAGATGATCTCTGCTCTTATTTAGATAAGTCAAAGTGTTGACTTCTATTGTATATGTACTATCTCTCTCTCTGCTAAACTATTGAAGAACATATAAGAAGAATTGATCAAGGGTTTCCCCACATTGGGGTTTGTCCCTAGCTAGCGCCACATCTTGTGTCCTCTTGTTTTCTGCGATTTATGTTTATGTTCTATCTGCATTTTACTATCATGCTAAATGTGATTGCTAATATGGAATTGATATTGAGCTATATGGAAAATTGAAGTAAAATTGCTCTCAGCATAGAACATACCTAAAATTAACATGGTATCAGAGTTGAGGTGAAGACAAAGCCCAAGCAAGAGTGAAAGAGCAATCTCCGAAGATAGTTGGAAAGGACAAAAAGGCTCAATGGGTTCTTCATCCCTCTTCAGATTCACCAAGGGTGAAATCGAAGCAGAGAACATTATTAGAATGGCACAGCGAAAGCTTCTGATGGCCTACCTAAAGATCACTTCAATGGGAAGTCTGGATCTAAGGGTGGAAGGAAAGGCAGATGCCTTGCTTGCAATAAGTTCAACCATTATACAAAGGAGTCTCCGAATGGCAGGGACACATCACTTGATGATGATAACAATCAATCCAGGGACATCTTCAATGATCAGAGGAATGACAGGTAATGCAATTCATCAAGGAAATGGCTGACTCTTCAAAGAAAGCAAGGAACCTTAGGTATGCAGAATCAAATGTTGTTTTTGATAATCTAAAAGAGTGTTACCCTATATTGGCCCTCGCCACTACTCTTTGGGAATCTGGCTTATTGATTGTAGTACTTCAAGGCACTTCATCGGATAGAAGGATACTCTCTCTTATTTGGTAGAGATGGAAACAATCATGGGATTATACTTGGAGTTAATGCCACCTATCCTGGAAAGGGTGTAGGGAATGTTACCCCTCAATTGAATGAGGGTAACTCGATTCATTTACAAGAATCTCTTTATGTACCTGATCACAAGAAGAACTTGGTGTCCATTTCGACAATGAAAGTCAAAGGTTTCAAGGTGGCATTCATCGATGGAAAGGTACGTGTTTGAAAAGGGAATTTTCAAAGATGCTTTTATTCTTGCATTCAGGGTTGGCAATTTGTATCAAGTTGCAGGAAGTCCATTGGGGATCATGTAGGTTGACACATCTCTTCTATAGCACCGAAGGTCTGCTTATTATGGGGCCCTACATGAATTCAAGAAGAGTATGAAGGTACATGTCCGAGATGTACCAAAGGAAAATCTTACAAGGGGACCATTCCCCTCATGTAGTAGGTCCACAGATTTGGAAAAACTCGAGGGGTTTGAGATTCATGATCGGGAATCTCATGTATGCATGTGGAAGAAATCCCTTTATGGCTTGAAGCAAAACACCCGGGCTTGATATGAAAAGATTGATAGTTGTCTGATGAAGATGAGATTCACTAGGAGTGAAACCGATCCAAACCTTTGCTTGAAGGTTGTGGATGATAGACCTCTCATACTGGCACCTTCTGAGGACGACCTCTTTCTGACAAGTGTAGACCCTCTCATTTGCAAAAGTAAGAGGGAGTTGGATTCCAGATTTGGAATGGTGAACTACAAGCCCGTGACTACCTCGATGGAGCTTAACTTTCAAAAGTTATGTGGTAGGGATGTCGAACCTGATTTGGGAAATGCCTCTAAGTTTCATAAACTCATTCTAGCATTGATGTTCTTGGTGAACTCCCATCCGGATATATGTTTTGCAGTTAGCATGTTGAGCTCATATATGGTTGAGCCTCACTGGATTGGTGCCAAGAATCTTCTGAGATATCTTCGGGGCACAATCTCTCATGGATTGAGATACACTGCCAGAAATGTGAAGCTACATGATTATTCGAACGCTGACTGGGCAGGCAGTGTGGAGGATTGCAAGAGCACTTCTAGGTGTTGGTTCTCTTTGAGTTCAGCTTCGATATCTTGGATGAGCAGGAAGCAGAAGACGGTTGTTTTGAGCACCGTTGAGGTTGGATACATAGTTGGGAGTATGACCTTGTGCGAAGTTGTCTGGTTGTGGAAGCTCTTCAGTGAGCTATTTGGACACTTGTTGGATATCATCGTGATCTTCTGTGACAACCAAAGGGGGATTCGATTGTTAAGGAATCCCATGTTCTATGATCGCTCCAAGCATATAGACATCAGGTACTACTTTATCTGGGATATAGTACATCGAGGAGCAAGAAGGTTCCATCGCATTGGGACTAATGTGCACGTCGTCGATATTCTGTCGAAGCCCCTGGGAAAGGTCAAATTCTTGACTTCCTGAGAACAACTAGGAGTCGTGGAGAGACTCTCTCCTAAGGGTCGTGTATGATATGGACATTGAGCTCTAGGAGCTCTGGGGGGCTTGGGGGTACATCTTGGAGCGATGAACAACCATAGGGTGAGTTGTCCAACCTTCCCCTAGTGGTTTGCTATGTAGGCAGGATGAGTGGTTCATCCTTCTCCCACCGAGACACAATCATAGGGTGAGTGGTTCAACCTTCCCCTAGTGATTTGTTGTGTACAGGGTGAGTGGTTCAGCCTTCCCCTGGGATACCCCTTGCGACATGCAAACAGGATGAGTGGTTCATCCTTCTCCTACTGAGACATCCTACCCATGTAGTCTGGGACTCATGGGAAGTACCTCTCATTTGGCCAATGAGCAAGGAAATGATGATAGGAACATTAGTAGTACCGATGGATGCATCGTGTTACTACCGTACTCCCTATGCTAGGATGATATTGATCTGGGATCAATTGGAACTGACTTCGGGATAGTAAGAGTGGTATGAGACACTCTCGTTTGGAATTGACTTCGGGTCAGTAAGAGTGGTATGAGACACTCTTTATTTGGAATTGATTTCGGATCAGTAAGAGTGGTATGAGACACTCTTTATTTGGAACCAATTTCGAATCAGTAAGAGTGGTATGACACACTCTCTTCATATGGGACTGACTTCGGGTCAGTAGAGAATGGTATGAGACATTCTCGATCAATTCTTCTTCTTCATGGTTCAGCAGAGCAGAGCAAAGCAGTGCAGGACACTGATGGCAGAGATAGTATAGCCCGGCAGATGGATCAGGGGATGGAGTTCTCCTAGTTGAGAGGGAGTGTTAAAATTGGCAACTAGGGCCAAACTCCATGTGGGTTATCTTATTTATGGCATTTGATATTTTTCTTGGATTCCTCTCATCGAGAGGTGTAGGATTGATCTAAAGATCATCCGATTCCGATAAGTATTCATGGAGATATGAATTTATTTGTGTTATGGGACAATTCGTCAAGGTCAACCAGCAACCAAACTGCCCCCACTTGTGCTCCACGTTTTAGTATATATACAAGTGCCTTACAAGCTCTGAAACCAGATTCGTTCAAACAGGGCGACGTGTCTCGAATCCGGCGAATCAGACGCAATTCGTGTCCGGAAATCGAGACACGTCATGTCCGATTGGGACACGAATTCGGAAAAAAGGGACCCGCGTGGCCATAAAAAGGCGAAATTTGTTGTTATTTTCATCATTTTCACTCATCTCTTTTGCAATAGGTTGGTTGTGGGTTCGCTGTGAGGGGTTTGGAGCAAAGAGCAAAGGGTGTGGGAGCGTTTTCAAGGAGATTCAAGCAACAGGTAAGTGCATTTCCTCTCTATTTTTTTGCATTTGTATTACAACTATTTGCATATGCATTTATTTTAGAAATTTGTGCATTTTTTGTTTATTTTTTTTACAGTATTCATGGCTCAATGAAGGGCAGTAGGTAAGGGGAAAAGGAAGGGGAAGAATGTCCCCATTGGAGATGCCCCTTCTCCCCCAATTTCATTAGAGTCTGCTGCAAGTATTCCCTCTATTGCAAGTAATGTTGAGGGAAGACTTCCTCCTAAAGGTAACATTGAGAAATATCCCTTGTGGAAATATGTCACAAGAGAGGAAGGGCCAAGCAGCAAGGTGAAGGGAGGAGGCAATGTGAATTGGAGATACAACTTTTGCCACAGTACTTTTACAAGCACATATTTCCGTGTGAAAGGCAATTTGTTGGCTTTACCAGGTTGTGGAGTTGGAGCTTGTACAAAAGTTCCTTTACAAAAGAGGAAAGAAATGGAAAGAAAGCTCAATGTTGGTATGGAAAATGTGGCCGCAAAATAAAAAAAACCAAGAATGATGATCCCCTTCCATTTTTGAGGAAAGGCAACAACAAATTCCCATTTTAAGAGTTCTAGTGGGGGACAAGCAGCAAAAAGAAAGGGAATTTCACTTGGTCCAATGGACAAGACTTTTCAAAAGGAGAAACGGGAAGAGCTTGATCTCACCATTGCCTTTTTTCTATCAAAACTTCATTTCCTTTAATGTCGCATGCTCACTTCTATTTATTGAGATGTGCCGAGCTGTAATTCAAGGGGCTCCATCATGGTATGTGCTTCTTGTTCAAAGAAGCTTAGAACCACATTGTTGACGAAGGCAAAAAAGAGGTGCAAAAAATGCTTGAGCCTATTAAATCATCATGGCCAACATCTGGGGTTAGCATTGTTTCCGATGGATGGACAGATCCAGCATGACACCCACTCATCAAATTCATGGTGTCTTCCTTGAATGGTCCAGTTTTCTTGAAAGCAATGGATACACTTGGAGAATACAAGGATGCACAATATATGGGTGAGTTGTTTATTAAAGTTATTGAAGATGTAGGTGTTGATTCTTGTGTGCAAATCATTATAGATAATGCACATGTTTGCAAGGTTGTTGGCATGATTGTGGAAGCTAAATATCCACAGGTGTTTTGGACACCTTGCATTGTCCATTCATTGAACTTAGCACTGAAATCCATTGCTTCTTATGTGCTTTGGATTGGTAACATTATTGAGGATGCATGGCATATCCGTAACTTCGTACAAAATCATACAAACGCCCTCACTATCTACTAGGAGTACAACAATTTATCATTGTTGAAGATTGTGTATACATGGTTTGCCCCTTTATTCATCATGTTGAAGAGGTTGAGGGAGGTCAAGACCGCTCTTGGGGCCATGGTTATTTCAAAGTTTTGGTCTTTTTGGAGAAAGACAGATCAAGTAGCTTCTAAAAGAGTGAAGGACACAATGCTAGATGATGCTTGGTGGGAGAGGGTAGATCTACTTATTCAGATCATGGACCCTATCATTTCTTTGTTTCGATTTGTAGATACAGACCAACCTATCCTAGGAGAGGTTTATGAGGGATGGGATTCCATGATTGAGTTTGTGAGGAGCCTTATTTTATAGAGTGAGTGCCTCGAGTATGATACATCACCAGAGGCCTTCTGTGGTACTATACAGGATATTCTTGTCAGCAAATGGGGCAAGAATTGCACACCTTTACATTGTTTGGCTCACTCATTGAACCCAAAATACTACAGCCATGAGTGGCTGTATGGTGGACCTTCCTGCAGATTCCCTGCTCACATGGATGGTGAAATCTCGCAGGGAAGGAAAGATGCATTTAGGCGGGTTTTTCAGGATAGAGCATTGCTTGATGAGGTGGAGGATGCCTCTGCAGAGTTTTCCACTGGGACTGGTCGATTTGCAGGATATGATGTGATTAGAGACAGGGGGGCTAAGAAGACCTATTCTTGGTGGGCAAATCATGGGGCAACAAGCCCTCCTCTACAGCAGTTAGCCAGGAGGCTCCTCTCTCAGGTGACTTCATCCTCTTGTTGCGAGAGGAATTGGAGCACATATGGGAATTTGTATAGTATTAAGAAGAGCAGGCTTGAGCAGTCCAGGGCAAAGATAATGGTGTATGTGCACACCAACCTTTATTTTATTTACAAGCAGAGGGAAGAGTGGTTGAAGGGAAAGACAAAGATGTGGGATGTCTTTCCAGATGATATGGGTTTGGACAACAGTGTTGAGTTGGCATTAGCCAACCTGGATCTCAATGATCTAGTGCTAGAGCCTGTTAGATTTGATGATGGTGATACTGTATAGGGGTCATCCTCCACACTGGCAGATGCAGAGACGACTTTGGATACAGGGGAGGAGGATGCAGTAGAGGAGAGTAGTGGTGACCATGATGATGAGGACAGTGTTGTCACACAGATTGTCACGACAATGCTCAGATCGGAGGTTGTCACCCTGATCCCCGATCTCTCCGTTTAAGCCTGTCTCCTGCGGCTAAGGGGGGTAGACCCTATGGGGTAATGAATGACCAACTGGGGACCAGTTGGGTTGGGAGACACGAAGGGAAAACAAGCACTAAATTGATTTTACTAAGTTAATATACCAGTGCCTTATGAAATGAATGATGAAAAGATTATTTATCAAATGCTGCATGTTAGCGCTTGGAATTCACCTAGGCTGAGATAGACAAACTCTCAAGGCTACATCAAACCATTTCACCTCGTAGCTAGCCCTACGAGGTATGAGAAGGCTCTCTCGGGTCAGATTCGGTAGATCTTTCAATATGATAAGCTGACCAATTAGGGATAAAGATTTTAGGCTAGTAAATTGATAAGGGAGGTTGATTTTAAAGATTTTTGGGGTTTTTGGTGGCAATTGGAGGGAGTGCAATTCAGGGTGCGGGGATTGGATTCAGTTTTCGCAGGGGGATCTTTGGGGCAAGGTAGGAGTGAGTGCTGATGCCTTAATCTGAGATGGATGATCAGGAATGATAGAGGAGGAGCTAAAGAGGGCAAACAACAACTTTGAATCCTCTTTAGACAGTGGAAAACATAGATATTGAACAAAATTAAAAGCTGAGCATGGCATGCATGAATTCAAACTTTAACACTTCATCTGTTCAATTAGCAGCAAAGAAAGAGATGGAAACACATAAACACACTTACAATAACATGTAGAGAACACACCATCAACACAACAATCCACAAGAATCCACAATGATGTCTGCAAAACCCTGGCCTTCCTTTTCCTTAAATTGCAGTAATAGATGTACAATATGCAATAATACTTCTCCCACAAGAGTCCAACCATGAAAATGAGCAAGAGAAGGCATAATATAGACCATCTAACTCCTTTCCCCACCTCTAGGGGTCGAGCTCGGCTTCCGAGGAGCAGTTTGAACTGATTCTAAACTAAGCACTAGATAATAGGTAGTCAAACAACTTGCCTCTATTACTTAGCTAACTTATCCATGCATTAATTATTCACTTTTTACATCAAGGAAGCTTCTAGAAGGGTAAAGAGAGATAAAATCTATCATTGTGCCATGAAAATTATACATTCATCCATCATCTACAAGTAAAAATCATCAACCAAGGTGAAAACAGTGTTTTTTGGCCTGAAAAGTCAAAACTGCCAAATTCAGCTCGAGTGGTCGCGCCCCTTTGCAGCAACTGTTGAGTGGGTTCCACTGGTCCAAATCAGGTGCAAGATGGCTCATTGGAAAGCTTGGTCTGTCTACTTTCCATCCCAAGTGGAATTTCTGGATTTGGAGTTGATTTGACCCCTCAAAAGTCAATTCTCCCAAGGTCACTTTCTGCAACTCAAAAAGTGGGCAGAAAGTCAAAATTTTGATGTATTTTGAGCTTTTGGAGGCCCAAATCTCAAAATCAAGTTGACCCCAAGTATAGGTAATTCTAGTTTTTGCATGCCCTTTCCAAAAATGTCAACTTTTTGTGATTCTGAGCAGTCCTCCCGAGTGGTCGCGCGCGGGGTGAGACCACTCCAATGGCCAAAACCTGTAAATTGCACAAAAAATTCACAAATGACAAAATTTTCTCCAAATTTCTTGAAATTTGGGCTGGGAGTCCCCAATCAAGTACCATGCTCAGTCAAAGAGGCTTTGGCCAAAGTTTGGAGTGGATCGGGCGTTTTCCTTCGTTTTTGTGCTTTGGCCAACCGTCCTTGGAGCACCTTCGTTCTCGCCGGTATTTTTGACATTTCTCTCAAACCATGACACCTGTGTAAAAAGTGAAAGAGGTTTTTCTTCCTTGGCATGTTGTGGACAAAAACCTCTCTCAGTTTTGCAAAATTCATCTTTGATTGCTCAGAAACAGCTTTTGAGTGAAACTTGTCCCGATGTGTGAAACAAGGGATTTTGTCGAAATGGAGCGAAATGAAGGGGATAGGGGGCTTCTAAATTCTTGGGGAAATTTTTGGGAGTGGGGAGGGATGTTAGGAAGCAAGGGAAAGTGGAATCTCAGAGATTGAGTGAGGGGAAGGGGTCGAAAAGGGCAAAACACAGGTCAAACCTAGAAAATTGCCAGGTTGTAGCTAGAAACTAGGGTTTGTGCAAAAATGAGGAATTTGGCGGATCTAAGGGATGGGAAGTGTTTGATAAGGTACTTTAAAGATAGGGGAAGGTGTATGAACATCAGGAAACAAGTTTTGCCGGTGATTTGACCATCCAAGAAAAATTAGCTTTCAAAACCCTAGGAGAGGGAAATGAGCTTGCCTAGGCACAACTGAAGCATGAACAAGATGTAAAATGACCCATTAGATACTGACATGACGATGACAACCCTCTAAATGATGATACACTCAGCTGAATGATGACATAGACTGACATTTGGGCAAACCCTAGGCCTAATGACTAGTGACCAAATTTTGCTTGAAAACTCTTTGAAATGACAAAATTTGACTTTGACACTCTGAGATCACTTTGTAAGAGCATATTTGATCACTGTAGGAAGGCTGGAAAGGCTGACACTAACATTGGCTCCAATGGGGATGGTAGCTCCTTGGAGGTGCCAAGAACCACAGAACTCTGGGAGAGCGGACCAGTGCCTTACAATCATTGGGCAATGGAGTCATTATTTACACATGTGACCCAACACTTTGACACATTTATTAGATGAAAACTTGACTGAACACTGACTGCAACTTAACTTAAGCTTGACTCAAACCGACTCAATGACAAGCTGAAACAATTTGAAAAACTCACTCAATAGACCAACACAAATGACTCATGATTGACTTAACTAAAACAAGAACTTACAAAGCTTGTTGAAGGGCAGCAGTCCATCAAGATTTGAAATCATGATGACAACCACCTGTATTTCTTACAAGACAATATACATCAAACTATATCAAAATGCCAATGCAACCAATCAAGCAGATGCCTTCTTGATTGATTCTCCTGATCAGAGCTCATGATCAACAATAGATAGTGATAACTGGGCATCCAAAAACATACCTGACCATGATCTCCTTCATCACTGAACACTGCAATAAACACTATCACTGCTGGCTGCAACAAACTTGCTAGAGGATCATGAAAAACATGAAGATTTGCCACTGCCACCTCCTGCTGAAAGATCAAGGTGTCCTTTGTTTCAAATTCTGATCTACCTTCATCATGTGCTTCGGTAAAAGTAGGCTCATAAGCTTCAAAAAATTCCGAACAAATGGATGAGCAGATCTCTTCTTGAAAAAACATTTCAGCACATGAAACATATGAAGAATCTGAAAGGTAATCCTGTATGCTATGATCTTCGGTAGTCAGACAATATGGTGGGTGATCTTCATATGGTATCATAACCAAATTATCAAGTTCCTTATTACATTCTTCAATCATAAGGAAAGAAACTTCAGCTGATTCTTGAAGTGCAAAAATGACATTTCTATCACCTACCATAAATTCATCCAAAGGAACTGTTTCACTTACTTGAATGAAGATGTCATCTTGCTTTTCATGAACTGACTGAATTACCTCCTCATGCAGACTCTGTTCTGATGGCATGAGAACATTTGGATCAAAAACTTTGTCTATGGTCTCAACAACAAAACCCTCCTTTTCAGAAGAAGAAGAAGGTCCACCATCATCTTTTTGACCATGTGCACACTGCATTTCTGCGTTAACTTGAGCTGGAACAAGACCTCTCAAAAGTAGATCTATCTCATCTTCAGATAGAGGAGATAATACCTTTTGTTTTCTTTTGTTCAAACAGTGATTGTCTTCATATGACAAGGCATTCAAACTATCATTTTTTACTGAGTTATTGAAAGGAGATTCATCACTTACTTGCACAAAAGTCTCACCTTGCTGTTCATGAACATCTGAATCCAAAACTCGGTCTATGATCTCAACATTAGAGCTCTCTTTGATGGGTTGCATGTTGTTGTCTTCTGTGGGCAGATCTGAAACAAGCTCTTCTCTTTCATCATCTACAGCCATATGACCATCTTCAACCTGCTGATCTTGACAAATATCCTCTAAGATTTCTGTGTGCTGCTGAAATGGATTCTCATACAAAGCCTCCATGATCTCTTCATCCATGAAATTATCATCTTCATAAAACTTCTCAAGGCTTTCAATAAAAGTATAAGCATGTTGGCAACAATCTTGAACTAGATTTAATGATGGATAAGAGTCCTTATATCGTTCAATGAACAAGGCATGAAAATCCTTTAAACAGTAAATACAAGCAGGTGGCAAACTTTCATACCATGATTGAGCTTTACCTTCCAGAGTGGCCAAGAATATCTTCATCAAGCAATCTTCAGGAAAATCCACCTTCAATTTGCGAATATGCATATGAAACCTAACCAGATGTAAAGCAGCATCCTTCTTACCATCATCTTTGAATGTAGGCAGATTCCTTGACCAATCTACCTTGGGAATCTTATTCGGAAAACCTGGAATGTGATCTCGGCTCAAGGGAGCGTATCTTCTTGCAATCCGATCCATCTTGAAAATCTCAGAGCTACTGATCTCTCTGCAGTGAAGTCACCATGAAGCACAGGTTGCTGGATTCTTCAGTGAAAGGAGTCGCCAGTGAATGATTTCAGCCTTTCAAGTGTCTGATCGTTGTCCACCATCAACAATCAGATCTGAACTTGATACATGTACTGGGGTAAAGAGTCAATGAAGCGCTACGTTCACAAGCTCACGGAGATTGACTGAAGCAGCATTTATCTACTAACGCTGATGTAAAACAAGAGCGTTTTCGAAGGCTACCTGGCGTAACTTCAGGCTCTGTCTAAGACTTATGAAATAACACATCAATGAGCAAAAGATCAGTTTGTTCTCCCCAGTATGGTCGCCAATATGTTAGCGCTTGGAATTCACCTAGGCTGAGATAGACAAACTCTCAAGGCTACATCAAACCATTTCACCTCGTAGCTAGCCCTACGAGGTATGAGAAGGCTCTCTCGGGTCAGATTCGGTAGATCTTTCAATATGATAAGCTGACCAATTAGGGATAAAGATTTTAGGCTAGTAAATTGATAAGGGAGGTTGATTTAAAGATTTTTGGGGTTTTTGGTGGCAATTGGAGGGAGTGCAATTCAGGGTGCGGGGATTGGGCTCAGTTTTCGCAGGGGGATCTTTGGGGCAAGGTAGGAGTGAGTGCTGATGCCTTAATCTGAGATGGATGATCAGGAATGATAGAGGAGGAGCTAAAGAGGGCAAACAACAACTTTGAATCCTCTTTAGACAGTGGAAAACATAGATATTGAACAAAATTAAAAGCTGAGCATGGCATGCATGAATTCAAACTTTAACACTTCATCTGTTCAATTAGCAGCAAAGAAAGAGATGGAAACACATAAACACACTTACAATAACATGTAGAGAACACACCATCAACACAACAATCCACAAAAATCCACAATGATGTCTGCAAAATCCTGGCCTTCCTTTTCCTTAAATTGCATTAATAGATGTACAATATGCAATAATATTTCTCCCACAAGAGTCCAACCATGAAAATGAGCAAGAGAAGGCATAATATAGACCATCTAACTCCTTTCCCCACCTCTAGGGGTCGATCTCAGCTTCCTAGGAGCAGTTTGAACTGATTCTAAACTAAGCACTAGATAATAGGTAGTCAAACAACTTGCCTCTATTACTTAGCTAACTTATCCATGCATTAATTATTCACTTTTTACATCAAGGAAGCTTCTAGAAAGGTAAAGAGAGATAAAATCTATCAATGTGCCATGAAAATTATACATTCATCCATCATCTACAAGTAAAAATCATCAACCAAGGTGAAAACAGTGTTTTCTGGCCTGAAAAGTCAAAACTGCCAAATTCAGCTCGAGTGGTCGCGCCCCCTGCTCGAGTGGTCGCGCCCCTTTGCAGCAACTTTTGAGTGGGTTCCACTGGTCCAAATTAGGTGCAAGATGGCTCATTGGAAAGCTTGGTCTGTCTACTTTCCATCCCAAGTGGAATTTCTGGATTTGGAGTTGATTTGACCCCTCAAAAGTCAATTCTCCCAAGGTCACTTTCTGCAACTCAAAAAGTGGGCAGAAAGTCAAAATTTTGATGTATTTTGAGCTTTTGGAGGCCCAAATCTCAAAATCAAGTTGACCCCAAGTATAGGTAATTCTAGTTTTTGCATGCCCTTTCCAAAAATGTCAACTTTTTGTGATTCTGAGCAGTCCTCCCGAGTGGTCGCGCGCGGGGTGAGACTACTCCAATGGCCAAAACCTGTAAATTGCACAAAAAATTCACAAATGACAAAATTTTCTCCAAATTTCTTGAAATTTGGGCTGGGAGTCCCCAATCAAGTACCATGCTCAGTCAAAGAGGCTTTGGCCAAAGTTTGGAGTGGATCGGGCGTTTTCCTTCGTTTTTGTGCTTTGGCCAACCATCCTTGGAGCACCTTCGTTCTCGCCGGTATTTTTGACATTTCTCTCAAACCATGACACCTGTGTAAAAAGTGAAAGAGTTTTTCTTCCTTGGCATGTTGTGGACAAAAACCTCTCTCAGTTTTGCAAAATTCATCTTTGATTGCTCAGAAACAGCTTTTGAGTGAAACTTGTCCCGATGTGTGAAACAAGGGATTTTGTCGAAATGGAGCGAAATGAAGAGGATAGGGGGCTTCTAAATTCTTGGGGAAATTTTTGGGAGTGGGGAGGGATGTTAGGAAGCAAGGGAAAGTGGAATCTCAGAGATTGAGTGAGGGGAAGGGGTCGAAAAGGGCAAAACACAGGTCAAACCTAGAAAATTGCCAGGTTGTAGCTAGAAACTAGGGTTTGTGCAAAAATGAGGAATTTGGCGGATCTAAGGGATGGGAAGTGTTTGATAAGGTACTTTAAAGATAGGGGAAGGTGTATGAACATCAGGAAACAAGTTTTGCCGGTGATTTGACCATCCAAGAAAAATTAGCTTTCAAAACCCTAGGAGAGGGAAATGAGCTTGCCTAGGCACAACTGAAGCATGAACAAGATGTAAAATGACCCATTAGATACTGACATGACGATGACAACCCTCTGAATGATGATACACTCAGCTGATAGACTGACATTTGGGCAAACCCTAGGCCTAATGCCTAGTGACCAAATTTTGCTTGAAAACTCTTTGAAATGACAAAATTTGACTTTGACACTCTGAGATCACTTTGTAAGAGCATATTTGATCACTGTAGGAAGGCTGGAAAGGCTGACACTAACACTGCAGAAGTATGAACTCATTAACAATCATTTACCATCAAACAACTCAAACAAAGATTAACTTTTACCAAATGTGAGATAATCAATAAACGCTCAATGGTTTAACAATACTCCAGCAATTAAAATTTCGAAAAAGATTAAATGCTGTAAATAACCCGTAATTTTAAATGCTAACCAAAGATCAGATTCATATAGCTAATCTTTAAATGATCTTCTAAGCGTATTTAACCACATGAAAATGATAAATATTAGTCCCACATCAAATTTTAGCCTCAGCAGAAAAGATATATTGCAAACACGACAAATCCTTGAGCCAACACTGAATCCGGCAAAATATTTCCAAAATATATTTTTATATTTTTCAAATAAAATAAAACTAAAGGCTAAATGAAACTTTAAATAAAAAATCTAAAAATCTAAATTAAAAGAAAAGAAACTCTTTATGCTTTTTGTAATTTTATAATTTTTATGAATTTTTTATTGTTATATTTTTTCAAAAGAAAAATAAAAAATAAACTAAACAAAATAACTCAAATCCTGAATCTAAATCTAAAACTAAAGTCAAAATCTAAACTAAATTAAAAGAAACCTTTTTTATTTTTTATTTTTTTATTTATTGTAAAATTAGATCTAAAATCTAAAATCTATATAAAACCTTAGACTAAATTCTAAACAAAATGAAATCAAAATTAAAACTAATGAAAAATCAAATCTAACCCCTTTTTTACTTTTTTGTTTTTAATGAAATTTTTTATTTTACATATGAAGCTGCAAGTTAAAAATTAAAAAAAAAAAAAACAAAAAAACAAAAAACTGAATTTAAATAAAAATTAGAACCAAAACGTAACAAAAAAATTTAATTCTAACTGTAAGAGCTAACTTAAATCAATGCATAAGCACATAGAAACACCTACGCTAAACCTGAAAATCGATTATGCCAACCACGCAAGAATGGATTTTCGACCCTTTTTTGCTTATCGTTGCTAATATGCAGGTCGGATGGCGGAAGTAAGGCGTGAGGAGCTGCGGCTGAGGGCAATGGCAGCAGTGGAGAGTGAAATGACGGGAAAATGGAACTGCAGGGCAGGTTGACGGCTTGGGAGGGAACTGCGGTTTTTTTTATTGGAGTTTGTGGTGCGTTTGCAGGTCTAGCAGAGAGGAGAAAACCCGCTGAAGAGAGGGTGAGGTGTGCTGTGGGAAGGAGAGCGAGGGTATGGAGGCAACTCGGGCCAGGACTGCGTGGGCCTCTTTTCTTTTTGTTTGTTTGCAGGCTGTGGGCGTTGCATGAAGGGAATGGAGCTTGCGTGAAGGAGGAAAATCGAGTGCTGCGGTGGTTGTAGATTTTATTGTGGAAACAATGAAACGTGGGCAGCAGCAAATGAATGGTAGAGTTGAGGAGCAAGGATGGAGCCACGATGGGAAATGAAATCGCTTGGAGAGTGAGGGTCTAGTTTGCAGATTGAAACGCAGGGAGCTAAGGAGATGAACGCAGGAGATATGGCAGCAATCCAGCCTGCCCAAAAGAAAGAATTTTTCCTGTAACAAAAATAAACCCCGAGCAGCAAAATACTTTGATCAAATCCTCGGAAATCTTCAGAAAACCCTGCAACCTGTAATGGAAAAAAACCCAAAAATAATATGTGCAGAAAACGAAGCTAAAACCCTAACTAAATAATTACAATATTCACAAACTGCAGGCTCTAAAATAGCCAGATTTCTTGTTATGCCACAAATATTTTCAGAAATTTAATTTAATGTGAAATGCTTCAAAAAAACCCTGCATGTATTCATAAAAATTTCAAATGATAAGACCGAGCTTAACACTAGCTGGGCTCTTTCAGAAAACACAATCCGGGAGTTGGCTGGTTCAGCCGAGAACTTCCCCTAACGCCCGGTAAACTCAAAACTAAGATTTCTTGCACAGCTTAAAATCAACCATTAACATAGAGGGAGAAAACAATAGTGAAACCCAGATCAAATGGAGATACCTGCCATTATATTTCAGAATCTAAACTATCATTCAAACCCCAGAGATCAGGCAAGATACCTGTGCCTGAATCAATCTTCATCAAGCTATTATCGATGACTGAAAATAAAACTATGCAGAAAAATAAAACAATCTTACAGCATTTCCAGAAGAGTAACACCAGCAAGATTTTTAACCCCAAAGTCTTTCTTTATTGCACAAAAAATGACTACAAGAGAGCTTCCTTTAGCACCAGACTCTAAGATCCAATCTGATCTCAAATGACCCCTAGCACCCTATTTAAAGGAAAAATTCCCAACAGCTAGTTCGAGTGATCCATGTCAAACTAATCTCGACCGTCGATGAGGATCAAGATTTCTTTTAATCTCATCCGTCAAATTTTTAAATGCATTTTAATATATTAAAAAATTAAAATTCTGCATTTATTTACTCAAAAAATTGACTTATTATTATTTTATTATTTTTTAAATTTTTATTTTTTAATTTTTTAATTTTATTATTATTTTTATTTATTTTTTTAATTTTTAATTTTTTTAATTTTTTTTTAATTTTTTAATTATTTATATCTTTATTTATTTATTTATTTTTAAATTATTTTTTTAAATGGATCCTCGAACTTAGCCTTTGGAAAAATCACCTAGGACCTAGGACTTAGGACTTAGGACCCATGACCTATGAGGGGATTAAAACATTTCCTAACCCTCAAGACACTTTACATCATGACTTTTACAATTTTACATCTCAAGGGGGAAAAACCCATTTGACATAGACCCTCATAGACCACCCAGTTCTGCAACCAAATATAATCTAGCAGATCAACGCACTAGGATTCCCCTAAGATTCTAATGACAAAATTCATTCCGGCTTTGGGGTTAGGCTGAAGGAAAACTCTGCCGATCATGGATCGGTGAGACAAAAAACCTTCAAGAACGTAGATTATCACTAGAAAATTAGATCCACCTAGGCGATATACATACATGACTCAACTCTGCTAAGATTATTTACTATTTATACATGCAGACTGGGTTTACAACATAACATGATCAGGTCAACAATGACTGTCGAATGGCACGAACACGTCGATCAAGCGCTATCCCTTTTGCGAAGAAAAGGGGGTGTACTGCTATGGGTAGTTGACATATAGTGGTCAACAGACAGTGATGCTGATTTTGATGATGACTATGAGGATTGATGACTCATGAGTCATGAACTACCTACAACCTTGAGGCTTGTATACTTGTAGTTGTTTTGTATTTTCTATTTCTATTTTCCATTGGCATTGCACTACCTATGTAACAAATTTTGATTTTGATGACTTAATGAGAAAACTACAGTTGTCAATGTTTTTATCTTACTATCTTGTCTTTCTCCTATTAGATCATTGATGAATTGAATATGTATTATGATTTATCATTTATGAATTTAGAATTTATGATTCATTGATTTATCATTTATGTGACATGTCACAAATTACAATTGTATTTGAATTTTGTATGTACTATGCATGCTATAATGTTACTAACTTACTTTGTAAACAATAAAACTTACATCTAGATGAAGATCTATGTTTGAAATCAATGAATTTGTATCGTGAATGAGAATTTGTGTAAGAAATATCTATTTTTTAATATATATATATATATAACGTGTCCAATTTTGAGGGGTCAACATACCCGTGTCGAACACTGGAATCCTTGTGTCCTGCGTGTCTCGTGTCAGGTGACTTAGGTTTACTGTGATCTCTTGAAGAGAGTGAATGGTTGAAATTTTTCATGTATAACTACTTAATGATTGGAATGCTATATGAAGACTAATTGTATCATTGGAAGGAGTTATTGATTTGAAAATTTGTACTAGTCTTAATTGCACTTAAAAATCAACACTTTCCAGGGGCTACTAGCCCTCGCTAGTCTTTGAAGGTGATACCATCCTCATCTAGACCCTGGATCAACTGCCCTCCATCAATTGGTGTTAAGGCCAGCCTTTGGGCATGTTGGATCTAGTTGTGTCACCTTGAAGAATCATCAAATCTAGTGCAAAGTGTGGTACAATGTCTTGGGTGCAGGGGGTTCCCTGGAACATGTGTGAAATGTTGTTGCTGCTAAGAGGTTGAAGAATCTCAAAGTCTCACTTAATAGTGCCAATATACTTCTTTAATGGTCTAGGTACTTGTGGAAAGGTGCCCAAGACATGGGTTGTTGAACCACTTGACAATCACAACATATATTCTAGTGAACGCAACCAGTCACTAGGGACAAAAATCATTGTTGCATCTCAATGAACCAAGCTTGAGAGTCATGGGCTATTTGATACTTCAAATAGGGATCCCCTTCCAAAATCAGGGTCTTGAGCTCGCAATGGTGGTTTCATCTTAGGTAGGAGTGGTTAAAGGACTTAGGTGTTTCCAGCCCTTGAGGGAAAGTAGCATTTCCTAAATCCACCCTTCAATTGATAGGTGTTAGCGAATAATAATGATGGTCACGGAGGGGATAAGACTTCATGGCCAAGTGCCATGGTCAAAGGGATCAGTTGATGGAGGATCCACATCCTGAGTGTATAGATGTGAGGAGGGAGCATTCATGGATGCTTGAATTACCAACTTGGCCTTTGTTTTTCTCTTGTGTGCTTGAATTACAAAATGATTAAAGCACCTTTTGAGTGGAAGCCCACCTTTGTCCATGTGCCCATGCCAGATGAGTGAGAAGCATATGGCTGATGCAAGTGGTGGAGATATAATGGCATATTATGAACTAGTGGTGGTTGTCAGGGGCTGCTAGCTATGTGGTTGACTGGCTGGCTGTTAAGAATAGGAGAAAAGTTTTCTCCTATAGGGTTGCCCATTTTGGTGGGTAATAGGACTTAGGGGTAATTGCCTTTTCAATGAGGCGGCATAGCTCTAGCTTTATTATTTTTAAACTTTTGATTTTCACGCTCTTCACATCTAGCCACCTTGGCTTTATTTGACTTAGGTTTACATTGGTCTTCAATTTGCTAAGCTGGACATTGCTGAATGACATATGATAAGACAAACATGAACGAGAGTAAAAAAAAAAATTATGAAAGAGATGGAAGTGAAAAAGGGAAAGATGGAAAGTATTAAAGATCATGGCATAGCAATTGAAATAAATATCATGTGTATGAATTTATGAATTACCATTTGTAAGTGCAAATAGAGAATAGTGGATTTGATAATTATGTCAAAGAGATGCATTGTATTTTATAACTGCAGAGAACATTGGGTTAGATAATTATGCTACCAACTTCCAAAGGGGAACATCCTTTCTAATTAAGTATGAAATAGTATTTTGGCTTTGTGTAATTGGATTGTTGGTGTGGACTTGTGTGCTCACTGATAATGAAGTGTTTGAACTAGTGGCAGAACACTCTATTAGAGAAACAAGTTCAATGAAGAAACTTGTTGGATGCCCTTCGTGCTAAAGGATAGAATTTGCAGAAGGAAGTTGAAGCAATAGTGAAAAATATAATGCTTCCTTGTGAGGTGAAACAAAATCTGAGTGTACCTGGGTGACTGAAAGTATGAGTACAGGGTGAAGTTGAGGTTGCATTTATTCATGAGATTCCTTATGTTGGCTTTCATCTACAATACTTGTACTTTCTAAAGTATCGTCAACCAAGATAGATGATGTTGGGGCACTGTGTTGAGCATAAAATGCAAGATGTGCTTAATTGCTAGAGGAGTAATTCCCATGGAACTAGTAGACATCATTTCTTGTCGAAATGCAGAAAAATGTCAATGGAGTTTCTTGACTTGGACCCTCTTGACTGGAACTAGTGTACATCTATTCCTTGTGAAGTAATAATGCTGGAACATGGCCATATTGTCATGTATAATTTTGGCCCGAAACTCCTTTTATTGTTGCCACTACTCTTGAAGGATTTTAACCAAGAGTTGGATTAGATGTGAATCTTTGTGAGATTCTGCATCCTCCAGGACCTCATGACCTGGATGTCTAGAGCCCATGGGGACTTCCACTTGATAAGAGTCTAATAGATTGAATGAAGAAACTGAACTAAATGTCAAATTTGCAAATCCATAAACATTGGCAAATACAAAGAATGTGTGCTCATTGGACAGTTTAGAGCCTGTCAGATTCTATCTTTTGAGCTCTTTAGTGACTGATCACTTCTCTTTGAAGCATTATTTTCCTCCCATTTTCTCTTTTTCTTTTCCTGTAGTTTTCGATGTTGTCAATATATATTTTTTGTTCTTTTGCAGTTTTCTCAGAAATGCTTTGGCACTCCTAATGTTTACTTATCTTTCTATTTTTTACTGTCCCATTGGCAAACATTGGCCTTATTGGATGTTAATACTTAAATTTAAGTCAAATTAAATTAAATTTGACCAACTTTTGAGCATTAATTCTGGGCCAAATGTTTAAGGCTTGTCTACCAGCTCAAAATGTAAGGTGAAATAAATCTGAATCAAGACATCTATAATTCGTTAATGAATAACAAGAAGGATTGGCCCTTCTTTAGCAAGCCCCTTGAACTTTTTGTCCATCCTTTCATTCTTTGCCACTAATTATCTTCATTAGTTTTCTTACTGGTGGTCTCGAGGCATTACGACTGGATCTCAAAACTGATGTTTCTTAGGTCCTGGTACTTTATAAGAATCTGATCCTTATACCATCATTGACCTATTTTGTTTTGCTTATAATACACTAACATAAATGAGAACTGGAAATGCACCTTGAATAGTGATTGAAAATATCGTTGATATGTACGATGCTAAATTATCTTATGAATACATATGATATACATGTACACATACCATATTGTATTTATATGGAACACTCTGAAATCTACAACGTGCCTAGCATCTAAGTTCATTTGATTTTATCAAATTTCATTACTTTACAAGGACGTCATTTTTAACCTCATTTTTAATCATATGTCCATGCACACAAGCACATACACAAACCAATTGCATATTTCCATATGCACATACAAACCTGTTATTAAAAAACAAAATCTCAGAAAGCATTTTCTTTCTTGAAAACTTACATTCAAGTGGTAGGGAGACCATACCAAGAGCTACAAATGAATAGAAATCTATAGAGTCATCAGAATATGCTAATATTATCAATTATAGTGCAGCAAATTTGTGTTACATTTACTTTTGGTCAAGAAGTTTATGATAACTTCTTGTCCCTTGGTCTCATAGACAGTAAATAAAATCTGAACAAGATAGTCTAAAATTTATATTAGAATCATATAGTCTGCTCAAGGTCTATACAATCAATCATATTTAAGAGTATAAATTCCAAGCCCCTTCTAATACTGCACAACATACAAATAATCCAAGAACAAACGCTAGTATTATTCCCGACTTTTGTGTAAATCTTATCCTAAAAAAATTTAAGTTTACTCCTGGTTTTGAAACACATCATGATACGTAATCCAATATTGATGTTTATGCCATATTCAGAGTTAAGGCCCATTAAGAACAAATACAAATTGCAAGACTTCTGAATATAAAAATCTGTCTCAAGGATGCAATTGGGTTTGATATCCACAAATATTTGTATTGCAAAATTTTTAAAAGAACTTGTGGCTAATGCTTTCATTACATGATTACTCTTTTGCATGGTAAGTATTTTGTTTTTTGAGTAAGTTTTATATTTTTATGCAGGAGGGTATGACGCAGTAATTATTTGTTTGGGTGCAAAAGTTGGTTTGTTGCCAGAGCTCGTAGGCAAATTGCCTCTTTCCACATGCAAGGGAATTGTCGCTCATCTAGAATTGCCAACTGCTAATAGGTCAGCTTCTGTTACAACAAAATTGACATATGCTATAAGTCTATCTTGTTTAGACAACATCTATGAAATGTATTGTAACTGTTGTTCAATATATGCTTAAGATATAATTGTTATGTTTCTTTTTCAGAGAAATATACAACAATGAATCCCCTTCTATATTATCAAGTGCATGGCTTGCAGCACAAGGCCCTCGCAAGATTCTTATTGGAGCAACAAAAGAGTGGGGATCTTTCAACACTTCATGTGATGTATCTATAGAGGAAGCTTCTTTGGCACTTAAAGAACTCTTGCCAAAGATATCTACAGTATACCCTGCAGTAAAACAATGGACGGTCTTAGGGACTAAAGCAGGTTTGAGGGCCATGCCACCTCGCACATCTCTTGGTGCATTGCCTCTTATAGGTTGCATTGATAATTTTGTTTTAGAGTCGATGCAAAAGGATAAGTTGTTTGGAAAGAAAAACACTCATTCTAGCCAAAAGGTGATTCCTAGATATTGGTTTGTGGGTGGTCTTGGCTCAAGAGGGCTTATATACCATGGGTTGCTGGGGAAATTGATTGCTAAAGCTGTTGCATCAGGTAATCAAGATGTCCTTCCTAGTGAACTGACATCATGGATGTTGTCCAGCTAGCGACATAAGTTTCATCCCCGAGGCTCAAAAGGTGGTTAATGTAAGTTTTATGGCATTTTCTTCACTTTAGAAAGTTTGGCATGATCTTCTAAACACTCACTGGTTGCATGAAAGTTAGATAGCCATACATCTTTAAGTGCTTATCTAATTAAGATTTATTGAGTTAAGCCTTGACATGTAGCTCTAATTTTTTTTATTGATTCCTGCTAATCTTTATTCTCTTTTATTGTTAGGTTGCCTAGCTTTCTTTTCATCTTTGTTCTTCAATGTAGATGCTCCTTTTTGGTATTTTTCTTTTGTTTTACTAAATCTCCCCTTTATTCTTAATTTTTTTTAAATAAGTCACACATTTGTTGTTGTTGTTGTGGAGAGCTGTCTTAAATTGGCTCTATACAAGTTTGAACATTAATTTAAATATGTAGAAATGCATCATTTTTTCTTTATTGTTTACAACCCAATCAACCACATATGGGTGCTTTAAGTCTTTTGTCATGAAGTTGTTGAGTTCATTCCAATAATTTTTCAGTGTTATGGTGGTTAATCTTGTCATGGTGACACTTGTAACCCACCTGGTGGTCATTATGTGGTCTCGTTGGTGTTGAAGAAAGTGTAACTAGGTTCGGTCTTCATAATGACATGTAATTATGATTGATGTAAATGATGTAATAAAGAGAACAAAATTATTATTGTAAACTTGCTTCATGGGTTTCATGAGCAAGTCATTTTTGAATAATAGGATTTGTCATTTAAAGTCTAGAATTAATGTCATGTATGAAGAGCTCTTCTTGAGCCTATGTTTAATGTATACAAGTCTATAGAAATGTCTAGAAGCCCTCCAAAGACAAGCACAATCCCTCTTGAAGAAGTCAGCCTCCAAACAATAACAAAGGAAGTCAAGTTGGCTCACATATGGAGACACACCCGTTCAACATGACATGTCAGCTCAAGTGTAGAGGCAAACCACTATTTATATGCGGCTAGGGTCACCACAGAAGGTAGAGAATTCGGACAAGCATCTCTGTGTTTTTCGGATGGGTACCATAGAGATGAAGTCTCGACCTCCTCATAGTCTCGGTGAATACAACAAAAAAAGGCTCGGACCTGTCTCCTTACAGTCTCGGCATATTTGTGATGAAGAGGATCTCAGTGGATACCACAGAAAAAGGGCTTAGACCTGTCTCCTTGCAGTCTCGACATATCTGTGATGAAGAGGATCTCGGTAATCCCACGGTAACACACTCTGTCTCGGCATACATTCTAGATACAGTGGTAATCTCGGCATAGATGTAATCATGTAGATACAATCATGATCTTGATGGAGACATAGTTACAAAGACATGATCTCGATGAATTTAGATGCGGCTCTCATATATATATATATATATATATGGAGAGAGAGAGAGAGAGATCTCGTTGTCATGGTGAAGATCTCGGTGAAGATGCAGCAATGGTGCAGTGGTAATGATCTCAGTGGTACAGTAGTGATGGCCTCAATGTTGCAATAGTGATGAATTTAGTAGCAGTGATGATGATCTCAGCAATGACAAAGAAGAGGATTGGTGTCTTGATCTTGGAGTGGCTAAATAGGTCAAGGGCCATGGTCTTGGTATCCGTCAATTTGAATCTCTATAAGAAGAATTTGTGCAGGTTTTCCTCTCAAAGAGTGAGAGGTTTTGGCCCTGGCAGAAAGCCAACATCTTTTGTTCTTGTCTCTTTTGTTTTGGTAACTATTTGATGAAGTAAGAAAACACGCTCTAATAATAACAAGAGAAGATTGTGCTAATAAGAAAAAGTAAAAAGTTCCTCACAAATAGTTATCATCGTGAGAAGAATCATATTAGCCTGATTGCCCTAGATTCTTCAATGTGGTATCAGAGCTAAGGTGTTGAAGTCAAAGGAAGGGCATAAAAGAGACACTTAAGGATCAAGTTTCAAGAAGGGCATCAAAGCAAGTTGAAGGGCTTTGTGTTTCAAGATCTACATCAAAGATTGAAGAATCCGTGTACAACAACTAGGACTTTTGTCTATATAATCAAAGAGATAGTCCGCAACAACAAGACAATTTAGGATAAGTACTACAATGAGACTGATTTGGATCCTTATTTGAAATTCTCGGATAATTTCATAGTCTCATGTTACCCACAATGTCAGTCTATGTCATACAGTGATCTCAATAATCTCAAAATGACATGATCTCAACATACCAGTTATAGTCACAACCTCGAATTGAAACCTTTTTCTATAAAGAATACAGTCTTGACAACTCAGATTCCCATAGCTTGATGATGCATACTCGATGGCATATAGAAGTGGATCATCTACAGCATAGTGCTCAGAAATAGGTGATGATTGTAGCAAGTAACCTCGATGCTCTATGATTCTACACGATGTTGCATACTACAAGGTTCCATAGTCCACTTGTGTGATAGCAATACAGTGTCATCTCAAGTATGTCAACAATTTGTTAATCATAAGGATCAGATGTATAAGTCAAAGTATCTTGAAGGCAAGAAGGCAAGCTTCCTATCATTTCAACAAGGATCTCATTCGGAGGAAGCATCAATGCATCTGCTTCAACCACCTTCAACATGATCAAGGTGAAGATTTCATCTTCACATGACAAGTAAGTATCTTTCATTCTATAATCAAGTTTGGTTAAATGACTTCGTGTTTGCAAGGAGATCTATAAATTGGTTGGGTCATCAAAATTCCTTGCATAAGAAAGGAGGATAGATATAAGTCCCCGAAAGAGAAGTCGTTGATATAAATGGAAAAGTCTCTGAAGGTCAAGCATTGTTTGAATGCATGGAAAAAGATCAAGGGACTTGTTGTCGCACAGAATGTCTAGGCACCGCAACAACGACTCAGAGTAAGGGCTGTCACTCTTGATCCTTACTCACTTCGTTTAGACTCTCTCCTAGGCAAATCAAGGGGGGTGGTCCCTAACTCTGAGCCGTTGTCGTGGTGCCTAGACATTCTTTGCGACAACATTTTTGGCGTCGTTGCCGGGGATATTTTATTCTCAGCATTTCAACGACATTTCCTCATCATTCTTCTCATTTCTCATTTGCGCTGACAACGACAACATTTTTTGGCACCATTGTCGGGGCCATTTTATTCTCGACATTTCCTCATCATTCTTCTCATTTCTCATCCATTCATTAGCCTGCCAAGCGGCACAACATTTTTTGGCATCATTTGATATTTTCATCGCTTCATCTTTAGTCATCTCATTAATCGTTTCATCTGCACTTTTAACGCCTGGACATATCGGTTCGTTTCTTGTTTGGGTGGCGACTCCACTTATTCATCCATTATTTCTCAAACAAGAAACCCTCCCTTATATCCAGTTGTTTTCCTTTTGGATCAATTGTTTTCTTTTTGGATCTTAGAGCTAGATTCATGTTCAGGTGGCGACTCCACTTCTTTCATTTCTTACAAGAATTTCTACTAGAAGCTCACTTCTTGTGGATCTCTTGATTTTCTTGAGCAGGGGTCTCTCTCTAGCATCCATTTGGTCCTTATCCCTTTAAGCAAGTCATCATGGATGATTTGTCTACCCCGTGTTATTTTACTGATTTTCTCCATGATATGCTGGAAGAGGCCATTCGTAAATTACCTTTGTTCTCGGGTGGTGATTCAGTAGTTGTTAGAAAGCATCTATGTAGGGTTACTTAGACAATAATCAAATATTGTAGTTCTCCCCAATATAAACATGAAGATGTCAAAATGCGTCTATTTGTTTTTTCTTTAGAGGGTGATGCTTTGAATTGGTTTCATAATTGTCCTGAAGATTCTTTTGCTTCTTTATAAGACATCGTCAATGCTTTTACAGATAGATATGGTGATCAAGGTAGCTTGCTTTGTCCCCTAACATTATGCAACAGGGTGAAAGTAATCTTGTAAAGGATCCAATTGAAGACAATTCTCCATATCAGAATGTACCATCCACTTGTATTGTTGCAAGACGAATCCATGATAGTGGAAAAGCAGGAACAAATTATCAAATCAGTGTCGACAATGAAAGGGAAAATAATAAGCATCTTATAAAAGAACTAACGAAGTTGGTTAGAGACATGCAATTCAGTCAAACGCAACTGGTAAAAAATATGGAGCTTAGTCAAGAAAAAATGATAGCTGATAACGCCAAGGATATGAGAACTTTATACACCCAGCTGGAAAAACGTGATGAGGAGATGGAAATCATGAAAATTAAACACTCTGATCACGTAATCGACGTAGTAGTAAAGTGTGCTCAGAATATGAAGGCTCATCATGAGAAAGAAAAGACTTCCATGGAAAACTATTTACTTGTCATGAGAGAAAAACATGCTAAGGAAATGGAAACCATGAAAGCTAATCATGAGAGAGAAATGAGCTCTATGCAAAATTGTTTGATGACCATAAAAGCGGATAATGATAGTAATAAAAGATATGGAAGTTGGCTAAATATGTCTTCAAAATAGATTATTGACCATGGAGGAAAACCATGCCAACGAAATCAGTGCTTTGAAAGTTGAACGCTCTAACCAGAGGGATGCGATAACAATACAGGTACAGAAATCTCAGCATCAGTCAGAGGATGAAAGAAACAAGGAAACGCCAACATATCATAAGCTTCCTTATCTATTGCAACAAGCTCCATCTTATTATGAAGAGGTCATTTGTTCCATTGAAAAGTGGCTAATTGAAGATGACTCAAATAAAATGGAAATTAATAAGAATCAGGTTGATGCTTACATGTTTGATCCATCGGTGATAAAAGATCAAGTTATAACTCATGACACATGTGAGACTGATCCATCATTCTTGACAAAGCAGATGTAGAATGAAGAGAGACATGTCATGCATATCTTACATACTTCATCTGAGAGTTTTGAAGCAGAATGTTCTACATCATCAGTGATACAACTTGCCACAAAGAAAAAGCGCAAGAGAAAGAGTGAGAAAGCGATTTGATGCATCAAATGGCCATGAGCAGCTTGATTTTCGGATAGGATAAAGTCCTACTATGTGCGGGATTGGACATGGCACATTTGAGAAACAACCGGCAGATTTGCTTGAAAGCAGGCAAATGCTCAGTATGCACTATATTGAACACATCTGATGCCATGGGGCATCTTTGTATTGTATTTCTAACCTTATGCCCTGTTATTTCAGTATTTCATTTTGTAGTTACATTTATGTTTTTCATGTTGTTAGATTAGTTAATAAATGAAGAGCTTATATCTTTCTTGTCCCTAATGTTATATGATGATTTTTGGATTGACGCTACTTATGTTATAGTGTGTGTTCCGTGGATGTAGATTATGGGTTCTCACATTCCTCCATTGCAGCAGCGTGTCCCCAAGTAGAGCTAGATGTTGACCACTACGTGTCAACGACCCATAGCAATACACCCCCTTTTTTCGCAAAAGGGATAGTGTCTGATCAACATGTCTGTGTCGTTCAGCTATCATCATCAGCCTAATTATCATGTTATAATGTAAACCCATTCTGCATGTGTATAATGTAAATAATCTCAGCAGATTCATGTCGTGTATGTAATTGCCTAGGTAAACCTACTTTTCTGGTGATGATCTACATTTCGGGAGGTTTTTTGTCTCATTGATACATTCTTGAATGGTCGGCAGAGTTTTCCTTTGGCCTTACCCCAAAGCCAAAATGGATTTTGTCATTGGGATCTTAGGCGAGTCCTAGTGTTATAAATTGAGTTATGTAAAAGTGATTTGAGAATAATCCTAACTATTTGGTTAGGTTATTTTATTACAAATTGTTTGGTCTGCTGGATTATATTTGTGTTGCAGAAATGGGTAATCTGTGAGGGTCTTTTTCAAATGGGTTTTCCCTCTTATGATATAAAAATATGAAAATTATGATATAAAGTGTCTTGAGGGTTGGAAAAAATAATTTATCCCCTCATAGGTTAATTAATTAAATTTTCTAACCAAAAAAATTAATTAAAATCTTAAATCAGAAATTTAATTAATTCTAGGTCCTAGGTAAATTTAAATTCTCCGAATGCAAAATTCGTCGGTTTTTAAAAATTAAATTTTAAGAGGTCTTGGGACTAAGGTAAACTGATTATTTTGCTAAATTTTAAACTTTTGGTCCCTGGGGTTAGTCAAAATCAAAATTTTGAGGAAATTAATTCAAAATTTTAATTTTTGAATTAAATAAAATGCATTTAATTGAAAAATTCGAATTTCCTCAAAAATTTAAAATTTCGACAGATGAGATTAAAAGAAATTTTGATCCTCATCAACAGTCGAGATTGCTTTGACGAGGATCACTTGAATTAGTCGTTAGAGGATTTATCTTTAAATAAGAGGTCATTTGTCAGTGAATTCATCCGACCTCTGAGTCGTGTGCTAAGCTAAACATCAAACATCATTACAATGATATAACTCAAACATCATTACAATGAACAACAAGAGTGGAACCATAATGATAGTCATCTATTATTGATAATCAACAAAGAAGAATACAACCATAGTTTTGACGTCAAATCCTCCTTTGGCTGGGTGATCAGCTACATATGTCTTGCAAAGCTTGTTGGGATTGGGAACAAGCCTCTCTCTCTTTGATTATGAATGCAAAGAAGACTCTTACAGCGATCTCTCAGACTTCTGACAGTATAATTCTCCCTATGCTCCAAAACTCCCTTGTCAAATACAACAGAACAAGCTTTTATAGATGGAGGAGGAGGAAGAGATACAATGAATCTAGTCATCAATGGGATTGGCATTATCATCGAAAAGCTATTATGGATAGAGATACGATGAATCTCGACATCCATGAGATTGGCATTATCCTTGAAAAGCTCCATGAGTCGAAAGGAAAAAACTTTTGGGCGTGCGTTTGTTAAAAAGCTTTTCCAAACTGGATTGGCGCGGGTATAACTCTGAGACAGAGCGCCAACTGGCGCGCCCTCTTTGGAGGATTTCCCCCATTGGCGCGGGTAATACACTGTGGATCCGCGCTAATGGAAAAATGGGACTTTTTAAGGATATTTTGCAGGAGATGTCTTCAAGGCATATGAAGTCCATACTTAGGGGAACATAATGCAAGTGTTTTTAAGTTATGTCACTTCTCACAGATTCCGGAATGAGTCCTCCAAAGTGCGAGAAAGGGGTAACAGGGACGGTGACAAATTACTGTATAACAATTATAGTCCCAGTTCATCTACTTGGGAGGACGCGGAGGAGATGCGTCACCGTTTTCCTTACCTATTCCAAGGACTTCGAGACGAAGTCTATTATTAAGAGGGGGTGTATGTAGTGCCTTGCTCTAGTTGACTGACAGTGATATGAAATTAACATTTATTTATCCCTAAGGCCTACACTTTATTCTTTGAGGATCTCAGGTTAAGGATCTGGACACATGACTCTATTATTAGTGGTTGTGATGTTTATGTATGTTCTCCATTGATATTATGATGATTGTAGCATTAATGGTTATGCATGTTCTCTATTGATATTATGATGATTGTAGCATAAATGGTTATGTTTGGTCTCTATTGAATTTATGATGATGATAGCAGTAAAGGATATGTATTATCTGTATTGATATCATGATGATGATAGCTTTGATGGATAGGTATGTTTTCTATTGATATTATGATGTTGATAACTTTGATGGATATGTATTATGATGATGATAGCCATGATGGATGTGTCCCCTATGTTACATACTTGCATTAGTTCTGGTTCACAATGAACAATGATGTGAATGACTAGGTGATGTTGATGATGCTAATATGACAATGACTAACACTAAGAAACCTTGTTATTGATGATTATTGAGTATGGCAGGAAAACACCAGAGGCACTCGCATATGACGAGTTAACGACACTTGGTTTGATGAAAATTTATATTTTGTCTTTGAAATTCTAAGTCAATTTTGAAACCTACTATATATGTTTATCTATATTCTGATGATATGTTAGTGGTTGCAGACACAGATTAGTTGCTTGGCCGAATGACTCACATATGGGTGATGGGGTTGTACAATTGGATGGAACTACATGGGAGGGGTGGGATAGTGTCCCTGATCTCACCCACTAGCACTCCCGTCGTGACTTGGGCTGGAAAGGTTGAAACACCTTCGCCTTGAAGATCACAATATCATGAGAGCAGGTCCCAAAGTTTGGTCGCTCATGAGGATTTTACTGGGGGGCACGCATCAAGGTGGATTCCTTGATCCTTGACACCATTAGTCTCACTATAGCAGGCAACATAAGAGATGATAGTGGTCTCTGTCGTTGCACCTATACTTTCCCCTCGTAACCACTAAATGCTTGAAGGGCAAGTGGTGTGGCACCCTTGGAACTGAAAAGGAATTTCTTGAAAGGCACGACCCACTTGGCACGCTTGGCATCACAAATACTCTGTTAAGCGTGGCACCCTTGGAACTTCAAAGGAATTTCTTGAAGGGCATGACCAACTTGGCACCCTTGGCATCACAAATAAATTGTTAGGCGTGGCACCCTTGGAACTTCAAGGGAAGTTCTTGAAGGGGGATCAAGAGACAACTAGGAGAAGAAATAGGAACCTTGTTGAAGTGAGGAAAAATATTAGTTTTAAATAAAAATATAAGTAAATAATTTTGGAGACCCTTGATGAGAGAGTGACACATGGCTGGGTGAATAATCAAACTATTGAATTATCAAAAATAATTAATATTTCATGACATGCCAAGTGTCACCTATGAGGACTCCTATAAAAGAAGGGGCAAGCCATGAGAGAAATGACCCTTTTTACCCTATGGTTGGATGGAACAATGTAAACTTTGAAACGAGAACTATAAACTCAAAACGGGAACTCTGGCCAAAAAACCCCGAAAAAACATCAAAAACAATGCTAAAAATGAAAAGTGTTGATGCTAGAATAACACATTTTTTTGTCCAGGGTAAATTTTCAACATGTTTTAAAAATGACGGTGAAAACCAATTTTTTGTGCAAAAATTGTCCAAAAAATACCCTCAAAACGAAGTGCTGATGTTCAAATAACATTTTTTTTTTCTCAATGTTAAATTTTGTGCAGAAAACACCCTCAAAACGAAAAGTGTTGATGCTGGGATAACAAATAATAGCATAAAATATTTTATCATGAGCCCGAAAAACATTAAAATTTCATATAAAAATAAAAATAAAAATAAAAAATAAAAAAGTTAAAACAATGAAAAAACACAAAACAAAAAAAATAAAAATAACAATAACAAAACATAAATAAAAATATATACTTCAAAAAAAAAAAAAAAACAAACAAACAAACAAACAAACATCAAAAATAAAAATCAATCATAAAAATGGAAATAAAAAACAAAATTAACCAATAAAAAATAAGAATTAAAAAACTAGGAAAAAAAATTACAAATTATAAACAAATAAATAGTAAAAAAAACATATTAAAAAAAAAAACAAATATGTAAACTAAAAAAATTTGGAAAAAGAAAAAAATACACATTAAAAAAAACTCTAAAATTAAGTAGGTAAAAATAGAAAAATTAAAAAACAAAATTAACAAAAAACTAAAAAAAAAAATTGAAAATTAAAAACAAACTAGATTTTCAAAAAAAAAATGGAAAATTAAAAAAAAAAATTAAAAACTAGTGAAATTAAAATTAAAATGATGATTACTTAAAAAAATAAATGTAAAAATATAAATTTAAATTATAAAAAAAACCCAAAAAAAACACGTATTTTTTATTAAAAAAAGAAAAAAATGCAATTATTTTTTATTAAACATATATATTTTATTTAAAAATAAATAATAATTTTTTATTTTTTTAAAACAATCTTTGTTTTTATTAAAAAAAAATAAAAAATTAAACAATTTTTATTTGAAAAAAATTAAAAAACAATTTAAAACGGAATTTTTATTTTTTTATGTGAAAAAAGATATATATTAAATTTTATTAAAAATTAAATTATTAAAAAAATTTAACAAAAATTTTTAATAAAAATTAAATTTTATTTTTATTTTTTAATTTTGATTTTATAAAAATAAATAAATTAATTAATTAAAAAAAAAAAAAAGTTTGTGCCCCCCGGGCGATTCCGGGAATCGCCCCAGGGCCGGCCAGGCGCCCGGGGGTGGCGCGGCCGGGGGCGGGGGCTCTGCCGAAATCGCCCGAGGGCCGGCCAGGCGCCCGGGGGTGGCGCGGCCGGCGTGCAGCGCCCCCGCCCCCAGCCGCGCCACCCCCGGGCGCCTGGCCGGCCCTCGGGCGATTCCGGGAATCGCCCCAGGGCTGGACAACCGCCCGGGGGTGATTCTGGGAATCGCCCAAGGCGCACAAACTATTTTTTTTTTTTTATTTTTTTTTATAAAATCAAAATTAAAAAATAAAAATAAAATTTAATTTTTATTTAAAAAATTTGTTAAATTTTTTTAATAATTTAATTTTTAATAAAATTTAATATATAATTTTTTTCACATAAAAAATAAAAATTTCATTTTAAATTGTTTTTTAATTTTTTTCAAATAAAAATTGTTTAAATTTTTTTTTATTTTTTATTTTTAATAAAAACAAAGATTGTTTAAAAAATATATATATTATTTATTTTTAAATAAAATATATATGTTTAATAAAAAATAATTGCATTTTTTTCTTTTTTTAATAAAAAATACGCGTCTTTTTGGGGTTTTTTTTATAATTTAAATTTGCTTGTGTGTTTTTTTTTAATATTAATTTTACGAGTTTTTTAATTTTTTTCCGCTAATTTTCTATTTTTTTTAAACTAGTTTGTTTTTAAATTTTTTTTTCCAAATTCTTTTATGGTTTATGAGATAATTTTTTTAACATTTTTTATTTTTTATTTTTGTCTTTTTTATATATATTTTTATATTTGTTTTTTAGAGACAATTATTTCATTTGGATTGAAAATTTAATTAACAATGTATAAATATGTAGTATATCGAAAATGCAAAATATCGACCTTCTTTAAATATGCAAATCAATAAAAACCCCACTACAAAAAAAATAAAAATTAAAATAAAAACTAGAAAATATGAAAAAGAAGACCACTTCCAAAATTATTAAATTTACGAAATAATTATTTACATTTCATATGTTAAAAAAATTTAAAGTCAAAAAATAGGTCTTTTAAAAAAAGGGTCTGACGCAGAATAACCACTTTTTTAAATCAGCATGAAAATCACTACCATTCTAAAACGCAATGTACATAAAAAAATTTAAAGTGCTAAAAACTATGCTTTAAAAAAAACATGTGTGTTCTGCATCACCCATTTTCAAAATCGGGTCACTTTTTTGCTATCTCTACAAAACGGGTAACAGTAGCAGTTCCCGTTTCAAAGTTTACATTGTTATGGAGGAGACTATGCCAGAGAGTGACTACCAACTATAGTGAGTTTGGTGAGGTAGAGGACTTTAGAGAAGAGACTCTTGAGCCAAGGAGTGCTCTCCTCTACCAGCTAATTACATTCCTCCATTGTCCAATCTCATTGCAGCTCGGGGGTCCGCGGGGAAGGAGAGTACCCAAGGAGTAGGTTGGGAGGTCAACCGGTGGGTCATTGCATTCGGATTAAGCACATTGACATTCACACTTGGAGGCGGACGACAATGAAAGAGGCCAAATAGCGGTAAGTCAAGTTTGAATCTCGTCTCCTGGTGAATGGTACCTATGTTGTTATAGTATTCCTTTGTATGCCTTCATTATGGTTTTAGCTAATAACATGTAAATTAGATGATATGTTCAATAAAGTGAAATTCAGAAAAGTTTTATATAATGCTTAATGATTTTTGAGTTCCCAAAACTATTTTCTTATGGTTGTATTAAAAAAAAAACAATTATAGGGTTGGTCCTTACAGTAAATCCACAAAATATTTCATCTCAATTAATTTTATCATAAAAAATATGTTTACATAATATGAAACAACGTTATGTACATAAAAAGACATATCGCAATTATTCATTAACATCTAACATACATTCATTCATTCATTAATCATAGACACAAAATACTTCATCTCAAAAAAAAATTATCATCAGAAATATGTTTTCATAATATGGTACGTGATGTTTCTAATGATATAACTGTTACAATCATCTATTTTTCTTTATTTTTGATGGCATGGTCATGTACTCATGATGTTGTCTAGATTGCCACAAGAGGGGTGGATCATCAGCGGAAACAAAAAAGAAATGTTAAATTGATATTTTTTGTTATTATTCATTAATAAAAATAGCATTAGATTTTTCTTTGCCTTGTGCACTAATTGACACTCTAATTTAGAAAATGAAACAATTACCATAATATCAAAAAAAGTGTAATTTTGTCGATACTTTTCATACAGAGCATAGATATTGGTCAAGACAACCAATATTGCCTCCCATCTTCACCAGTAACGTCTATGGCATCTATGTAGGAGTATGTTTAGAATTCATAGATGCCCCAAATGTTATTGGTGAAGACAGGAGGCAATATTGGCTCTCTTGATCAATATTGACGCTTTGTTTGAGAAGTATTTGCATAATTGTACTTTTCCATTTTGATATTGTGGTGATCATTTTCCTTCTTTAAAATTTTGAAGATCAATTCTACGTTTTGTAACGTCTTTCATTTTATTTTGAAACATGAATCACTAATGGACTGTGGAGATGCTACAATGGTTGAACGTTGTATTTGCCAAGAAGAGAACAACAAAGGAAATATGGAGATTCTAATATGGACAATTTGAAACAAAATCGTTCTAATATGGAGATTCTATTATAGACAATATGAATACCTGAATGAGCTCCTCTTGGTTTCGAGAATAATTTGTTGGAGTAGTTTAATCTTGGTCGAGCGAACCTCCCTCCACTCGACGAAGTAGCAGCGAAGTCAACATTGACTTTGTTGTTGCTCTGTTGGATTGAGGGTGTTTTGCTCCAAGATTATCCAAACCCTAATTTACTATACTGAACAGGGTCAACCACGTGAAGGTGGAATCTCTCATGCCCCCTTCTCACATCACTCTCAGTTCCCCAATACCCAATCTATTTACTATATAGGAAATCCACAAAATATTTCATCTCAATAAATTTAATCATAAAAAATATATTTACATAATATGAAACAATGTCATGTATATAAAGAGACATCTATCAATTATTCATTAACATGTAACTTTCATTCATTCATTCATTCGTAAATCCACAAAATATTTCATCTCAATAAATTTTATCATAAAAAATATGTTTACATAATATGAAACAATGTCGTGTACATAAAAAGACACATAGCAATTATTCATTAACATGTAACATTCATTCATTCGTAAATCCACAAAATATTTCATCTTAATAAATTTTATCATAAAAAATATGTTTACATAATATGAAACAACGTCATATAAATAAAGAGATATATAACAATTATTTATTAACATATAACATTCATTCATTAATCATAGACACAAATACTTGGGGTTTAGGGGAATAAATAAGAGGGGTTTGTATGAAATATTTAGGGAAGAGTGTAGTCGATGATGTTTTTAGATGCTTAAAATGAAAAATTTAATAGCACTGGAAAATTAATAATTGCACATTTATCCTTCAATAGATTAGGTCTCATCCAAACAGCATGCATGAGCATTGTTTTTGAAACTAGGCATCTGAATTGTTGCACCATTTAAAAAATCTAGAAACAAATATTGATCATGATTAAAGACTGAAATTCACTTTCTGAATAGGGTATCTGAATTAAGTTTGAAAACACATTGTTAAAAGATCAGACCTAGTCCGAAAACTACAGTCACCGTACTTGAATAAGACAAAGTGGTCTTGTACATACATATATAAGATCTAAAGTCTAAACAGGACTATAGAAGTCAAGACCTATGTTCGATGCATAGATCTTAATGATTAATATTGGATAAATGTTGGCATATGTGTATGCGTATGTGTGTGTGTTATGAACATGAAACTTCTAATATTGATCAAACTAAGAAAATAAAGAATATGAATAATCTACAGGAGCCCATACCTATGACACAATGTTTGCAAGATCTTATGAATATGGATTGAGGACAATAAACTACCTTCATTAAACGTATACTAATTAACCTAGACTTAGTGTACCACTTGAAGCTAGAGAGTCATGCAAATAGTGGAAGGTTGCAAGTCTTATATATTGCCACAATATGAATAGAACCTCAGAGCAATATTATGACATTCAATGATTATTGGGATAAAGCATGAGACGAGTTGATACACCATCCCATGAAGCATCAAGATTAGTCTCAATATAGACTAGTCAACATTGTTGGAATGGTTGCTATATTAATTTCTACTATATTTATTGTAACTAATCTATATATTGGTTGCATTTTGTAATCTATATTAGTCTAACAAAATTCTAACATATGTTAGTTTTCAATTCACAATAGTTTGTGATTATGATAACAATTTAAGTACACATGAGTGTAATGTCCATGATGGGATGTATGAATTGTCCTTCGCGCATTTTCCATCAATGATTATAACCTTGAATGGGCTAGCACTGGTTTATCATCACCATCTCAAAATGACCTGGCATGTTAGAAAATCAGAAAGGAAGAAATATTTTCTTATATAGATAATTGCTTATGATTCTTTTATCTTTATGTTCTTCTTGTATCTTCCAGTTCATCAAGCAATTACCAAAACAATAGCACAAAGACACTAGATATAGGCGGACAGCTAGGGAAAAACCCTTATCTAGGAGTAACCCAGTCAACAATTCTTCCTTCAATAGTTTCACGAGATAATCCAAGACTCTTGACCTAGACAAAGACTTCCTCCACACCAAGTCAACCATTTCTTCCCTCTTGCAGATGATAACCCTTCAACAAAGAATTTTACCTAGTAGCGACAACTTGTAGCAGCAACTTCGACCCAACAACTGGCAACAACAACAACTTCGACTTGGAGATAAAGACTTTGATCTTCCTAGATACTTCACTTGAGTGAGAGATAGATGGCCCAAAACTTCGATTTTGATGTCTTCTTCCTTCCTTCCAAATTTCGTACCCTTTTTCCATCTCTTTTCCAACTTCGCACTTTTTAGCTGCCTTTGCTTGAAAGTCAAACTTGTGTGTCTCAAATGAATTGCATTGCACTATATATATAGCCTTCTAGTGAGGTCGAATTAACCTTCTTGAAGCCAACTTGAACTCCTTGAGGCCAACTTGGTGTGGAGGGGACAAATAGCCTATTTGACTCAATATTAATTCTTTTTACATGATTCAAAATCCCAAGACATGTCTCTTTAAATGGACAGTCACTCTCATGACTCAGAATAAATCCTAGAAGTCCTAAATGGAGACTTTGACCTAAAAAAAGATGACCAAAGCATGAAACCCATGCTTTAATAATTCATCATAAAAATAATAATAATGTTTTATTCATTCTTTTAATCAATATATTTCATTGTGACTCAAATACATTTATGATGACCGAACCTAGTTATATATTTCAACACTCCCTCTTAACTAGGGAGGTATTCATAATAACAAGTACAAGGAAGATCTCAAAATACATGAACCATGAAGAGTTTAGGCACTGTAATGTCATGGACTAGATTCCTGACCAGGGAAATCTATCCAAGGTCCTTCAACAATTTAGACACCCACAGTGTCACAGACTAGATTCCTGACCAGCGCAATCTATCTAGGTGGGACTAAGATGAACCAAAGCTTTCAGCGTCTCTAAGTACCATCAAGCTTACTTGTTAACCATCAACCCAAGGATCCAGGTGCGTATCGCAGGTCAAAGCTCCATGACCAATGCCACCCTACCTACTTCGGGATCCAAACATCAACACAAAGTGCCAGTCAGATGTCCTCCTAGGCAATGTGTCTCACACACAAAGCCTCAACACTCTTGATTATTCCAATTGATAGCATATCCTCCCTGATCAAACAGATTGGTAACAAAACTCTCTCGTTTAACCAGCGTGTTATCAAACCTCTGAGAGATTTTCTTGTACAAACACAACCCCAATCAGTAACAAACTTTCAAATGTACATAAGTAAACACAAACCTCCAGGGTATTTCAGACAACTAGATGTTGCTTCTCAATTTGTCATAGTAGGGATTTCACACGAATCTTGACGGAAAACTCCTCAATCATACATCTTCCTTTCCTACTTCACATGCAACAACATATTCTACAAACAGATCCTGCTTTTCTTATCCCAACAACCCCTCAAAATGCATTCTCTAATTTCTTCTTTCAAGGTGTCCATCATGACTATGACATGCCCTCCCTCTCAACTAGGGAGATTCCTTTCATCCAAGCTCCCTCTTAACTTAGGGAGCTCAACTTCTTTTCTACGACATCGAAGAATTTTTCATGGCTTCCATCCTTCTTATCAGAGTTATCATGACAATCATCAGTCATATAACTTTCTTCATCATGCTTATCATATCAACTTTATTTACAAACATCTTCAACATCTTGAAGATTATGTACCTGCACAACATAGATAGCAAGTACAACGAAAACTATAAAAGCATGAAGTTAACCATATCATAATCATATAATGATGGAAGCATTAGACATTAGACATCAAATACCTAAACTTAGTTAGGTTCTTAAACAAGAAACATATATGTTTGTACTTCAACTACATACCAGGGTTTTGTCATAAACACTATATTTCATCATCAAGACTTCGAGCACCTCAATCAAGATAATAACCTTCATTATATCTAGGGCTTCAATATTTTTTCCAAAGATATGGCATACCCTACTATAGAATATTGTGAACCCTAGAAGCAATTCAAACAAATATAATGCATCCAACAAATTTAGAACTCATATGTTAGACTTCTACTAGGATCCTAGATTTCATACATGAGCCATTAAGCTTCAACAATCAAAACCAATCATAGCTCAATTTTAGATTTCAACAATCTTTCATAAATCTCAGATTATCATATTGTCATGATATATTAGAGAATTGAGCTTCCACTAAGGTTTAGTTATAAAACCCTAGAGTTCACAAACATTATCATCCTAGAGAATCAAACTTCCACTAGGGCTTAGTTCCAAACCCTAGGACTCATGACCATCAACAATTAAGTCAATACATATATTTAGGGTTCCATCATCATGCACAAGCATATCATAACATGTGTTAGTCAAACCCAATGACATTAAAATTAAAGTTAGACATATAACAAACTTGATCAAACTAGGGTTTCAATCGAAAAAACACACATACACCTAAGATTTCATTTCTAGGACATTAATAAGGGTCTTGCTTATACACCCTACCAAACCTTAATGATTTAGGGTTTCAATACAAAACATAGAAAACCCTAATTTATCAATATTTTGAAGGTTTGAGATTTCAGACATCACCATTCAACCCTAACAAGTTATGGTTTTCATAACCATATCAAAACCACAAACATGACAACATCAAACATCAAGAATAGCATTCTCTTAGGCTTCACCAATAACCCTAAGTAGGCTAGGGTTTCACACATTATTATCAACATACCCTTAAGTTAAGGTTTTTACAAAGAACCTTTTTAGGGTTCCACAAGAATAATCAAAGATATGAGGAGGGTAGATTTATCTGATGATGAATCACCCAATCAAGAATATTTATGATTCAAGAGAGCTAGAGACAATAATGTTAGTAATGTAGAAATGAATATACTTTTATCATGAAGAGAACAAAATCGGTAGTGTAAAGCATACATGTTGTTTCTTAACAAACCTTGTAATTGTTTTGCCTTGTGAGGCCTTCTTTCATGATCCTTGCATATTCAGAAAGTCTTTCCTAAGCAAGGAAAATATGAATATAAATGTGATTATTATTTAATGCAAACAAACTTAGATAAGTAAGGGAAACCAAAAATGAAAAGGTAGTAAGATACTTATATTTGGAAGTTAGTGAGGGCTCCCTCCAAGCTCGAGGGATACCTATACCCTTCTAGAAACAATTCAAAAATGTTTTACAAAATATGTTAAACCTACAAATCAAAAATGAAATAACTATAGCTTAGAGAAAAGAACTTAGTAGTGTAAGTCCCTTATATGTAATTCCTTGACTTTATTCTTATTTGGAGATCCTTCTTCAGTAACATTAGCCTGGTCCCTGCTCCTTTGTTATTCTTCGGATTGTCAAGATAGTCACTTCTATAGTGACCCATTTTATGACATTGGTAGCATTCTATTTTGGATATATCTACCTTCCTTCTTGGCCCTTTTGACTTCTTGAAGTTTCCTTTCTTGTGAGAAGTGGAGTATGCATTTGAAACTTTCTCTTCTTCATTGTTGGAAACTAATGATATTCTCATCTCTTCTTGACTACATGCATTCCATAATTGTTCAAATAAGGGAGTTTCTTTCCAGTTGTTGAGTCCTGAAGCAAAAGCACTCCATGTAGGTGGTAATCCCAATAATGTAGTAATGACTAACTCTTTTTTCGGTACAATCTCATCAATGGCTAGAAGGTCATCTCTAATTCTAGTTATCCTTATAAAGAAGGAAGCCATGGTGTCATATTTTGTCATTTTTGTGGTCCTCAGTTCATTCTTGAGGCTTGCTACGTGACCGATGTTCTTGATAGTGAAAATTTGGATAAGGCTTCATACATTTCTTGAGCATGGTCTATGATGGAAATGTTTGGGACAAGATTTTCCTTTATACTTTCTACCATTAGTGTCATAGCCAATATTTCTGACTCTCTAAACTTCACTTTGTCTCCATTACTAAATCCTTCGGTAGGTTTCTTCACTTTTCCTTTGACCAAATCCAAGACTTTGTTCTTTTCAAGAATAAGGTCAATTCTCTTCTTCCATGACCTGTAATTTAATGCTCCTTCCAATTTGTTCTCTCCCTTTATTGTGTTAGACGTTGTCCTTGAAGGTAATAAGCTTCTTCCCTTATAGGATCTCCTTATATGATCCCTTGCTCAATGCTTTTGAGGTTTCTTAGACTCCTTTTAGTAGATCCACAAACTACCTTTTTCCTTCACCTTAGCTCTGATTCCATGTTAGAAAATCAGAAAGGCAGAAAGATTTTATTATATAGATAATTACTTGTGATTCTTTTATCTTTATGTTCTTCTTTTATCTTTTAGTTCATCAAGAAATTACCAAAACAATAGCACAAAGACACCAAATATAGGTGGACAGCCAAGGAAAAACCCTTATCTAGGAGAAAACCTAGTCAACAATTCTTTCTTCAATAGTTTCATGATATAATCCAAGACTCTTGACCTAGACAAAGACTTCCTCCACACCAAGTCAACCCTTTCTTCCCTCTTGCAAATGATAACCCTTCAACAACAACTTCGACCTGGCAGCAACTTCGACCTGGCAGCAACTTCAACCCAGCAACTAGCAGCAACAACTTCGAATTGGAGATAAATACTTCGATCTCCCTCGATATGTTATGCAACGAACTCACAAAATAGAAGAAAATAAAGATAAACGCCTTCAAAATCAGCTTCTTCGATGGGGAAACGTCCTTTACATTACACAAATAAACAATTTTTGGATGATTCAAATGACAATACATCCTTTCTATATATAGGAATCTAAGGGGTCACAATATAATCAAAGTCGACATAACAATAATAATATAAGGGCACAACAATAACAATAGTGGGATTCTATGGGGCACAATAATAACAATATGGGGACAACATGGGCACAACAATAACAATAAGGGGTACAATGATAATAATAATAAGGGAATACACTAGTATTATAGGGACCTAACATGCCCCTCTCCTTCAAAAAAGTGTTTTCCTCAAGCTTGAATAGTTCTGGATGCTTCTATATAAAATTCTCATCCTCCCATGTAGAATCTTCAATGGGTAAGTTCTTCCACTTGATGAGATACGCTAAAATTGATCGATTTTGCAGTTGTTGAGTTCTTGTTTTTATGACTGCTTCAGGTTCCAATATGATTTTTCCTTCCTCTTCAAGCTCTGGCAATATTGTTTGAAATGGGAGCTTGTCACCTATAACCTTCTTTAAGTGTGAAACATGGAAAACTGGGTGCACTCAAGAAGATGCAGGAAGTTCCAATTTGTATGCCATAGTACCAATCTTTTGCAACACCTTGTATGGACTGTAATACTTTGGTGATAATTTATTATCCTTCTTAACTTGCTTGAGGGACATTTGTTTGTATGGTTGTAGTTGTAGAAATACCCAGTCACCTACATCAAAACTTCTTTCGCTGCAATGTTGATTTTCCTGTTATTTCATTCTATTATGCGCCAAAGTGAGGTTATCCTTTAACAGTTGGAGAACTTTTTGTTGATGCTCGATGTGATCTTCCACTGCTTGAACCTTAGAATTTTCTCTTAAATATGATGTGATGGATGGTGGATGATATCCATAAAGCGCCATAAATGGGGTCATTTTTGCTGCGGTATGGAAAGAAGTGTTATACCACCATTCAGCGAGAGGCAACCATTTGACCTATTGTGTTTGTTTATCAGATACAAAGCAACGGAGATATCCTTCCAAACATTTGTTCACTATCTCAGTTTGTCGATCAGATTGGGGATGATAAGGTGAGCTATGAGCTAACTAAGTACACATACAAGAAAATAATTTTGTCCAAAATTTTCCAATGAAAATAGGATCTCTGTCACTCACAATAATATTTGGGTTTCCATGTAGCTTTTGAATTGTTTCCATAAATGCATTAGCAACTTTATTGGCTTTAAATGGATGAGATAATGCACAAAAGTATGCATACTTGATAAGTCTATCAACTACCACCATGATGACATTCTTTCCTTCGGACTTGGGTAAACCTGTGATAAAATCCATTGAAACCTCCTCCCAACATTGACTTGGAATGGATAAAGGTTGTAATAGACCTAAGGTCTTAATTGCCTCAACTTTATTTTGTTGGCAAACCAAACATTCTACCACAAAATTTTGAATATCAAATTTAAGGCCATCCCAAAAAAATCCTTCTTAACACTGTGATAAGTTTTTAAAAATCTTGAATGCCCTCCAAAGGGAGATGTGTGCAATTCCCTAAGAATATTTTGTTTGAGTTGGGAATTTTTACAGAGGTATAAGTGATCTTTATACCATAACGAATCATTTTTCTAGCTAAATGTATCAGATGTACTAGGATCTTGCTGCAACTTTTGAATGAGTGCCCACACTTCTTCGTCATTCTTCCATTCATCCCTTGCTTCATTTATCCAATCTGGTTGGATAATAGAAATGGCATAAAGCAATGCTTTCACATCCTCATCCTTTCTTGAGAGTGCATCTGCAACAACATTTTGCTTCCATTTTTTGTAGATGATTTCAAAGTCATATCCCAACATCTTTGTGATACATTTTTGTGACCCAACATCTTTCTTAACCCAACCTTGAAGTGTCTTCCCATTAGGTAAGGTCACAATTTCTTAAGTGCATGTAGTATTGCCAACATCTTTGTGACCCAACATCCTTCTTAACCCAACCTTGAAGTGTTTTCCCATTAGGTAAGGTCGTCATTTCTTAATTGCATGTAGTATTGCCAACATTTCCTTCTCATAATAGCTTTGTGTAAATATTTTCCTTTCATTGGACGGATTTCAAAAGCAATGGGTCTTTCTTCTTGCATTAAAACAACACCAATTCCATTTTTTGAGGCATCACATTCCACAATAAAGGTTTTTGTGAAGTCTAGCGTAGCTAAGACCGGTGGTTGGCACATTGCGTCTTTAAGATGTTCAAAGGCCTTCTTTGCTTCTAGAGTCCAAGAAAATGCATCTTTCGTCAGTAATGTTGTTAGAGGTGTCGATATTCTCCCATAATTCTTCACAAACTTGCGATAATACTCTATCAACGTGATAAATCCTCGCAAATGCTTTATGGATGTGGGGATTTTCCATTCCTTAATGGCTTTAATTTTGCTAGGGTCTACCTTAACACCTTCATGAGATACAATATGACCCAAATATTCTACCTCTTGTACTCCAAAGAAACATTTGGAGGTTTTTGCATATAATTGTTTCTCCTCCAATAGTTTGAGCACTCTATCAACATGTTGAACATGATCCTTCCAAGACTTGTTGTAGATTAGTATATCATCAAAAAATACTAACACAATTTTTCTAAGGAAGGGTTTGAAAATGGAATTCATCAAACCTTGAAATGTAGAAGGTGCATTGGTAAGGACAAAAGGCATGACCAAAAATTCATAATGACCCTCATGAGTTTTAAATGCTATTTTGGGAATGTCTTCGGTCTTAATTTTGATTTGATGATATCTTGAATGAAGGTCTAACTTGGTGAAGTAAATTGCTCCATGCAATTCATCCAATAATTCATCAATGATAGGAATGGGGAATTTATCTTTAATAGTGAGCTTGTTGATCTCCCTATAATCCAAACACATGTGCCATGATCCATCCTTCTTATGCACCAATACTACTGGAGCAGAGAAAGAACTTTGACTAGGTTGAATTATACCATCCTCTAGCATCTCTGCAACCATACGTTCAATTTAACTCTTTTGGGCATAGGGATATCTGTAAGGCCTGATGTTTGGAGGAACACTTCCTGGAATCAAATGAATAGCATGATCATGATCAAAAATAGGTTGGAGGCCTTTGGGGGTCTCAAATACCCTAGAATGATTGTCCAAGACTTTTTGGAGATCTGGAGAAATAGATGATTCCAATGTGGAAACCTCTAGCGAGCATAATTGTGCAATTACACCTCGTTGTTATTTCTTTAGAAGCTTTGTCATGCCGTTAGAGTTGATTATCTTTCCTAGTTTCCCTGTAATACCCTATAATTGAACTTCCTTTCCTTCCGAAACAAATTTCATGAAAAGTTCTTGAAAATTAAAAGTTATCATACCCAAAGATTGTATCCATTGGACTCCTAGTACAACATCAACACGAATGGAAAGCATTGGACTATTCAACACATATTCTCCATGGATAGCTTGATATTATGGCACTTTCCATAGCAATATATGGTTCCTCCATTTGCAACCATCACTTGACACTCTGGTGCTGGATATAGGAAGAAATCCAATTCCTTGGTTATCTTACAATGAATAAAATTATGGGTACTACCCGAATCAATCAACACTATTACCTTTTTCTTTTTGATATGTCCTTCTATTTTGATAGTTTGAGGAGTGGTAATTCTGGCCAATGCATTACAAGATATGGTCGAATTCATTTCTTCTTTCTCTAGGGTTTGTTCCTGGTGTGTATCCTCTTCTTTTGATGTTTTTTGTTCATTTTCTTCCTTCTTTTCACAATCTATGTAAAATAATTTCTTCTCATCACACTTATGACCTTTAGTGTATTTGCTATCACAATTGTAACAACACTTCCATCTTTATAGTTGTGAGTGGTAGGATTCCTTGTTGCCATAATTTTGCTTTCAATTTTTCTTGCCAACCTGAATGCCTTCTTCAATGAATCAGGTTCTGAAAGGCAAACCTCATGTTGGATGTTATCCTTTAAAGTCCCTATGAACACATTAATCATATGCTCCTCTGGAATATATTTTACCCTTATATTCAATTTTTGAAAGTCCCCAATGTGTTCCACCATTGAACCCTTTTGTTTGAGATTTATCAATTGGCTAAAAAAGGTGTTGCTTTTTGTATCCTCATAATATGCTATCATTTCTTCCATAAAAATCTCCCCAGTGACAATTTGTTTACAAGAAAAAAGCCATCAATACCATACAAATTGATTGGGTTACAAATATAAAGTTGCAATCTGTACATTTTGTGTGCTTTGCATATTATGGAGATTGAAATATTGTTCCATCTATAGTATCCATGTTACGGGATCATTGCCATCAAACTTCCTCATATCGATCTTTGGAACATGGTGGGTCTTCAATCCGACGTTAGAGTCTATGAAATCATGACTAACATTTATTTTGTTCTCATCATGAATTTCATTTACTACCGTTTCACCATTAGTAAACATTTTTTGTAGCAACTTTGTCAAATCTATCTTCATATCTTCCATGTTGCTTTTAAGTTTTGCTTCTATACCATCCATCTTAGCTTCCATGCCATCCATCTTAGCTTACATTCCATTCTTTAAACCATCCATCTTAACTTCCATGCCTTTCTTTAAACCATCCAACTTAGCTTCCACGCCATCCATCTCAACTTCCACACATTTCTTTAAACTATCTATCTTAGCTTTTGTTACTTTTTGTGAGAGTGAATTTTGTTGCACTTGGTCTCGTAATTTTGATATATCATGTTGCATTTCTTCCTCTTCTTCATGATTCATGCTAGAGATTTCAGGTTGCTTACTAGGTGTTTCCATTTTTTTTCTTTGAGGCATCAATTAATGATAATAATGCTTCAATATGCCCTTTAAATTCCTTAAAACTAATTTTTTAGACCAAACTTATGCAAAATTTAAAAAAAAACTACACACATTTTTCACTTTGTAGGAACTCGATATTGAATCTATTGTATCTCTGTCATTTAGGATCTCCAAGGTGTGAAATTGCCTCATGTGGTAGCCCTCTGAGTCCTCTTTCCAGCCTCGCAAGTCTGATAAAGATTGGATTCTCCAAGGAAGAGTTATGCCAAATCTCCTACGATGGCCAGATTATAGATTAGTTCAGTAGAGCGAACTTGTACGAAGTGCCACGTGTCACTATTTCGACCTTAGGACCTGAAACCGATACACAGAAAACTACATGTCATCCTCTTTCTGTAAATTTTTACGAAATTTAAATCTTATGCTCAGAGATAAAAGTGATGATGATTTTCCCCATGTCACCTGTTTGAGATATAATTCGGAAGCCTACAAAAACCCTAACTTCTTTAGATCATATTTCCGAAAATATAGTGAGACAAGATCTAAAATTCGGACCCGAGGTTTAGCAAGATTTTGGCTTAAATGGGTTTTTTTAGCTTCTGAAACGTCGCAGAAAAAAAGTTACAGAGAAAATGCCACGATGACCTGTTTGGAGCAACAAAACCCTAGAATCCAAACCTTTGATACCAAATGTTATGCAACCAGCTCACAAAATAGAAGAAAAGAGAGATAAGCGCTTTCAAAATCAACCTCTTCAAGGGGGAATCTCCTTTACATTACACAAATGAACAATTCTTGGATGATTGAAATGACAAGAACTCTTTTCTATATATAGGAGTCTAAGGGGTCACAATATAATCAGAGCCGACATAACAATAATAATATAAGGGCACAACAATAACAATAGTGGGCTTCTATGGGGCTTAATAATAACAATATGGGGACAACATGGGCACAACATAACAATAAGGGGTACAATGACAATAATAATAAGGGAATATAGTAGTACTATAGGGACCTAACACAATACTTCACTTGAGTGAGATATGGATGGCCCAAAACTTCGATTTTGATGTCTTCTTCCTTCCTTCCAAATTGCGTACCCTTTTTCCATCTCTTTTCCAACTTCACACTTGTTAGTTGCCTTTGCTTGAAAGGTGAACTTGTGTGTCTCAAATGAATTGCACAACATTGTATATATAGCCTTCTAGTGAGGTTGAATTACCGTTCTTGAAACCGACTTGATCTCCTTGAAGCCGACTTGGTGTGGAGGGAACAAATAGCCTATTTGAATCAATATTAGTTCTTTTTACATGATTCAAAAGCCCAATAAAGGTCCCTTTAAATGGAGAATGACTCAATGAATCCTAAAAGTCTTCAATGGGGACTTTGACCTAAAACAAGATGACCCAAGCATGAAACCCATGCTTTAATAAGTCATAATAATAATAATAATAATAATAATATTCTTCATTCTTTTGATAAATATATTTCATTGTGACTCAAATACATTTATAAAAACCGAATCTAGTTACATATTTTAACATGGCAGATGAAAATTTACCATGTATGTAATCATCACTTCACATTGTCTCATAGATGACCCCTTCTACAAATTATATGCATGAATTTTTGGTAGACCATCCCCTCTACCTAACCTATGATTGATTGTGAGAACAGGTGAACAAAGTACAATTTACAAGTAGGGGATCTTGTCAACAAAGATCAGTCAATTATCCTTTATTCACTAGTCACAATCAATCACAGGATAGGTAAAGGGGATGGCCTTCCATAAATTCATACATATAATCTGTAGAAAGGGTCATCCATGAGATAGTGTGAAGTGATGATGACAGACATGGTAAATTTTCATCTATCGAGTCATTTTGAGATGATGATGATAGACCATTGCTAGACTATTCAAAGTTATTATAATCTTTGACCGGCAATTTGGGGATGACAATTCATGTGTCCCACTATGGACATTAAACACATACGTACTTAAATTTTCATCATAATCACAATTGGTGTGACTATGCATTGAAGCAAGAGTAGTTGGCACCTAAATTAGGAGTGTGGTAGTGTATGGTGGAGTAGGATAGGTATACAAATTAGTAAATGGTTGACTTATCATGGGCACGAATTGTGTAAAGGCTTAGTTTAAGACAATAATCTGATTATAGGCTTTTGGTGTTCATAATAGAGTTAATTGACTTGTACTATGAATTTATCAAATATATGGTATTCTACACCGTCCTTGTATCACAAAAAATATGTTTACGCAATATGAAACAAAACCGTTCTAATTTTCTACAATGGAAAAATCACAAATTTTTATTAAGATACTCTAAAGTTACATGTGCACATGCCATGAGGCATTCAACCTCTCAGTCAAAATGTGGTACTAAAAAAAAGGGCTCTTAATAAACAAGTTTAGTCATTTTTTGTCAGCGTTCTTTCTCATGTTTAACATGTAATTAGCCAGGATGTCTTGATCTTGGCCCCCTTCAGTTGTTGTGGTCTCTAGTGTAATATGTCTTATTGATGACCTAGTCATACGACTATGTTACTCCAAGTGGGGTCGGGCAACAACTGCAATAAGAAAGAAATTTTAAATTCGTATTTATAGTTATTATTATTACAAATGTTTTATTAATAAAAAAAGTAGTACAGTGTTCTTTACATACTTCAGTAGTGGAGGGAAGCGGAATACTTTCGAATGTGGTCAAATGTTCCTCCTCTTCTCTAGCCACACCTTGTACATGTTCTGGTGTAGAAACAAAAAAGGCTATAATTAATACACCATTTGCATTCAAATATTTTTAATTGTATTCCATACTACAATTTTTTTTTATAGCACATGAAATACCTCCAGTTCCTAGTTGGACATCATTCTCAAGATCAGGCACTCCACCATCAGTAGGCTCATGTGTTGTATGTACATTGTTTGCCTTCTTTTTCCAATCAAGCACATTACTTTATGGCCAAAAATAATAACCAATAATGGTACAAGTAATGATTTATAAATTCTATTTGTTGCTTTTATTTGCTTGAGTGTTATGTTCAATATTGGAACACTGTGAAGACGTTAAGCTTATCCTCCATTCAACCATGGCTTGATAGTCGTACTTGAAAGCAAGCTTTAGGTCTTCCTTTATGGGAGCCTCTTTGAATTGTGTCCCCTGCAATTTTTCATTAGAACATGATTTTTTCTTCTTCTGTGATATTAAATTAAAATTGTTAACAATTTATAATTTGGATGCAAATTATTTTTTTATATGCTTACAAATTTTGTGGCCAGTTTCGAGTAACCACTTAGTCTAAGACGATGTTGCCCATGTTTGTCTATTCTAGCCTGTGTGGCTTTGGAAGTATTTGGGAGCCTATATTTAAAACATTGAAAAACTTAATTAGATGTCACAATGATGATAAAGCATCATAATTACATTATTAAATGTGCCTCATACCTTCCTGGTCCGGGTGGAGTCTTCCCTGCTTTTTGAAGTGCCTTCTCGTGTGCATATTCCATGAGTGCTCTCCACTCCATCTATGGAATCAATGGAGGGCGCTCATGTGACCTGGCCCTTTCCAATTGAGACCTATATTGGTCCCGTAAATCTTTTAAATGTAGGCTTTCCTTTGAGGTAACTTCGGATTTGTTGTGGACCTTAACTGCCTTGTTGTTTCTAAGGACTAGTCTGTGTTGTTATGTCTGGTTTCCTATGTATCTTTCTCTTATCGCAGTTCTGTTGAGTATATACTAGTAGAATAATATGAGTGTTGTCTCGTTTTGAATTTTTGTTGGATAATTGGGCCTGGTTCGATAGCCTACATATGCAGCTTATGAAGCCCAGTGATGTAATGGAATTGTAAAGTTCCCGAGTCTCTGGCGCGACTAGATGTAGAATTAATATAATCAGTACTATTCAATGTTAAAAAAAACTCTGAAAAGGTATCATCACCGAACAGGGAAACCATCGTGTTAATAAGTTCCTCTTTTAACTTGGAACTTTGGGATTTCCAATTTGTGTGAATGGTCGGCCCAAATATTTCCAAGGTTATGTCATACAAACGCCTATAAAATACATCATTTCTTGCAAAACGATATTATCATTAGTTTAAAATAATCACAGAATATACATTAATTTCATTTAGATTGTACTTAATATTTAAAACACTTCTTAAATACTTGGAAATTTCTCTATTTTCATAGGGACATTGTCATCATCTACCAAAAACATGATCGGTAGTGATCATGTGCTAATAACATGGGAAGATCCAGGAAAGCTCATTTCAAATTGTGCAATTGTATCATGCTTTGCATTCACAACATCATGTGTAGACCCTGACGTTCAGGGAGTTCAAATCCTTTTTTTGGTGATTGAGCATTTGTACCGGTCTCAATGACCAGTGACTCACTCACAAGCGAGCATCGGCGTTGCTACCAACGTCGGCCTGACCCATAGTCGTAGCATGAGGATCGAACTCCACCAAAAACTCCTGTAAAATAAAGAGCTTTGTTATAAAGGATGAGATAACTAAATCATAAACAAATAATTGGGATAATTAAATGAGTTTCTCACCCCATACCGATGAACTTGTTGCAACAAGGTTTTGATTTCGCCTTTTATCTCATCTGTCTGAGGATCATTCAAAACTAAAGAATTAAGTTTCTTGGTTGCTTTGAATTTAAGCTTCCTTATTGCTTGCATTGGATCGACAGACATAAAAATTGCATCATTAGTAACCTCTTCCTCATCATGAGCATTTGTGGAATGCCCTAAGACGGATGCCTTCCCCTTGTCACCTAGTTTATCAAATAAATGTAATTTTCAATGCATCCACAATTAATCATCATTATATTAATAAGAAAATCACCATTGACATATGTCTAAATTTATATAGAAACTTCATGTAGTAAATGACAATCATAACATATAATAGGACATTGGTTACAAGTTGGGTAAAATTGAATACATAACGCTCTCATAATAGAAATATGTGTATTTATTCTATTCAAATTGTAATCAATAAGCAAATTTTCCCCTCCAATGATTGATTTAATGGCACACACAAATACACGGTTTCCTTCACGTCCCTCAAATATGCAATTGGGTTGCTTATTTATGGTGACAAGTCATGTACTATTTATAAACCATGCAATATTCCCTTTTACTTTTGGCCTTCCATCAATATATATAATTGCGCCTTTATTTTCATCAGTTTTTTAGTTGTATATAATTTGCAGCCACTCCATATATTCGCATACTTTTGGTATATTGGACTAGTCGTACCCAATCATTGTAGTTGTAATATGGTCTGATATACTATATATCAGTTCAGTTAATCCTCTGTAACATACCTTTATTCCATCCATGGAAAATAGCCCCAAACCATGTAATGATGATGGGGCAATGCAATATATCCTTTCATTGACAGAAAAATCAATGTTTATTTCAGGAAGATCCTTGGGTGCCCATTGTTTCACTAGATTTTTGTACCTCAAGGGCACCTCGATGTCATCTATGCTCTCATTATCATAAGAACATGACCCCCCTTTAGCGAGAAAAATATCCATGCGTCTATGGAATTTTCTTCTAATCTTTTCACCTCTAGTTGATCTTCGCCTACTAGACGACGTAGCAAATGTTTGGTCAATTTCTTCTATCCTACCTGAACTTTCATCACTTGACAAAGATAGATCTGACAAATACCTGTTTGGTTGAATGTCTTATAACACTCCATCAAATGAGAGAAATTGTTAGCGAGTGTCATAAGGGATGTTGAGAAACGTCTTGACGAAACCACAAGAACATTACATTAGTACAAGTGTGTTATAAGAAAGTTATTTGCATTTAAAATATTCAAGTAATATATAAAAACTTGGGAACATGAAAACCTATTCATCCTAACCAATGAACTCACTTGATAACTTGAGAACTCAACATAATCTGATAGCATTTAATCCTCCATTTCAAAAAAATTACCCACATACTTCGATATGTTGAAGAATGTAACTACTTCCGATGGAATAAAAGGAAAAGTTTTTGGATGTCAAGGTTGTTGAGATTTGTAGCTTGGGAAGTACTCCAAACCCTAGGCTATAGGGTTTTGGAGGAATTGGCACACAAAAGTGACTTGTGGGATAAGAACCCAAGCCCTTGGGATTTAGACCTAAGCGGGTGGGTGTGGAACCACAAGGCATTTCGATGATCTGACACATGGAGGTGTTAGAGGACTTTGAGAGTAACCGGGGGCAATGAAAATCATCACAATCTGAGTTGTCTATGTTGAGATTTTCATTTTTCTACATGGTTGTTAGGTTTGCTCATGATTTGTTCAAGTCAACTTTTGTAATTTTATGAGTTGTCAATCCCACAACAGCAGATTAGATGAAGGCATTGATATAGTAATAAATTAGAGTGAGAAGAGCCTCATTCTCACCAACACAAGTGCAATTCACCATAAGTGGGGAGTATCTAAAGTAGTCGCAGCCTAAAGGAGTCTTGTCAAGCATAGGAGGCATTTTTGGGTATGTTTTCACAAACAAGCTAAAGTACAACACTAGTGTAACAATGTCAAGAAAATCACCACCATGAGGAGACACTAAGTCCAAATGAAAAAATCAAAGAAGTAGCATATAACCCCTATGCCACCCTATATATTGAAACTAGGAGCCAAGATAGATTGAGTACAAATATTATGCAAGAAAATAATCCATGTATTATAAGAAACAAAGACAATGCTTGTCTAATGTAAGTTATATCAGAAGAGGAAATATTCGACGCAATCAATCATTTTGAACTTGATAAGGTATCAAGTATAGATGAATTCAACATTCATTTTTGGAATATTATTAAGTTTGAATTGGTGTGGATGGTGTGAATTCTTCAATATGTTCATCATTCCTTGCACCCAAGAGGAGGGACAAATTAATATTTCTTAAGTATAGTCCCAAAAGAGGTAATTCCATCATCCTTTGTACATTCAAGATGATATCATAGTGCAATGTGTCTTACAATATTATGTCTAAAATCATTTCTAATATATCAAAAAGTATACTCCCTAAGATTATCTTAGAAAACCGAGGTGGTTTTGTGAGGAAGAGACAAATTGTGGAAAATATCATCCTTATACATGAAGTTATCCCCTTTAGTAGGAATAATGAGGAAAAGTGGATGATCCTTAAGTTGGATATGGAAAATGTCTTTAATTGTGTCAAGCATAGCTTCATGTTTGGATTCCTTTAGAAATTTGGGTTTAATCCAGGATTCATTGCTTGGATCTCCACATGTATCAACAATTTGTTGGTTTCTCCTTTATGCAATGGGTTCTATATGCATTTTTTTGTGTTAGGACTTTGTTAGGGTTGGCCCTTATCAACTTTCATGTATATCATCATGGTAGAATCCCTTATCTAGAAATTGAATATAAATTGTTTTGGTAGCTTATTTCAAGTAGGTATGATTGGTGGAATCAAGTCATTCATAGGAAGAATCTAGGAGTGTGACGTCATTGCCTTGATCAGGTCATAGAAGTTAGAAAAGGTTCACAAGTCTAGAGGATTATCAATGTTGTTTTCCCTCCTTAATCTTAACTAACTTTGTTTCCAAGAAATAATGAGCATATCAACATTTGGCATGATAGTATCATGGGGAGGCCTCCTTTATCTCAACATTAAAACCTTGTCACCCTTAAAAAATTGTGGAACAACATGGGTCGTCATATCTTTTATTTCTCTTTACAAATCTAGAAAGGAAAGACTGGGATTTCAAATTATATCATCTGATTCATTTGTTTCGGGTGGATCTGAGCCATATATTAAGAAAATCGAATTCTTTTCCAGCCATTTCCTCCTTCACAAAAATGGCTAGAGTTTGAAGTACCAACCTCTGTTCTAGAATGAGATTCTATTGGGACCCATTTAATATTTTGTTTGGATTTTGGGCTTGAGCTTGAATCGAAATATTTTTTGAGGGTCATTAACCACAAGTTATTCTCTACATACCCATCATCACCTATAATATAGGGTCTAATTGCATATCATATGGCTTTAATACCTACATTATTCCAAAGTTCAAGTGGGATATTGGGAAATTTTACCCAAAATCAAAACATTATATGATTTATATGTATCCACACATCAAAAAAAGGGTGCCATAGTATAAGCCCAAGAAAACAATGATTCATTAACCATGTTTGGGCCAATATCTTCCATGCTCCCTCCTCATACCAAAGGATAAAACCATGCCATCCTCTCAATGTGAAATGACTAATGGCACTATACATGAGAAAAGGAAACCCAAATTATTGCATACACAAAGAAAAATGACCTATATTAACACATCAATTGAAGAACTTACTGACTAATGTTTTGTTGAGAAATTCCTCAACTTGATAAAGAGAAATGTCCTTTCCTACCACAAGAGCAATATTATTCCCATGGGATTTGATGAGCCTTGTCCTATACCAATGACTATTGTGGCTTGGTTTTGGAACAAGTAATGAACCTCTATGCTCCTCAATCCTTAATCCCACTCCAATGGAGGGAAAGGACGAAGAGTGCCAAACGTAGAGTTTGACCCACCTTCCATTGGGATAGTGCTACATGTCATGTTATGGACACCCATACCCACAAAACATCCACATTAAGTGCCACATGAGAGGTCTCAGGTCTATTATTAATCTCAAATTATGGTGGATGTAGACTGCCAAATCCATGAGTGGAAATGTTAGGAATTGTCAGTGAATACTTACTCGTCTTTAGTCTTCATAATTGTCTATGTACCATGACTTGATGTAATCAATGTACTTGTCAAAATAAAAAGAAAAGAAAATTGTATTTTTGCAAAAGAAAATTATTTATTCAAGAATGGGTTTCTTTCCCATTGATTATTTTGTCTTAGGTTTAGCACCCATTTGTGTGCTCTAGGGTTGTGACAAGGTCAAAGTCAAGGTCATGATGTAAAGTCCCATGAAGGGCTCTTGAATTGATGTAAAAGAAATATTTTAAATGTAAAAATGAGATCTAGAAGCTACCAAGTGATGGGTTGACCAAACCATTAAGTCGAGGCCCCACAAGAGGCCCTTGGACGTCACCAAAAGACTATATAAAGGAGATGTATTCGACCTCATTGTTTATAGATAAGAAATTTGCACTCTTCAATAAGTATGAGAAAAATTCAGAGCAAGAAAGAAGAGAAGGATAGCGAGGAAAGGAAGAAAAGTTTATTTGTTTGACTTCAGAGTTAATTCTTTGTTTGGCAAGCTCACATACTTATTTGTTCATATTTTGAGCCAAAGAAGAGCAGCAGACTGAGCTAAAGAAAGAAGCATTGTTGTTTGGTTGGTTGGCCTATCACTTGGTGAGTTGTCTTGATCAAAGGTTTCGAAAGTCTTCCTTGAATTTCTAAAAGCAAAGAAGTTTCTATCTTTTCCCCTATGCATGGGGTTTTTCCCTGGCATGGAGCCTATTTTTGGTGTTCTTGTTTGCATTGTGATTTTCTTTATTGGCATTGTCTTGATGATAAACACATCATAATAATAATGATAATGGACTGACACCGCATGATTATAACATTATGTGCAATTATATAGAAAGAACAATAACAATATAGCGGAAATAAAAGGAACATAAGAAGAAGAAAAATTCACATATAGAGACACTTATTACAACTTTACACTAGTCATATAAACATTGAAACCACTGACATATATGAACTATCATCATTGTAATATCATTAACTCTGTTTTGCCAATATTGTCACTAGGGTTTGAGGTTTCAAAAATGATAGCATGGATACCTTTGCTACATGGTGTCATATTACTGTGTTGCATACTGAGTTGCAATGAATAAATTAAACATGGTTCCATACTATTGTGTTGCACACATTTGCAGTGTCATGCCAATACTGAACTGTAGTGTGTAAATCATGCCATGCTAATATCATATCAATATTATAGATTGTATAGTTGAATAATGTTGTATTATGTTACAACGAGATCATCATACATATAGAGCCAAATATATATACGATCCCTGCCAATTATACCATGCAATGAAATCGCATAACAAAAGTGGCATATATACAATAGGGGGCTGCCAATATACCAAAGTAGTTCCTAGAACAACAGTGTCAACAATGGAGACGAGACCTTGGTATAAGTCCAAGACCTTATCACTGTAATAAAAGCATAGTTTTATTCAAAAGTAAGCAGAGGTGTCTTAAGCATATTTTGAAGAGACTAAACGGTCAAGAAATCCATCCTCTCAAGATCAAACTCATTTTTAGTTGTATCATAGTTCTAGGCACTATACGAAGCCCTATTCTCAAGTCCAAAACCACATATTTGTATTCAAAATCATTAAATTTTGAAAGAGAACAATATCATTGTTTGCAAGGATCTGAATAGCCACAGTCTTCACAAAGCTAAATTTTTGGTTGAGCTTAAACAATGAAGACATGTGAAGCAAAAGAAAGAAACCAAACCACTCAAAATTACAGTCCAAAGTAGTTTGGGGCAAGCATACAACACTAGTATATTGACTCTTTACCCTAACTTGCCTTATGAATTCTTTCGAATACCACATCATCTTTCAAATTGCATGTATGAACTTACTCGTCTCATGTTACCACTAAATGGTTACTCAGTTCACCACCTCTGGTCACCCATGACTAAATAAGATATTCACAAATAGATGAATAAGTCATAGCCCATGACTAAAAAAAGGACTCCAGAAGGAATGAACAAATTAATTAATTGATAACCATGCTACTACTCTCTTATTAATGCATACATGAAGAAAATAAGTTTTTGTTTTAGGGCATAAATGGTCTCAATTATGCCTAGCCTTAGGATTGTGACAATTTTGAAAACCCCAAAATTGCAGGTGTTAACGAAAGAATGTGGACTTACCATTGCCTAACCCTAATGATTGAATCCGCCAACGACTATGGATTCTTGGAGTCCACACAAAGAAGAGAATGTCGAATTAAATGTAGGGAGGAGCCACTGAGAATCGCCCATGCCTGTTTGCAAGAATCAAATGTATGGAGGAGCCACCGAAAAACACTCAAGTGAACACCGAATAAAATGTAGGGGGGAGTGACTAAGAAACCCTTAAGTCTACAAGAATCGAATGTAGGGAAGATCCATTGAGAAACACCCAATGGGAATGTTGAATCGAATGTAAGGAGAGGAGCCACCAAGAAACCCCACAAGAATCGAATGTAGGGAGTGGAGCCATTGAGAAACCTTAAGGTCTGTTGCAAGAATCGAATGTGGAGAGCATAGCCACTGAGAAACCCTCAAATATGTTGTAAGAATCGAATGTAGGGAGCAAAGCCACCGAGAAACCTGAAGGTCTACTACAAGAATCAAATATGGGGAGCAAAGCCACCGAGAAACCCTTGGGTCTGCTGCAAGAATCAAATGTATAAGGGGCCACCAAAAAAACTCACAATCTATGTGAAAACCATATGCAATGACATGCCAAAAACGTACAAGGGAGGGGAGCCACCAAGAAAAATCATTGTCTATTGTGAAAATCATATGCAATGACATGCCAAAAACATATAAAAGAGTGAAGCCACCGAGAATACTCTGTCTATGCGAAAACCATATGCAATGACATGCTAAAAACATATGTACAAGCTAAGAATTATTAATATAATAATTAATATGACATCATGGTTTAAGATACCATAAACAAATACTAGGCAAATATTATGTTATCTTAAATCAGTAAGTAAATCAAGCCTATGGTTTTGTAAATTACCATTCATAAATTAAATATTATGGTTTCACAAATCACCATCCCTAAACCAAATATTATTTGTAAATTAGCATTTATAAATTAAATATCATGGTTTCATAAATCACCATCACTAAACCGAATATTCTGTGCAATAGTATGGTTTGGTAAATCATTATAAAAGCAATCTTTAAATGGCTTTCATCATTTAGATTATTATAAATAAATATTTTTGGTAAATTTTATGGTTTGGTAAATCACCATAAGTAAACCAAAATTATGGCCTCGTAAATCACTTATGTAAACTAATATTATGGTTGTAAATCATCATTTATAAACAAAATAGCATGGTCTCGTAAATCATCATTTATAAACAAAATAGTATGATATAATCTAACTTATAGATAAAATGGTCTTTTTCACTACATTTTTTTGGTAATTTTTAATCAAAATCCTAGAGATTTTTTTAAATTTAAATTTAAGTTGTTTAATATGTAGAATCCAAGTGCTCCATGAATTTTTCAAAACGCTGAATCTATTTATACATTCAAAAATGTATTTTAAGCAATAAAATATCACATTCTTACCTAAAATTGTTTGCCAGATCATTTCCTCTACAAGTTGAACCAAAACCTACTCTAATAAATCACCATATATATGAGCAAATACTATGATTTGAAAAATCACCATCCTTCAACCAAATACTATAATCCAATAAATCACCTTCCTTAAACTAAATACCAAAACAAATACAATACTATAAACAAAAATAAATCTATAATTTCATAAATACAATCTCAATAACCTAATTAAATTAAATTAATCTCAAAAACCTAATTATTTTAAAATTAGAAAATCAATATATGAAAGAGCTAATTGGCTGGTCCAGTGGCTTAAAAAGACATTTAACATTTCTTTTCAGAATATTATTTATTTTTAACTAATTTGTTCGATAATCGAGGCATTAAGGTCTTTTTGAGTTATAGGAGTTAGGAAGGAACACAAGCCTGCTGCATTTGCCCTACACTTTCAGCTCGTAAAAACCCTCGAATAAAATCTTTTTTTACTTACGGGGACGGCACTGTACAAATGAAAACTATGAACCAAAATTTGCAATAGCAACGCTCATAAAATACAATAACGATGAGCGGCCACTCTCTATAGCTATGGTGGTCTGTGTTTTCTGGTTTCAATATTGCGTTAAGTCCATTTTTGTGGTAATTATTGTGCTTGTTTGCCCTTCAAGGCTGTAGTTTTAGCCACGTTATTACAGATTGATTTACTTTGCTGTATAAAGTAAATATGATGCAGAGCATCTCGACCTAGCCAGCAATGTAATGAATGTAATGAAATGGTCATATGTTGTGGCTAAAACAGAATGAAATTCACTGTCTGTCAGTCAAAATCGATTTACTGAGGAGGTTGGATTCCTCAAATAATTTGTTATTGTGATAAATAGGAGATTAGCTTATTTTGGATTTTGAGATAGCGCTGTTAGTCTAGGTGTGCTTGAAAAGCAACAGAATAGAAGAATTCTGTTCTTTCTTGGAAAAATAGGAAACTCTGTTAGATAATTTAGGAGAATTATTCGAGTAGATAATAAATAGAGGAAAATTGTAATGAGCGAGAGGGGATTTCTTTGATAGAGCTTAGAGTGACTGAGAGAGATTTTGTTAGATTTAGTGTGTGGCTTGGGTGAAGCGAAAGCTCGGATGTAGGTGTGACGATTGTGTTTTGCAATAACAGAGACCATTATCTGTATAATTTGACCGCAGAGCGAGGCTCTGTTCTTTTACTTTGTTATGAATGAATTCAATATTGTGTGCATATCTGTATAACAAGCGTGAAGCTTGAACACTGGGTTTTTAATGAAATATCGTGCGTTTTGTTTGAAACTGTAATATTTCCTACGATGTAAAATGTATATCGAAACCCTTTTGAGCGGATTTAAAATGTGTATTTGTTGATTGTGGGACTTATCGGGTCCGTGTAATTCTTCGCATCGGATAGGAATCATCCAATACAGCAATGAACCGGACGCGAAGTTGTATTAACTGAGTTTATGGCATATCGGGCCCGATAAGACCATCGCATCGGATCGGAAAGAAGTTTACAAGTCGCATGGTATGACATTGGAATGTGCCGATCTCCGATTTCTGATTGAATCGGATCGGAGCATAGGAATTGGCATTAGATCGGAGGTGGTCATTGCATATGTCAATGGAACGGATGCGAAAAGTTTATTGAACTGATTTAAATTGAGATCGGGTCCGGATAATATCGCATCATTGATGGGAATGCGACTTTCAACCACAGCGATTGGCAATCTTCGATTGAATCGGATCGGAGCATGGAAGGCTTACATCGCATCGGAATTGCGATGAACACGGAAACTGAAAGCACCTTTGCTGACTTCCGATTTGCGAAGTGATTATAGTGGAGGATCGGGTAGTCAAAAGCTACAGAAGGCGATATTGAAATATAGCGATTTCCGATTTCCGAACGGAATCGCATCAGAAACGTGAAGAGTCCAAAGGTGGAAGCACATTGAAACTGCGATCTCCGATCGCCGATTGTTCGCATCGGAGCTATAGCAAGTTGATCGGATCGGAGCAGTGGAGCTTGTATCGAATCGTAGATGGGTGAAGAATGCATGCGATTGTCGATTGAAATCGCATCAGAGTACAGGGATGTATTAAATCGGAATGGTGGAATCGGCGATCGAAGCAATCGCAATCGGAAGGTCGGGAGTCAGTAGTGTAGTGGAGTGATAACACTGCGGACCCACCGATTTTATAAATGCGCCCTTATATATTTTCATTAGATCCGGAGCGGATTTACATGGGGTTTTAATAAAGAACCTTGTGTATTTAAGTATGGTTCCATAAATATAAAAGTTGGAACAGATGTTTTTAGCTTCCGCTTATGAGAGTAGGGCTTTTGTGAACATATGTTGAAGAGCTTCCGTGTGTAAGATGATAGTTGTGGAATTGCTCGGACGAGGGAGAATTATTTGGGCGATTATTCGAGATGCATTTTGTATAGATGCATGAGTATGGAAAGATTCTGGGTTATGCAGGTTTAACCTGCATCAAAATAAAGACCTAGGATAAGGGGCTTATTAATAACCCCATCTGCCATCCTCTTTTCCTATTATGTTTTGCACATAATATTTTATCAGAGAGAATTAAAAACAACTCGTTCAGAAACAGTAATCCGATCCTATTAACAGCGCATACTCTTCAAAAACAGAAGGTGAGTCTAACCATACTTATGTACACAGGCCATGCTTTGAGATGAAAGCACCTTTCTCATTGAACCTAATCCCCATCTTTCTCGAGGCTGACCTCCAATGCAAAACAGGATGTTTAGTTAACATAGGATGCCTCGAAAATAATCAATGCATCCTCAACTAGAAAAGGACAACAGCAATGGAAATCTCCCAGATTGTGAAGACTATAACTATGTTTTAAGAAATATAAGACTTGGACATGCGATTTATAAAATAGACTTTCAAGTACTTTCAATAGCTTGGCAGAACATGTAGATTGCATGAGCTCTATTTTTTCCTAGAAGTCTCTTGTGTTGAGACCATTATAGAAAAGCCTTTTGGAAGGATGCCTGTTGAAGAAAATAAACTTTACACAAAACTGGCACTGCCTAGCCGCGGCCCTCTGTTAGGGTCCTAACAGTATCAGATCACTCATCTTTAACTTTACACTTTGCGAACTATGACACGCCTTTCTCTCTTGTATTCCACTTCATCCCTTTGATGCATGATAAGGAGAGCTCTTCGAACCTGAAATGAACAAATCAGCCCACTTGGTGAAAACCATGGCTATGATATCATTACTTCAGAGAAGCTGTAAACAACCTATGATATCATTACTTAAGAGAGGCTGTAAACAACATCATTAGCAAGGTTCTATAGGAGGTGACGAAAGCCATTTCTCCCCGTGATATACATTGCCTGTTGCGCAAACTACCCATAAAATGATCTACGGGTAAGCAATATAACTCCAATATTGAACTAGCTAACAAAACTAATTATAAAAGTAACATGTACTGACATTGGAAAATTATAATAAGAAAATAGTGACTGCCGAAACTCAGCAATATAATGAGTCTTGTAATTCTTACAGTTGATTCATTCAACCCCATTCTGACCATATCATCAATCAGACGCCTCTCAGATACGTTGATGCCGATTCCCATCCGTCTCTTTATCTGTGTCTCAACTTGCTGTTACAAGCATGTGGCACTAGCATGAGCAACCATCAATTTTCTTTATTGTTGCAAATCAAAGTCCATGACATAGTTCGCAAGCATAGCAGGCTTTTGGTTTGAAGAAAGAATCCACAAATATAGCTGTTCTTACTTGCTAGATTAGATGAGACACGTACCTGAATTTCACTTCTCATTTCTGGTGTCAAACTTATTTGTTCAGCAATGCCAGAGCGTGCAGCATCCATAGTAGAAACATTGAAAAGCCTCAAAGCTTCTGTGACATGTTCCTCTGTTGCTACAGTTGACCTGCATTAAAAACAATATTTTCAATTTTTCAGATGCAATCTGACGAAGGAAATCGATTGACTTTGATTAACAATAATGCATACATTGAAAAATTACAAAATAATGCTGGGACTACTCACAATTGCATCTTTGCAATGGACTCGCTTAATCGAATAATAGCTTCTAACTGCCTCACTGTTATAGGTATGGCAGGAGAATCTCCACTTTCATGAGCCTGTTGGCGCATTTGCTGAAAATTCCAGACATAATACCGATGATTCCACAATCAAAAACCGATTGAAAGTATATTTTTTTGGAAAACTCATATTTCCCATCGAGAAAAACGACCCACACACAAATGAGAGTACCTGTCTAATCCTAACATAGTTATTTTGTAACATTTTAGCAGCAGCATCTGATAATCGAGGCTTGATATGTCCTCGGCAGTATTCAATGTACCTGTTATTATGGCACATGCTCATAACAAATAAGAGCTCTATAAAACATGGTTTCCTTGTATACTTCTAAGTTTCTATATATGTACCTTCCATAAGCTTGTACTTGAAAGAATAAGATCAGATCATAAAACTGAAAGTTGTTCACAACCATACTGTGCTTACCTTTTAAGCCAATTTTCTCTATCCGTAGCATCTGAATCTTTAGAAGCGGCTCCTGCATTTGCATGGACTTTGATAATATGACTAGCAATAAGCTAGATACAGATCATTGTATTAGTCCTCTGGCAATTTTAACAAGTTTAGCAAGATATCAAATTCATCCTTCAAAAAACGACCCTCGTCATAGATCATCAGGTCATACCTTATCTTGATCATAGAGACGAACATCCTTTACAATGAAAATCAGATCAAATCGAGAAAGAATCGTCGTCTGCAAATCAATGTTGTCTTGTGCTGTCTGGAGATGCATCATTAATGAACTCGTATCAATTTCGAAGTAGATTGGATGTTGCATTACATAAAACATGTTATAAAGTCCATACACAACTGTTGTCCCACCTTGAGATCATCATAACGACCAGATGGAGGATTGGCTGCTGCAAGCACAGATGTGCGAGAGTTGAGGACAGTCGTGATGCCTGCTTTTGCAATGGATATTGTCTGTTGCTCCATTGCCTCGTGAATAGCAACTCTGTTAACCATACAGTGATTAATTTCACTAACAGGAACAACGAAAAAGTCTTCATAGTCAAGTTAGCATAGACATGTATTTACCACAGGAAAATACAAAACAACTACTCAAATAACCTGCCTGGCTACCTCAACGGCAACACAAAAAAATGGCTGCAAAAATATATGCAGCAGAAACCATGCCTTGAAAGGCAATAGAAAAATGGCTGCAAAAGAATGTGCAGCAGAAACCATGTCTTGGAAGACAATAGAGAAGAAACTACACCTGCCCATACTGGACGAATTCCAAGTACATTACTTGGACCACTGGAAATACTATTAGGGTTAGACAATGTGATGAACACCATCAATTTGAAGCACATAGTAACTACACTTCGGCGGCTATCAAATGCTAGGGCAAATATAGTTCGCAATCTCAGTCCTGGCTTATACTTCCGTTCTACAAGAATATATCGTATTCATGGGAAATTTTATGAATGAGTATTGCCCCTATCAGTATCTTGATAGACTATGACACCAAGCCCCCTGCCTCATACCATGTAGTAGGTTCTGTTAAAATTGCAAACAGTAACGATGTAGATCAAATCATCATGACAATCATTTGCAATTCAGCAACCCTGTCCCTGTACGGATCACATCCAATCAACTGGGAATCCGAAACAAGAGAACTGGATTGCAAGAATTCTTCAATTTGATATATACGGTACAACCCTCGAGAAGAGGGCGAACAGGCTGCAAACTGAAGCCATTCCGAAAGGAATAACTTCCAGGTTGAAAAGTAAGATGCTTGGAACATTTCCAATTGACGACGGGTTATTTACCCATTCATATCTCAGACAGGACTACCAGCTTTACATTTTTGTCATGACACCAAAATGGCTTAAGCCAGTCATTTTTTGTCGGATTACAACTAACTAATGACTTTAGTTAGTCATTTGCTGATATTGATTAGAGGACGGAGGCTAATAACCTAAATGCATGCAATCCACTCTAACTAGAGCAAAACGCAAACATCTAAATCAAATTGACAAGCAGGCAATTATCAATGCCAAACTAGAAAGACGTATTAAATCTAAAGACCAAATATATGACAAAAAGACTTAAAATGTCAAGAAGCATTACCTGTCTTCAGCCCTCATTTTGTCAAACTCGTCAATACAAACAACCCCTCCATCTGCCAACACCATTGCACCTCCCTCAAGATAAAACTCACGCTGCAATAAAATTTGAACAGATTATAATCAGTTTGTCTGCCAAATAGTTTTTGAAAAATCTGATGCTCAATGAATACATGCCCAATTATAACCGTGAGGAACAGTAGCCATTGTGAGAACAAAATAGAAGTTCCTTCAAACTAGATAATTATCATGAGAAAATGCTAGTCTTAAATAATTAGTAAGATGATCTAGAACCCATAATTGTTTACGTACAGTGCTGGAATCACGAATTACGGAAGCTGTTAGACCAGCAGCAGATGAACCTTTTCCAGAAGTGTAAACAGCAACCGGGGCTGTCTTCTCAACAAATTTAAGGAACTGCCAATAAACAAGAAATCGGCATTAACAATTACCGTCAAGTTCTGTGAGGAGAAACTAATCAGCCTGCACTTAAAATCTTTTATGAATTCAGAACCATTTTTATTAAATCTATCAAAAAAACATGTAACTATCCAAAGCCTACGTAAACGATGTGCTACACACTGAATTGATCATGCTGCACGCAGAAACAAGCATTACGCAGCTTGGTTTTTTAAGGATATGCTAATGAATGATTGATAAATCTTAGTGGTGATTACAGATAACATCTAACAACATAAAGCAAACCTGTGATTTCGCGGTGGATGGATCACCAAGTAACAGCACATTGATATCTCCTCTTAATCGAACTCCATCAGGCAGTCTCTACATAGGCCAAAACACAGTTACACCTAGCACATGACAGATATAAATGCTTGGAATACATCTGACAGTAATTGTAAATGTGAAATTCATACCTTCCTCGATCCGCCAAAGAGGAGGCAAGCAACTGCCTTCTTAACATCAGTGTGGCCAAATATAGATGGAGCAACCATGGCACAGAGCCTGGTATATGAATCGGGCCTTTGAGCAAATTCTTTGATCTCTATTTCCTAAGAAAGAAGGGGAAAAAGTATCGATAGTCAGATGAGGCCCATGTGCTAGTTTAAAAATACTACTGATAACCATCACCTATTCCCCAAATGGAAAGAACCCACACCTCGTCTACACTGAAGGAAGAAGGAACACCAGAAGTAGCTTCGGTGGCCTGCTCAATGCCCACAACTCTAATATAGGGCTGCCTGATCGCAACAGCCCCCCTATGACTGCAGAGATCAATTAGAAGGGAATGAATGGTCTAGGACTACCCAATCGAAAACCAATTTTAACATAATTGCAGCTAAGCACAGGAGTACTTACACGGAAGAATTGTTTGCTTGGTAGATACTATAAATTCCCAACACAGTCACTCGAGTGCCAGGTACGATAGACTGCACCAAGTTCCGATCCACGGCAAGCAGCATATTCCTAGGTAACTCTCCAGGCGGCACATCCTTTTATTAAAGTCAAGACATTTTAAAACATGTCAGAGGTAATTCTCAATAAATACGTTATGCGAATTTTATTAACACCTCAAGATTCTCAAAATATCGGATAGAAAATAAGCTATAAACCATGTATCAGAAGATGCAGTGTTAAAAGTAGCACTTCCGTTTCTACAACGTATCCAGGACTTTCAGGCTTTTAAAAGTATTGAATAACCTTGAATGTAGTTAACTCAACTGGGCTGGATGCATTTTTTGGAAACGGTGCATCGATCCATCAATAGACCCCACCATGGCAGTTTTACAGAGTTGTTACATGACATGATAAGAGTAAAACTCATGGAATTTTGTGTGAATGCCAAGCAACCGGCATATTTTTGTAATAGGTTACTGCTAGGGACTCTATTCTGTTAACCACCTCCCTTCGTCCTTCGTTAGTTATAGTCCTTGGAGACAGAATATTTGATGGTCGGACACAGATAAAAACATACAGGATGCGGTTGACCACCTGCCTTTTCTGTGAAATAGGATATGTATGTAATTTTCAAGGTTTCAAATCACATGTAACAATCCAGATTCCAACAAGGATAGGCATCTCTAAAAACTACAGATGCAATTCATGTGGTAATTTGCAGACTGCTGTAGATTTTATGATGTATTCTCTTTTGTTTATTGATGAAATATACGATTCATCGTCAAAATAATAAAATAAAATTATATATATATATATATTCTAGAAACAATGTCATTTGTAAGAATGTCTTACCTCTGGATTCTCCTGCATCTTTAAGGTTTGCTGGTCCACGTATTTGCTCTTATCGGGCATTATAACCCATGGATCTATGGGGCAAGGCTCCTCCCCAGGCTATAGCAAACCAAAGAAGCACTATTAAACAAAATTCTTCTAGCCACATCAACCAAAATAACAGCATTGAAGAAATAAGACCTAGTGGAGGGATAGTATAGATCATATTAACGTGGAACGAAATCGGGATATGGTAGTATAATTTCTATGGACTTCCATTTAAAAAGCTTCACAAAAGCAACGATCAGAGACAAAAGAATCCACAAAACACAAAGTACTTGAAAACAACAGTGGCAGAGTTATAACTTACTTGAGGAGCATGGTCACATGAACGAGGCACTATGGCACCACCAAGCCCGGGGCGGCATGGAACAGACTTAACATTCTTGCAGTTCTTACAAAGCAATGAAACGTATGTTGCCTTGGCCTTTGTTCTGGAAGCACCAATGATTATTCCGGATATCTTAACTAGTTTTGAGATAAAATCCGCCTGCAAAAAATATTTTCACTATCATTTAAGAACACGAAACTGATAAAAAAAACTTTGAAAACAATAGAAAATGCCGATTGCAGTCATGGTTCAGCCGCGCCGATAGTAACATGTCAAACTGTTCAGTTTCAATTTCCTCAAAGTCTGAATAGGTGGTATAGGGCCAAATACAAGTTTCAGATTATTTATATGGAAAAGGATCCCTGTCATGGCGGATTAGTTATGCGCCCATTAAACGCTATTTCACCCATAAAATGGAAACTGCTTGTGATTTCCAACCCCTTCAACCCAGTTATGGTGCTTAGAAAAATAAAAGTGATTTGAAATCAACAAAAAATAAAGAAAATAGCACAAAACAAAACCCAAAACATATAGTAAAAAATACTTACACCAAGGGACCGGATGGATATGGAGTTCTCCTTGGAGGACAGCAAAACCTGCACTTCACCAGTGCTTGGCTCCTCCATTTCACCTTTTTCCCGGCGATCTTCGATTTTCAGTCTAAAACCTCTGCAGCTGCCGACTCAAACTGACAACATCACGAAGCAAAACCATATCAGACTCGAGACCCTCTGAAACTTGAGCAGAACCATTTACGATAGCTAATCAATTTTCTTTCGGGTTTTTTGGAACTTTACCAGAGGTAAGAAATCGGCGGGAGCTTTGCGGACTTTCTCTGATAATTCTGCATCAAATGAATCGATGTCTTCTATGGCGACTGGCAGAAACTTCGGGTTGTGTACAAGGCCCTCTCTGAAAAACATGCATCGATTCATAAATGGCCTCTATAAAACAAAGGGGAGTGAGGGCATTATAATGGGGGTATAAGTACCTGTAAGGGAAGTCCCCTTTTACTCCATTGAAGCTGCGAATGAACTCCTTGAACTTGCGCAGGGCAGAGTGGCGCGTGAGGGCGCCATGATCAGGGTCTCCTCTGGGAAACTGCGCTTGATCACTGTAAAAGATAGGGCCTTCGTCCCACCCAGACATGTCTCGCTACAATAGTCTGGACGTCGATTGGGTAGATCTGTTCTGTTCCCGAGCTCGGTTTCAAACAGACACCTGCTTAGACCGGCTCAAAACAGCAGGGGAACCGTTGTTTTAACCGTGCAAATGTGAGAAATGATGTGGGCAACACGTGAAGGAAACGAAAGATGGACGGGAATCGAACCTCGAACGTGCTTGTAAGGTTCGGAGACCACAAATTACAGCAGGGATTAGGGATTCCGAATAATGGAGGCAATTGCATCCTCGGCTGTCTGGTATGTAGGGCGGGAAATGAAGAAATGTGGCGCCAATATTATGGCGCGAAACAAATTCCCGCCAAATTCACAGATCCGAAAAGCAGTGATAGTTCACAAATGCCTATCACGGAGATGTTACGCTTCATGTTTCTTATTATTATATATTAGCACCTGGGATTTCTTCGTTCCTTCCTTAGAACCAAGGCTTATGAAATCCTGACCCCGGCCTCTCCTTGTAAAATAATTTGTTGATCTTCCGGGCTGGCCCACTAACCCCTCGTCACCATTATTTAACACTACAACCTTTCCACCAACCTCTTGCAATTATTGAGCCACTGTGTTTCCTCCACGTGTGTTTCCCCGAAACCTAAAACCCAAACGTAATGCAAAAGCGCTTTGTCAATTCCCTTCGGGTAAGGCTTGACTCTGGCCTCAACACTAGACACATTGGCTGGTATTCCTCATCACCCCAATGTTGAATCAACCAGGTTTTTCCTTTGAATGCTTCTTATTCAATCGTCTTACAATCAATCGGGTCATGACCAATTAGGTCGGTCATTCCCTCAGCAAGCAATACGATCGGGAGAACCAATCAGGGGGAATAAAGTAAGATGAGTGCCAAATCGAGCCGATCGATCTGTAATAAGCCGAGGACGGAGGGGCAAGGCCTAAATGAACGATAAATAATATAAACAAGTGGGTCTCGCCTGTCCCGAAGCCGGGGAGGTCATCCCATGACCGGACCGGGCCAGACGGAGCTGTTCCTGGAATCCCTGAAATCCAACCAAGCGAACCTTGAAATTACCTGAAAATCAATAAATTACGCAAAATATTGAAATGAAATCCAATAAAGTAGAATGAAATGAAAGCCAATTAACCGAACTATCAGTTTATGTGCAAACAATTCGAGCTATGATTTCCCCTTCCAAAAAACCCAGTCAATTAAATCCAGAGATCCCAATCGTGTTTTTCGTGTCGCCCATTTGGAAATACCATCTTTCTGCATCCAACCATTTCGCATCCCTCCCGCATACTCTAGTGATAAACACAACTATTACTACCAGATGATTTTTTTTTTAAATGATGTACACCACAGTTACATCTAACTAAGGATATCAAAACCACTTGGATAACTATACTCATATAAACTTCATAATTTAGGTTCAAATAAAACCATAAATTTATTTACCCAAAAAGAAAAACTCATTAGAGATTTATTCTCTCATATTATCTAGGATATTTGCTTAGGTTACTATATGTTAACTAAAATCTTTTCTCATCTTGAATGCATATATATCCTAGGAACTATTACTATCCTAGTTAAAATACATTACTACAATTTCGTTTTTCTTTCTCTCATTTGCAAACTATATCTTAGGTTACTCTTATACTTTCCAACTCTCATCTCTAATTTCCTCTCACACATAAGCAGAGAATACTCTCATGGATGTAAATTAGTTAAAAAAAATGCCATAATATAATGTAAAATGTAAATATGTTTATTCACCAAAAAATAAATTAAATACAAATTTAAAATAAATTTGAAAAATGGCAAACTCTTTCTACCATTTAAACACTTAAAAAAAAAAAAAAAAGAGTAAAGGAAGTTTCATGGATAGACGAATTTAAGGATAGTGGGAGCTATGGGGTGTGTGGCGATCTTCTTGGAATTTTACACTCAAAAAGAGGTTTACATGTTAAGAGATTTGATCCCTCTTTACACTTAGGAAACCCAAATTTAAAATGGATTTATCCTTATTTATATTTTAAAAATTAAAGGTGGATCTTAGAATCCTTCAGTTGGAATCGTGGAAAAGGAAGATCTGACAATGACAAAAACAGTTTGATGATCTTCAGATCCTTTTTCTTGGAATTTTACACTCAAAAAGAGGTTTACATCTTAAGAGATTTGATCCCTCTTTACACTTAGGAAACCCAAACTTAAAATGGATTTATCCTTATTTATATTTTAAAAATTAAAGGTGGATCTTAGAATCCTTCAGTTGGAATCATGGAAAAGGAAGATCTGACAATGACAAAAACAGTTTGATGATCTTCAGATCCTTTTTCTTGGAATTTTACACTCAAAAAGAGGTTTACATCTTAGGAGATTTGATCCCTCTTTACACTTAGGAAACTCAAACTTAAAATGGATCTATCCTTATTTATATTTAAAAAATTAAAGGTGGATCTTAGAATCCTTCAGTTGGAATCATAGAAAAGGAAGATCTGACAATGACAACAACAGTTTGATGATCTTCAGATCCTTCACTATTACAGGGAGCATTATGTTCTAGTAGATCCACTCTCAAAGGAAGCTTTACTTGTGAATGTTGGCATTTGTACTTGCCCATAATTTCGCAATGGTGGTTTATCATAAATCTTTTCTTTTAATCTATTTAATCTTTCTTTTCCCATGAAAAGTTGTTTTTTCTTCTTTATATATGTCTGAAGCATATTTTGGATGTTAAGATAAAATGTTTGTTAACAAATCAAGTGAGTCGTTATGCAGGCAAGAGAATGTATTTTTTATTTTTATTCTAGAAATATCAAAAATATGTTTTTTCTTTTGAAAAAAAAGTAGTAGATGTTTTGTTAAGGTACTTTGTGATTAAATGATCATTGATTCAAAATTTTGTAGGCATAAATTCAACCATCATTTCTAACCAAGGTTGTGTGCCATTAGAAATAATTTCAACATACAATTTGAAACTCTATAGACACAAATTCAACCATGAATGCTACTTAGTGTAGCCCAGGCCTACATATCTAAATCCTTTTAGCCAT